>CM065681.1:58305414-58325414 GCA_017654935.2 Phymorhynchus buccinoides | reverse complement strand
ATTTAGGTTTAAAACGAATTCGTACTTTTAGAGCCATACATGGATGGACATTTAGAGTGTGGGCCATCGTGTCGGGAAGTGACTTCCCGCTCACACTTCATGACAGAAGATGAGAACATTTGAGTTGTTATCGAGAGAAAAAACAATATTAGAACACAAATCAAAAAAGTTCGCAAACAATTAGCAGCGCACTGCTTTGGAATTTAATTTATTTTATGTTGGAAATCATACAGCAAAGGGAGGATAAGCAACAGTAGGAGTCGCGTCCCTTAACTGCATTTCAACCAATCAGGAAACTAGAAAACTAAAAATAGTCGTATTTGGAAACGTCTGTGGTCTAGACATATTTCGGCGTAAGCAAAGCAGATCAAATCCTCGGTCGAGTAGGCCTAAGTTCATTTCACTGATGGTATGTAAGGATTAATGGAACTCTCTCTCTCTCTCTCTCTCTCTCTCTCTCTCTCTCTCTCTCTCTCTCTCTCTCTCTCTCTCTCTCTCTCTCTCTCTCTCTCTCTCTCTCTCTCTCTCTCTCTCTCTCTCTCTCTCTCTCTCTCTCTCTCTCTCTCTCTCTCTCTCTCTCTCTCTCTCTCTCTCTCTCTCTCTCTCTCTCTCTCCTCTCTCTCTCTCTCTCTCTCTCTCTCTCTCTCTCTCTCTCTCTCTCTCTCTCTCTCTCTCTCTCTCTCTCTCTCTCTCTCTCTCTCTCTCTCTCTCTCTCTCTCTCTCTCTCTCTCTCTCTCTCTCTCTCTCTCTCTCTCTCTCTCTCTGTGTCTCTCTCTCTCTCTCCAAACATAATCTTTTAAAATATTTAATTTTGTTAAATATGATTCTTTTACTTAAATCACCACAAAAGAAAAACCGCCCTTAAGTAGGCCTACTATTCGGTTATTATTCATTTATACATTACATAACATGAGTGCATATTATGTGTATGACGCTTTATGTATGCGTTTGCATATACCAGCGTGTGTGTATGTCTGTGTGTGTGCTTCTGCGCTTGATGCTATAACTAGCAGGCCCCACTGTTGTATTACAAAGCTCTGCTGCAGCTGCTGTTCCTTCCATCACTACTGCTTTTCTAAAACTGCTACTGTTTTTGCTTTTGATTACATGAAAATACTTGAAATACAATATTTGATAACTTTCCGATTTAGAAATGTTGCAAAGAGTAGAAGTCGATAAAGTTGTTCTCTTTTAGGAAGAACGTATGAATATGAAGCATACATTTTCTGTTTATTATTGTTGATTTATTTTTCACATTCTAACAGAATCCGAAAGAGGCATTGCCTACTTACATCAGAAATGCAGAGCAAGTGTGTCGAGTGCACTTTCAAGAAATAGCCACCTGCAAACTGGCAAGTCCAGTCATGGCTTATGAAACTGCAAAATGAAGGTTAAATGTTGTGGCATAATTGTTAGAGCAAGTACATTAACTATGACATTGTCTTCTGTGAAAGTATTGTTATTGTTCTTCACACTGTGTTGTTTGCCTCCTGTTTTATGCCTTAGTTTTGTGTGCATATTAAGTGCACCTCCAAATGTGTATAGGTCGGCATTGGCTCATTGAGTCTCTCTCTCTCTCTCTCTCTCTCTCTCTCTCTCTCTCTCTCTCTCTCTCTCTCTCTCTCTCTCTCTCTCTCTCTCTCTCTCTCTCTCTCTCTCTCTCTCTCTCTCTCTCTCTCTCTCTCTCTCTCTCTCTCTCTCATATGTTCGTTTGTGTGAACTACTACCATTAACATTTATAATGAATATATTTAATGTTAATTTTTATCCTTTTAAACAATTAAAAATATGCATTTGCTAATAGTAGAATATAAAGGCGTGACTGGAAAAACCAATGAACCAAGACGTTGAGGGAGGTGTTGAATCTGCATATTAGCCGCTTTTTTGTATTGCAAACCACTTAATACTGAAAATCTGTCTATTCTAACATATTATTTGTACACAGTGTTGATCAACGCATTCATGTTGATTAAAGACTTAATGAATGTCTTACAGACAATTTTGTCATGTGCTGTATACAGCCCATTGTCCTCATAATGCTAACAAAGAACACACAATTTGATGTTAGATATGTTCACATTTTAATTCAGCACAACAGAATTATCTAGACCCACATTCTAACTTAATTGTGAGTTGACACTTAATTTGCAGATTACGCGTAATGTAGGCTTGATACGCTTAAAACTGACATCGAGTTGTCTCCCTTGACGATGCTTTGTACTGTGTCGGTGCTTGTTAGTTTTAAATGAAATAGTTGTACATTGTGGTGATAAATGCATTTAATTTTATCGGAACAATCCATAATTTCCCTTCATTAAAGTGGACAAAAATCACTATCGACATTGACCGCAGGTCGTAAGTTATCTCCCTTCCTACCGCCATAGTGCGCACACTTATGTTTGAGAACTTTTCAGATTTGAAAGCAGCGCAAAAAAGTATATTTAGAATAACTATTTTATTTCTTATCTTCCAAAAATGTGAACGAACGTCTGTTTCCAGCCGTGCTCTGGTGGCCTAATTCATAGAAACTAAATAATATCGAGGGGTGCCTGCCAGAACGGTCTATCTGGGCAGTTCTGGCATTCACCCCTCGTAATGCTGCGTAGCTTTCCAGCAGCGTGCCTTGAATAGCCAAGAGTAAATAGGGCACGGCAACGTTTCTGTAAAAAGCATGTCGAAGCCAAAGTGCATTGAAAAGGGCTCGACATTCTAGGGTATACCACCAGCTCAGTACAGTCTGTTACCTGTTCTGTCGTGTTACTGTTCAGACTCGTCTTTCACCGGTGTAACAGGCCAGAATGTACCTCGTCCGAAATGTATCAGGGTATAAAATGGCATAGGCCAGAATATACCCGGGTATAAAGTAGCCTAGGCCAGAATATACCCGGGTATAAAGTAGCCTAGGCCAGAATATACCCGCATATAAAGTAGCCTAGGCCAGAATATACCCGCTGGCCCCAAATAAACAGCCCCCTTATTGTTTTATTTAGCCTTTGTAGTGACGAATGTCTCTGTGTGTGTGTGTGTGTGTGTGTGTGTGTGTGTGTGTGTGTGTGTGTGTGTGTGTGTGTGTGTGTGTGTGTGTGTGTGTGTGTGTGTGTGTGTGTGTGCGCGCGTGCGCGTATGTGCGTGCGTGCGTGTGTATGTGTGAACATGTGTTTAACTGCCTATGTTTGTGTGCTTGTTCGTACGTGTTTGCATGAATGTACAGGTCACGTTTTAGGCAGCATTCTGTATCCCTTTCGCTCGATTGATGCAGCTCACCGAGGCATATAATTCCCTTTGACGCACGTGCCTCACAGCTCGTGAGGCAGTTCCAACCAATCCCCCACAACTCCCAGCTGAAGCGTGTGACAGGCATTCTGCACAGCAACAATGTCACCAGCGGCCTCCTCTCTCCTGGTGTGGCTCATGCTGCTGATAGGGGAGGACTTCAGCTGCGTGGGTCTGCTGGACTGGGACTGCTGCGTACCACGCATGAAGGAATCGTCCTCCTCCTCTTCCTCCTCCTCCTCTCCCTCCTCCTCCTTCCTCCTCCTCCTCCTCCTCTCAGGAGGTGCGCCCCGAACGGCAGACGGTGCACGGTAAAGTGCGGGGCAGGGTGCACACCCTCAGTTTCCTGGACAACCGGCGGGTGGAGAGGTACCTGGGTATACCGTACGCCACGCCTCCCGTGGGACATCTGCGCTTTGAGGTGAGAACAGAGCAGTGGATTTATGTGGGCTAAGTTGTAGCTTAGACACCTCTTCCTCCCATCACATTTTAGCATTGAAACTTTTCACTGAGAAGCGACATTCTGCCGTTCTCGGGACAAGGGATAGGGTTACGATCAGCCTAGTGGGGTGATTGGCTTGAAACTGAAAGAACCCGACTTTGAGATTGAGAGTCGTAAACATCAGGGGTGGGGTCCAAGCTACAAGATTGCCGATTGGTGGTCACTTAGACTGAGGTCGTGACGTGAGCCAAAGAGCAGCAGGCTTCGTGTCAGTTGTCGGTCAGCGTGTCTGGTTGTCTGGTTGTTTCAGTGAGTTGTTGCTGTTGTTGTGGTACCCTGGCTAAAAGACTCTAGGGATTATCCCAACAGCAGAAGCACTTGAACATTATGGTACAAATGCACCTAGCTAGGGATGCGAGCATCACGCGTGTGACCGTTTTTTGATGACCTCGCCATGAGGGCAAGCCACACTCCGACTGTGGAGGATGTTGGACACTGATGATGTTATGCTAGGAGCTTGACATGGCTAAAGACAATCCCCGTATAACTATGCAGAGCATAACAACATTTTGATGTAGCCTTGGTGTTCTAGTCTATGTCAGTTGATCGGGCAAAGCCTTAAGCCAAGGTGAGTCTAAGTGACTGTATCTGGTTATTTCTTTGTGGATAATTAACAATAATTGTTCAAAAACATATTTTGATGCATGGAACAGCTTGGGACAGACACGCGCGCGCGCGTGTGTGTATGTATGTGTGTGTATGCCACTGTGTGTGTGCGCGCGCGCGCGCGCGCGCGTGTGTGTATGTATATGTGTGTGTGTGCGCGCGTGTATATGTCTGCGTGTGTGTCTGTGTGTGTCTGCGCGCGCGTGCACAAGCGCATGCTTGGGCATAAATAAGACCGCGTTAAAGTATTGCTTTCACCTACTATGCTTGATTATGCATGGATAATTGGTTAATTATTGACGTCACAGCACAGTGAAACAACGGGCAGATAACAGCTATTAATAAGCGATAGCGAGAAGCATCACTAATGTCTCAGAAATAATAGGAATTAATGAGAGCATCACATCCTGGCGGTGCCGCAGTCAGAAACGGCAGAACATGACGTAGTGGTTCGCGCATTCACAACCTGACATCATGTTGTTGTTGGTGTTGTTGTTGGTGGTGGTGGGGATGACGTTGCTGGAGCGAGGGAAACGCCCATTACTTACTAGCTCGTTTCATTTCACTTCCCCTTCGCATCAGCCTTCTGTTTTACCTCCTCCGTTCTTTTTTTTACCTCCTCCGTTCTTTGTTACCTCCTCCGTTCTTTGTTACCTCCTCCGTTCTTTGTTACCTCCTCCGTTCTTTTTTTTTTAACCTCCTCCGTTCTTTTTTTACCTCCTCCGTTCTTTGTTACCTCCTTGGTTCTTTGTTACCTCCTCCGTTCTTTGTTACCTCCTCCGTTCTTTGTTTACCTCGTCCGTTCTTTGTTACCTCCTCCGTTCTGTTTTACCTCCTCCGTTCTTTGTTACCTCCTCCGTTCTTTGTTACCTCCTCCGTTCTTTTTTACCTCCTCCGTTCTTTGTTACCTCCTCCGTTCTTTGTTACCTCCTCCGTTCTTTGTTACCTCCTCCGTTCTTTGTTACCTCCTCCGTTCTTTTTTTTTACCTCCTCCGTTCTTTGTTACCTCCTCCGTTCTTTTTTACCTCCTCCGTTACCTCCTCCGTTCTTTTTTACCTCCTCCGTTCTGTTTTACCTCCTCCGTTCTTTGTTACCTCCTCCGTTCTTTGTTACCTCCTCCGTTCTTTTTTTTTTACCTCCTCCGTTCTTTTTTACCTCCTCCGTTCTTTGTTACCTCCTCCGTTCTTTTTTACCTCCTCCGTTCTTTGTTACCTCCTCCGTTCTTTGTTACCTCCTCCGTTCTTTGTTACCTCCTCCGTTCTTTGTTACCTCCTCCGTTCTTTGTTACCTCCTCCGTTCTTTGTTACCTCCTCCGTTCTTTGTTACCTCCTCCGTTCTTTGTTACCTCCTCCGTTCTTTGTTACCTCCTCCGTTCTTTGTTACCTCCTCCGTTCTTTGTTACCTCCTCCGTTCTTTTTTACCTCCTCCGTTCTTTGTTACCTCCTCCGTTCTTTTTTACCTCCTCCGTTCTTTTTTACCTCCTCCGTTCTTTGTTACCTCCTCCGTTCTTTGTTACCTCCTCCGTTCTTTGTTACCTCCTCCGTTCTTTGTTACCTCCTCCGTTCTTTGTTACCTCCTCCGTTCTTTGTTACCTCCTCCGTTCTTTGTTACCTCCTCCGTTCTTTGTTACCTCCTCCGTTCTTTGTTACCTCCTCCGTTCTTTGTTACCTCCTCCGTTCTTTGTTACCTCCTCCGTTCTTTGTTACCTCCTCCGTTCTTTGTTACCTCCTCCGTTCTTTGTTACCTCCTCCGTTCTTTGTTACCTCCTCCGTTCTTTGTTACCTCCTCCGTTCTTTGTTACCTCCTCCGTTCTTTGTTACCTCCTCCGTTCTTTGTTACCTCCTCCGTTCTTTTTTACCTCCTCCGTTCTTTGTTACCTCCTCCGTTCTTTGTTACCTCCTCCGTTCTTTTTTTCCTCCGTTCTTTTTTACCTCCTCCGTTCTTTTTTACCTCCTCCGTTCTTTGTTACCTCCTCCGTTCTTTGTTACCTCCTCCGTTCTTTTTTACCTCCTCCGTTCTTTTTTACCTCCTCCGTTCTTTTTTACCTCCTCCGTTCTTTTTTACCTCCTCCGTTCTTTGTTACCTCCTCCGTTCTTTGTTACCTCCTCCGTTCTTTGTTACCTCCTCCGTTCTTTGTTACCTCCTCCGTTCTTTTTTACCTCCTCCGTTCTTTTTTTTTACCTCCTCCGTTCTTTTTTACCTCCTCCGTTCTTTGTTACCTCCTCCGTTCTTTTTCTTTTTTACCTCCTCCGTTCTTTTTTTTACCTCCTCCGTTCTTTTTTACCTCCTCCGTTCTTTGTTACCTCCTCCGTTCTTTTTTTTTTACCTCCTCCGTTCTTTGTTACCTCCTCCGTTCTTTTTTACCTCCTCCGTTCTTTGTTACCTCCTCCGTTCTTTGTTACCTCCTCCGTTCTTTGTTACCTCCTCCGTTCTTTGTTACCTCCTCCGTTCTTTGTTACCTCCTCCGTTCTTTTTTTTTACCTCCTCCGTTCTTTTTTACCTCCTCCGTTCTCTTTTACCTCCTCCGTTCTTTGTTACCTCCTCCGTTCTTTGTTACCTCCTCCGTTCTTTTTTACCTCCTCCGTTCTTTGTTACCTCCTCCGTTCTTTGTTACCTCCTCCGTTCTTTTTTTCCTCCGTTCTTTGTTACCTCCTCCGTTCTTTTTTACCTCCTCCGTTCTTTTTTTTACCTCCTCCGTTCTTTTTTACCTCCTCCGTTCTTTTTTTTACCTCCTCCGTTCTCTTTTACCTCCTCCGTTCTTTTTTACCTCCTCCGTTCTTTTTTACCTCCTCCGTTCTCTTTTACCTCCTCCGTTCTTTGTTACCTCCTCCGTTCTTTTTTTTTACCTCCTCCGTTCTTTTTTACCTCCTCCGTTCTTTTTTACCTCCTCCGTTCTTTTTTACCTCCTCCGTTCTCTTTTTACCTCCTCCGTTCTTTTTTACCTCCTCCGTTCTCTTTTACCTCCTCCGTTCTTTGTTACCTCCTCCGTTCTCCTTTACTTCCTCCGTTCTTTGTTACCTCCTCCGTTCTTTGTTACCTCCTCCGTTCTTTGTTACCTCCTCCGTTCTTTGTTACCTCCTCCGTTCTTTGTTACCTCCTCCGTTCTTTGTTACCTCCTCCGTTCTTTGTTACCTCCTCCGTTCTTTGTTACCTCCTCCGTTCTCCATTCTTCATAATTAACTTTGTTGTATGTTTTAGGTTTGTTCCTCCCTACCCAGTTTTCATTCTCTTGTTTTTTGCTTTGTATATCTCTTGTCCATTTTCTTCCTCTGCCTCTCTGTATATTTCTTCTTCTTCTTCATTTTCTTGTTCATCAATCATCATCATCATCATCATCATCATCATCTTCTTCTTCTTCTTCTTCGTCGTCGTCGTCGTCGTCGTCGTCGTCGTCGTCGTCGTCTGTCGCCTTCATCTTCATGAAGATTGAGACAAGTACTGTGATCCCAGAAGATCGAAACTGTAATGGTCGCTAATCCCTAATTACAGAAACACTCGTTGGTGGCCTGTACCAACATCATTCAATAGAGTACTAAACTGCATGATACAAAGGTATCTTCACCTCTCCCATTTGAGGTCAAAAGCATATAGTGCGGTTTTTGTGCGGTTTATACTTTTTACCTGTCAAGTTTCAAATCTGTTGAGCAGCGTGAATGTGGTGTAAAAGTTGTGACAAATGAGTTTCAGCCTCAGTATGAATTTCTGACCGCAGACAATGCACCCGTTTCAACGTACATGAAACAGAAACGAGAAGCTAATGAATGTATCGAATGTTTGTGAGTTGCAACAAACATTGTTCAATTTTTGGTCCCATTAATGAACAAATAGATTTGTTTGGTGTACGGGACATTTGAATGTTGGATGGGGATATTAAATGGACTTTCTCTCAATCAACAACAAAAATAAGTTGGGATGGCCATAGGGTGAGAACAAATTTTATCATAATTTTATATAACTTATCCCTTTGTGGTAATTTCGTGGTGTAGAGTGGCACAGAGGTAACGCGTTCGCCTCGTGCACGATATACCCGAGTTCGAACCTGTGAACAGGGGATTTTTCCTCTCATTTTGCACTAGGCCTTATGGTCTGAACATGGAGTCTTTCGGATGAGACGATAAACCGAGGTTCCGTGTGCCCATGCACTTAGCACACGTTAAACGCAGTGGCAACGAAAACGTTGTCATTTGGTCAAATTTCCCCCCAACCCCTTTAAACGTTCCTTCCTCATCTGTCACACAAAAATCGCATGCAAAAAAAGGATGGCGCACCTCTGGCTGCGATGTGTTCTCCAGGTGGGAGCAACCCGAATTTCACAGAGACGTCTCTGTGACTATTAAACACTGAATGCCAAATACTGAATACCTTTCTAACAATTACTCCACATGTGACCAGGCCTGGAGAAGCAAAAGAAAAAAAAAGTTGACTTCTTTTGCCCCAACCCCCCTTTCCCATTTCCCCCTTTTGTGTATGTGAATCCTATCCACTGTCCCATTATAAGCCTTGTTTCAGGCCAACGTCTCTCTCTGGTTAAGCAACTATCCCCATTATCTTACTGAGTTACCTCACCCCACCTCCACCTTTCTTCGCGTCCAAACAGTTTTTCTTCCTTGCTACTTCTTCCAAGACTAACCTTCCTGTGTGGCACTTCTCTCTCCTTTCCACTGTCCCTGTCCCCTGAGCGTACCCTACTCCTATACAGCACGAGGTTGGCTTCCGCTTGGTGCAGAAGTCTTTGACGTCACTTCTGCTGGTGGAGCTTTTTGGCACATGACCATGGGGATTTGTACTCCCCATTTGCTCTTGTAAAGACTCTGTGAAAGGGGAAGGGTTGTGAGGGATAGAAGTCACGTGGTTCCCTACATCTCAGTGGATTAGATAAACAATAATCATAAAATATCAATAACAACCAACAGGGTAATGAAAAGCTGCATGGGGCTTTGTATATACTGTATCTATACTTCCACCAAATTTATTAAAATTTTCACTACACTGTGTGTGAGCAAATAGGACCCATCTGGATTTTCCAACAAATATTTATTAAAAATAATCAATAACAATCAACAAGATCGTGAACATCGACAGGAAGCTTCCTTGGTAAGGTACCTTGTTTACGTATTTGCCACATTTGATCAAAATCCGTCCAGTAGTTTTGAAGATCATCTATATACAGACAGACCCACAGACAGACAGACACACAGACCAAAAACAATACCCGTCCTCTGGCGGAGAAAGAAAAGAAACTGATTCACGCTGCTGCCATCAACAGTAGGCTAATGCCAACACTCTCTGCAGTGATAGTAACAGCTAGAACGCTTGTTTGTTTTTTAGCCCATGACATAAGTGGGTTTTAAACAAATGTGACATATCTCTCAGACATTGGTTTACAGAGAAAGCGGAGCAAACAAACTGCAAGGGGGGTGATAAGTGGTTGTTCAGTAGCAGATTGAAACTTGTTGTTGCAAGTAAAGGGATGCTTGGGGTGAACGTGTGGAGAAGAAAGACATGAAGTGCAGACAGATGCAGTGGAGGGCTATAGTGATAGTAGCATTAGCGCAAACTCAGGTCTAGAAAATAAGAGGAGAATGACTTTGTCTTCGTCGTTGCTGATTTGGTTTTTGTTGTTTTTCAATCAATCAATCAAAAAATGTATTGTCTTTAAAACATAAAGAAATTCTTTGTCTGGCATGCACATACAACACACATATAAAAATAGAGACAATAAGACAATATACAGTAAATACATCATAAGAATTAAATTACAATGCAATATAACACACACACACACACACACACACACACACACACACACACACACACACACACACATACACACACACACACACACACACAGAGCTAAGCAAACAATTTGTATAAAAGTAATAATAGGACAACAAACACAATTTATAAAAGGGGGTACATAAAAACAAGGTTTAGATTATAAAAGCCAATGCTGAATACTAGAACAAAGTAAAATAATGTATGCTATTGTCAACACACATTCACCCTGACTCTCTCTCTCTCTCTCTCTCTCTCTCAATTGTTTATCCACTATGTCTGTACGCAATATGTCCACTTTAAATACCTGGCCTTCTCAGGAGGGTCTCAGAATCGGATTTTTGAATATCAATCACGTGTTAAGTAAACGAGATGAGCTTTCATCTATTCTTTTTAATTCTGGTAAACAGTTTCATGTATTTTGCTGTGCAGAATCTAGACTTTCTAGTAACATTTCTGACTCGGATATATCAATAGCCGGTTATAGTCACATTCGTTTGGACCCTTCTCGTCCACTTCAAACTGGCTTGATTGTTTATACGTGTCTGTCTCTTAACTGTAAACGGATTGACTACTTTGAAAACTACGGCGTTGAGTCGGTTTGGTTTGAAGTTAATATTAAAAAGAGTAAACCTATTTTAATCGGATTTTTGTACAGGAACCCTGCAGAACGCAGTGATTGGTATGATAAATTTAATGACATGATGGAGGCTGTTTCTTTTACTGGAAATGAAGTTATTCTGTTGGGTGATTTTAATATTGATCTCAATAAAAACAATAGTAGATGGAACCAACTTTATGACAATTTCGGTCTGAATCAACTAATCAGTACGCCAACACGAATTACCTCCTCATCTGAAACACTGATAGACCACGTGTACTCAAGTAAAAAAGATAATATAATTGAAATATGTTCTCCCCATTGTGGTTGTAGTGACCACTTACCTATCTGTGTAACGTGGCTCAAAAAAGGAGCCAGGGTTCCTAAACCTGGCCATAAAGTAATTACGTACAGATCCTTCGCTAATTTTAATAAGGATGCCTTTCTGGAAGATCTTGCCCAATCTCCGCTGTCTCAAGTCTATCAGTTCACTGATCCTGATTTAGCTTTTGAATTTTGGCATAAAAGTTTCATAGAAATTTATAACAAACATGCACCCTTTGTCACAAAAAGAGTTAGATATTTACCAAAGCCACCGTGGCTTACAGAGAAAATTGAAGAAGCTATTCGAATTAGAGATACTTTATTGAAATCCAAACAATTTGAACGATTCAAAAAACAGAGAAATAGTGTTACATCCATGCTTCGTCGTTCAAAAAAGAAATATTTTAATGATTTAGTGTTCAGTTATTCTAAAAATAACTCTAAGCCCATTTGGAAAGCTATAAACACTCTAACCCGTAAAAACTCGGACAAAGCATCCGTTGTTCCCACAGAAATGTCAGCCGATTCACTAAATCGTCATTTTTCTAATGTAGCTAACGTTACCGTTAAACATGATAGGTCTGAACAAAATGATCTCAAATTGCTGAAAGATCTCTGTGTGTCAAAAGAAATTAAATCCGAACTAGCTGTTCCTGCAATAACAGTTTGTGATGTTTATCTTTATCTTAATCATTTAAAACAAACAGGTACACGTGGTCTTGATGGCTTAGATGGAATTATTCTTAAACTTAGTGCTCCTCTCATTACAGACACACTGACTTATCTATACAACCTCTGTATCGATAAAAGTTATTTTCCTAACATTCTGAAGCAAGCTAAAGTTATACCACTTTTTAAATCTGGTGATAAAGCTGACCCTTCAAACTATAGACCTATTTCGCTCGTTTCTGTTCTTTCTAAACCTCTAGAAAAGCATTTTAGCAAATATATAATTTCTCATTTATCTAAATATGATTTAATACACCCTAATCAATCTGGCTTTAGATCAAATCACTCTTGCCACACAGCTTTGACTAATCTTGTTGACCAATGGCTTGCAAACATAGATGATTTAAAAATTACAGGGGTCCTTTTAGTAGACTTCGCCAAAGCATTTGATGTAATCGACCATAATCTACTACTGAGGAAAATAGCAATATATAGATTTTCAAAATCTGTCCTTCAGTTCATCAAATCATTTATTACAAATCGTAAGCAGACTGTTTTCCTTCATAATAAACAATCTAGTTCTTTACCAATCAAATTCGGGGTTCCACAAGGATCAGTTATAGGTCCCCTTTTGTTTTTACTATATGTCAATGATCTTCCTCTTCATATTAAAGACCCTTGTGAGATGTTTGCCGATGATACGTCAATTCACGCTAACCATACTGATCTCAATCAGCTATCCTTTAAATTGCAAGAAAATATAGATCAGCTAGTTGAATGGACAGAACTTAACCACATGACATTGAATGAACAAAAAACAAAATGTATGATAGTAACATCACGACAAAAACGACAAAACTTAACCTTTCCTTTGCCTCCAATATATATTCACAATAAACAAATTGAAGTAGTCAGTTCTCACAAAGTGTTAGGGGTTACCTTAGACAATAATCTTTCTTGGTCTCCCCATATTAGTAGTTTGAGCAAACGTGTCTCACAAAAAGTCTTCCTCCTCTCTAAAATTAAAAACTTCCTTAATCTCGATGCCCGTAAGCACTTCTTTTATGCATGTATTCAATCACACATAGATTACGCCTCTACACTCTTCGATTCAAGTAGTGCCAACACATTAAAGCCATTAATCAATGTTCATAAGCGAGCCCTTAAAGCAGTCCTCCTAAAATCGTCTTCTCTAACTTTTCAAGATTACATCGCAATAAAAATGTTTACCTCTTACAGACAAACTTCAATACAACAAAGCTGTCATGATGTTTAGAATAATCAATGGTTTTGCACCTCCAACATTAATTAAAAAGTTTCCAATCAACCAATCTAGATATACTAACAATATTGTTATTCCAAAACCTAGAACTGATCTTTTCAAAACAAGCTTAACATACTCAGGTGGTACTCTTTGGAATTCCTTAACAACTAATCTTAAGCAGAAAAGCAGCATTACTTCCTTCAAAAACGCGTATCAAAATATTCTATTTCAGAGATTAAAAGAAAACATGTGAATGATGATATTTATGATTGCTGATTTTGTTATAAAATGTGATAACATATATGTGTTTGATACTTTTGTATGATATAACTTGATTTGTTTATTACTATCTTACTATTACTGATAATGATGAGGAGTGTTATCCTTTGCTGTTTTTATGTTTGCATGATGTGACTTTTTTTTTTTCTTTTTTCCCCTGTACTTTAAATTCCAAAATGTCCCCATCCTTATCCCCCTCTGTGCCTCTTCCCCCCATCCTCCCTCCCTTTTATTCTCATTTCTGCATGTACATATATTATTTAGCTTTCTTGTTTGATTTATTTCATTTTCCCCCAGGGCTGGGTGGAAAAAAAGCATGTAACTTGCTTATCTCATGTTCCCTGGTTAAATAAAATTTCGTTTTCGTTTTCGTTTTCGTTTTCTCTCTCTCTCTCTCTCTCTCTCTCTCTCTCTCTCTCTCTCTCTCTCTCTCTCTCTCTCTCTCTCTCTCTCTCTCTCTCTCTCTCTCTCTCTCTCTCTCTCTCTCTCTCTCTCCCATAAAGCATTTTCTTGATTTAGAGAGTCGTAAACTTTTTTTCAATGCTTATATCCAGTCACACATCAACTATGCCTCTACAATTTGGGATCTGGCAAGCGAGAAAAAATTAAAACCATTATGCAGTTTGCATAGACGTGCATTGAAATTGATCCTTCTGAAATCATCTTCCCTTACACTTACTGATTATCAGCGTTTAGAAATTCTACCTCTAAAATGGAAGCTTGTGTACAACAAAGCAATTTTTATGTTTAGATTAATGTCCGATAGATAGACGGTTTTGTTGTATCTATTTTTTTTCTTCATGGATAATTCTTCGATGATTATTTTTTGCATGCTTCTTCATTATTTTTGTGTTGAATATATTGATTTTCTTGCATGCTTGTTTGAGGGCAAGATGTACAAAAGCCCATTGTGTGCTTACTCTTTTTCCCTCAATAAAATGTTTTCGTTCGTTCGTTCTCTCTCTCTCTCTCTCTCTCTCTCTCTCTCTCTCTCTCTCTCTCTCTCTCTCTCTCTCTCTCTCTCTCTCTCTCTCTCTCTCTCCCTCTCTCTCTCTCTCCCCCTCTCATCCGACCACCCACCCACTCACACTTTGCTGAGTTGTTGGATAATTGTTGTTGAAGATGTAGGCTTACCTGATGGATGGATATTCATAGCTTTTAAGTAGGGTCAAATACCTGCTTAAAAAAGAGAATAAAAAGGAATACACTAGTACTGTTCCTTAATTTCAACGAACTCTTGACGTTACCTTGTAGCTGTTAGCATTCCATGATGTTCTTACTGAAGCGATTTTCTAGAAAATTCAACAAAGCTCATCATTTGTTTTATCAGCGCACTCATCAGTTTTGTTACAAACGTTACAGACATCACCATGCGCGTCAACATAGCGTCGGTGAAATTTAAAAAAACATCGTATCTTGATTTTTTTAAATTTTAGTTAGCTCTCTAATTTTCCCCCGCCACCTTCCACCAAAAGCTCGTATCTCTAACGACTTTCTATCTGAGGTAAATTAGTACCCAAGGTGAAGGGGGCTACCGTGCATCCCCCCCCCATGATTAAACCAAAGTAGGCTAGAAATGTTCCTTAGGACCTCCTGAATACGTTACAATTTGTTCCCAAGAAAAAAACTCAATCCCACTATGAGTTATAGCCCCTGATGTAAGGGTACCCCCCGGTCGCCCGGTACACATTTGTCAAAATACAAGTGATGAACAGTTCATTTAAATGAACAGTAAAACAATTTTGTGTTATCCAAATAATGTATTTAGGTGCATAGCTACATAAAAATGTTTATTGCAGTGCTCAATGTTTGATAGTCTCACTGCAGTACTTCAGCGATCATCGGCTACCGTCATTTTCGCGGCAAAAGTTGTATGTCAATGATGTTGCATCAAAAATAAGAGTAAGCATGGACAGTTTCAGTTTGGTTTCATGCACTACAATATCCCAGGAACATTTCTAGTCATAAGTGGGGGTTGTGAGACTTCCGGTTTCAACACAGGATCAAATTTACCTTCCCTACCCCCTAATCATGAAAATTTGACAAAAACTGATATAAAACTTAGCTGTACTTTGTTTTGGATTATATATTAGTTTTTTGTGTCTGTCCAGCATGATTTGATGGTGCTGAATCCAAATCCGTTGTAGGCCACGTTGTAAATGTTAGATATTTTCAATTATTGCGTAATATTCAAAATGGCCGCCGTAAGATTTTAGAGGAATAGTAAAAATAGAGGAATACACTCAGTGATTGTAAATATTTGGCAACTAATACTTTTGGGGGGTAAGAAAGATATATTAGTTGCTGATGTTATTCAAACTAATTGAATTTGTGCATTTATTAGTCCCCTGCCACTCTGCGGAGGAGGGCTATTACGATCATGCATGTCCTTTGCAATTTGTCTGCACAATTACATTATAAACTATTCCACAGAAATCATTTCAAATTTTAAATGGTAGTATTTTACACAAAGCCAATGTGTCCAATCAATGCTTCCATTTATTCTTGAAATGATGCACACATGACACTTGTGATCAAAAAGGATTGATGCACTAACACTAAGACTGCTGATCCTACCCTACTCTGACTATATATTCATACACCTATTACCAAACGTTTGTTGAAAAGTTCTTCAAACTTGGAATATGTTTGAATTATCAATCTAGAACACAAACACACTGCACTTTCTGGTCAAGCATAAACCGATTATACCAGCCGGGGAAAGAGTATTGGCAGAAAACAGTGAACATGCCAACAACACATCTCAGTCAGTCAGCCTCGGACTCCTCAGAGTTGAGTGAATCGTCTATGCCACTGTGAAGCAGACATTCCTCATCCTCGTTGTCTTCCCCAACTGTATCATTAAGAAGATCGTCAATAACTGCCTGTGGGAGGACCAGCTCTTCTTCTTCTTCAGTCCACAGGGGCTCAAGGATCCCATTGGTCAGCACCCACCCGTTGCCTTCAGTAGGGTTGGGGATTTCTGGGAGAGGCTGGTGGGCTCGTTTCCATATGGCAGCTTGGTAGTTGGACCATCTCGCATGTTGTTTCAGGTTTCTGCGGCAGAGTGGGAGGGTGGCCAGGTCAATGTTCACATTTGCACTGATGACGTCATCTTCACACCTTCCCTTGCAATAATCAGTTCTTCCTTGACTTCCCATGACTCACCCAGACAATTCTGGAGTCAGTCTTCTCTTGTGTGGACGTCAGGTCATCCAGTTCTCCTGCAAGAGCAGTGTTTGAAAAGGTGTTTCTTGTTTCTCTGTGTGTCTTTTCACCGTCTGCAGAATACATCAATTTGTGTGGACGTCAAGCCACCCCTTCACAAATCAAGATGGTGTTCCTGCCTTGCAGTTTTGGAGCAAGAGAGTCTTGACTCCACACTTGAAGAAGGAGGTCTACAAACTGTGTCTTGTTTTCATCATTTGCCAGGAAGGCAGCCCAGTCAACAGGTCTTTTCATGCTGCCTCCTGACAAGAGGATTTTGTTACCACAACCTCTTCTTTTTCTTTCCATCGATTTAATGCTGCCTTCATGATGCATGTCGGTGCTGAAGACGAAGTCTGTTTTGGGCATCATGTCAAAGACTTTGAGACAAATCTGGCGGAAGGCAGTTGGTACTTGTGTCATAGAGTGGAAGATGGCGTTGCCGTCAATGACTGTTAAAGTCTCTTCATCAGGGGGAGAGTCAGCATCCTCAACATCTTTGATCAGCCAGTGAAATCCACTGCTTTTGTCTGTTTTTGTCAAGAAATTGTCTGCTGTTCCTAGACTGTAAGGAACAGGTGTCAGCTGAAAGCTCATCACCTCCTTCAAGTCAAGCCCAAGTTGTCCCTCCTGTGACTTCACAAGAAGCTGGAACGCAACATTCCCTTGATGTTTGAACTCTGTGACCTTGTTGTTTGTCGATCTCAGGACCATCTTCTTTGACATGCTTGTCATCGTTTTCAACCTTAGCTTCTTGATGGGATCAAAGAAATGATCTTTCTTTTCCAGTCGTTCAGCAATGAACTCCTCTTTCTGTGTCTTTCCTGCTGCTTCTGCTTGCAGTACATCTTTTTCGACGTCTGCTGCAACTGTAGCACCAGATGACAGGATCACCAGTTTCAGAGGATCATCAATTGCAAAAGGGCTAACGAAGCTCTCAACAGCTCTCATTGCCCTCATCACACTGTCTTCACTCCTAATCACTTCTGATGGGCGCAGATCACGATGCTGCTCAATCATTTCACTGCCCCCTGACATGTCTGCCAGATCAAGTGTTGTCTGAAGATATTTGATACGTTCATGTGTTGTTCTTACCCATCGATGATATGCCTGGTAGTTGGAGGTAAGACCAATAAGTCCAGCAGCTGTTCCCCCACGACTTTTTGCGTGCAATATGCAAGAAGATCCAACTACCAAGCTGCCATATGGAAACGAGCCCACCAGCCTCTCCCAGAAATCCCCAACCCTACTGAAGGCAACGGGTGGGTGCTGACCAATGGGATCCTTGAGCCCCTGTGGACTGAAGAAGAAGAAGAGCTGGTCCTCCCACAGGCAGTTATTGACGATCTTCTTAATGATACAGTTGGGGAAGACAACGAGGATGAGGAATGCCTGCTTCACAGTGGCATAGACGATTCACTCAACTCTGAGGAGTCTGAGGCTGACTGACTGAGATGTGTTGTTGGCATGTTCACTGTTTTCTGCCAATACTCTTTCCCCGGCTGGTATAATCGGTTTATGCTTGACCAGAAAGTGCCTGTATTGTGTTTGTGTTCTAGATTGATAATTCACACATATTCCAAGTTTGAAGAACTTTTCAACAAACGTTTGGTAATAGGTGTATGAATATATAGTCAGAGTAGGGTAGGATCAGCAGTCTTAGTGTTAGTGCAGCAATCCTTTTTGATCACAAGTGTCATGTGTGCATCATTTCAAGAATAAATGGAAGCATTGATTGGACACATTGGTGTTGTGTAAAATACTACCATTTAAAATTTGAAATGATTTCTGTGGAATAGTTTATAATGTAATTGTGCAGACAAATTGCAAAGGACATGCATGATCGTAATAGCCCTCCTCCGCAGAGTGGCAGGGGACTAATAAATGCACAAATTTAATTAGTTTGAATCACATCAGCAACTAATATATCTTTCTTACCCCCCAAAAGTATTAGTTGCCAAATATTTACAATCACTGAGTGTATTCCTCTATTTTTACTATTCCTCTAAAATCTTACGGCGGCCATTTTGAATATTACGCAATAATTGAAAATATCTAACATTTACAACGTGGCCTACAACGGATTTGGATTCAGCACCGTCAAATCATGCTGGACAGACACAAAAAACTAATATATAATCCAAAACAAAGTACAGCTAAGTTTTATATCAGTTTTTGTCAAATTTTCATGATTAGGGGGTAGGGAAGGTAAATTTGATCCTGTGTTGAAACCGGAAGTCTCAAAACCCCCAATTATGACTAGAAATGTTCCTGGGATATTGTAGTGCATGAAACCAAACTGAAACTGTCCATGCTTGCTCTTATTTTTGATGCATCATCATTGACATACAACTTTTGCCGCGAAAATGACGGTAGCCGATGATCGCTGAAGTACTGCAGTGAGACTATCAAACATTGAGCACTGCAATAAACATTTTTAAGTAGCTATGCACCTAAATTCATTATTTGGATAACAAAAAATTGTTTTACTGTTCATTTAAGTGAACTGTTCATCACTTGTATTTTGACAAATGTGTACCGGGCGACCGGGGGGTACCCTTACATCAGAGGCTATAACTCATAGTGGGATTGAGTTTTTTTCTTGGGAACAAATTGTAACGTATTCAGGAGGTCCTAAGGAACATTTCTAGCCTACTTTGGTTTAATCATGGGGGGGGGGGGGGGGGGGGGGGGGGGGGCACGGTAGCCCCCTTCACCTTGGGTACTAAATGAGGTTGTGTAAATAGAAGAAAAACTCGTAAGTCCCAACTTCAGATCTATTTAAAGACAAAAACCTCGTATCTTCTAAACTTGCAATGTCTTGAACAACATATTCATCACAGTTAATCAATTGTGGTAAACGCGGTTAATTTTTAGAACAGTTTTTTTCTTTTTTCTCAAAACTACCAAAATTAGATATGAGGTGTTTGAATTTCACCGACGATAGTATAGAATACATAGTTCTAGTATTCAAGTATTCTAGACAATGTCTTTTTGGCGCCAAAGCACAGCCATATGCCGAGACACTGCAGAAGAGGCCGAAGAGGGCGTAAAGCATTATTTTCTCTAAGGTTTTGTTATAATATAAATAAAGATACAAGTAGACGAACAAACAACTACCGACGAACACACAATTACAATGGACACAAAAGGAAACTGAAGTCTAAACAAAATAATCATAACTTACCATTTTTGCCGTCTGGCCTGACGCAAATGTTGATGGATATACCAAAATGATGCCACTGTTAGGGACTTTCAATGTGAAGAAAAATAAGGTATAATTTGAATAAGGTAATTCTCGTTTCTTTGATCTCCCCACGCCACAATCCTCTCTGTCTCTGTCTCTGTCTCTGTCTCTGTCTCTCTCTCTCTCTCTCTCTCTCTCTCTCTCTCTCTCTCTCTCTCTCTCTCTCTCTCTCTCTCTCTCATTCTCTCTCTCTCTCATTCTCTCTCTCTCTCTCTCTCTCTCTCTCTCTCCCTCTCTCTCTCTCTCTCTCTCT
>CM065681.1:58292914-58300414 GCA_017654935.2 Phymorhynchus buccinoides | reverse complement strand
GGCTTCAATCTCCTGCGGTCTGCGACATCCCCAGACACGACGTGTGCCGCTGCGGATCCAGTGAATTGGGTTTTGCTCAAAGGTCTCTGTACACGTAAACATTTTTCACTCTCTCCCCATCTTAAAGACCCACCAGATCACGTGTCAAAATCACGGGTTTCACGTGTTTTTCCTCTTATAGCTGGTAAGAAATCTTGTTTCGACCAGGTTTGACTCCCATACAAATGCCCCCAATTTCAAAACGAAACAATATTTGAAAGAGCAGCCTCAATTTGAAGTTGGGGGAATTTGTAAGTGGGTCACAGCTACCCAGAAAAAACCAAGGGACTTAATCGTGGTGGGTCAGTGTGTCTTTAACTTGGTGATAGGCCAGTCAGAATATAATTTGCATATCATTGTGTTGCTTAAGGTCTCAATACACGTACACGTTGACAGTTTTCACTCTTTCCCCATGGCAACACAGTGATAGCCACTCTTAAAGGTCGCTGTACACGTAAACAATATTCACAAAATATCTATTTCCCCATGGCAAAACAGTGTTAGGCCACTCATAATATGACTTACAACTCATTGTGTTGCCATGGGGTGACACTTTGTGAATATTGTTAATGTGAACAGAGACCTTAAGCTTACCTGCATATCACTGCGTTGCCAAGGGGAAAGAGTGAACCATGTTCACGTGTGCATAGACCTTTAAAGGCCTTATGAACTGACGTCTATGAAATGTAGAGCTCTGTGTAGTGCTCTGTAAGCTGATATTTCAGACATAACCAATGTCATTGTTTTAGTTGTTGTTTGTGGCTTAAGCCACAAACCTATAACTCACTTTGTCGGTCTGTCGGTCGGTCTGTCGGTCGGTCCAAAATTGTCGCACTTCAAATCGAGGCTACAAAATTGTCGCACTTCAAATCGAGGCTGCACTTCAAATTGAGGCTGCTCTTTAAAATGATGTTTCGTTTTCAATTGTCGCACGCCACAAACGATTGCGAATCCGCGCTTGTTTATTTATTGTACTTCGCTTTTTGTAATCCAAACTTTTCGCAATCACTTCTTTGCGTTATCAAACTATAAAACAAAAGGCCCAGACAAGCCTCAATCATCACCCTTGGGGACATTTGCGTGTTGTTTTAACTTTCTAATTGTTTACTAAATATGTTTTTTACTAGCATAATAATTCCCTCATTATATTGTCTTTCTGGCTGTACTCACTTGAAGGAATGATGCCACCTATTTCTGGAATTAAATGGGGGTTTTGCCTTTAGGGTAACCTAAAGAATGTTGTGTTCATGTGTTTTATTTTAATTTTAGTTTATTGAATTTTGTAACTACCAATCAACAGAGAAAGAAACATTTTGTATAAGCAACACGTGTTTTTCTCTAGAACATTGCAGGTTAGCACGGCATTCCCTTACTTCTAGAGTCCACATCTCTCTCTCTCGCTCTCTCTCTCTCTCTCTCTCTCTCTCTCTCTCTCTCTCTCAATCTCACTCTTGGGGACAATTGCTCTCTCTGTCTTAGCTCTCTAATCTCTCTCTCTCTCTCTCTCTCTCTACTAGCTCTCTCTCTCTCATCTCTCTTCTCTTTCTGGTTGTCCTCTCTCTCTCTCTTTCACGCGCGCGCGGTATGTGTGTGTGCTTACGTCTGTTTTATGACTTGTGCGCGCACGTGCGCGTGTGTGTCTCTCCGTGTTTGCGTGTAGGTGCGAGCGCGCGCCATGTGTACGTGCGCTTGTGTGTGTACATATGTATGTATATTTGTTTGTATATAATGTGTAATGTGTGTTTATGTGTGGTTGGTATTTCTTCCTTATCTGAACAAAACTGGACTTTGATACTTAATACTTAAACCGTAACCCCTTGACTGCCAGACAAAATGAAAGAACAAGTCATTGTACAAATCATGCCACGAAAAACGACAACTGATAAGAGTAAATCTGGCAAAATAGTCTGGGGATATAACTCTCTTGACTGTGTTAGAACAAAAAACATCATATCCGAGTTATTCCTCTTCATCTGATGATGTCATCAGTGATGTCATCAAGTCAGTATGTAATACGTTATACGGCAGTCAGGGGGTTAACAAAGTTCTGCAAGAATGTTTTCAGCTGCCAGATACCTTGGCAGAGAAATATTCAGACACAAATGAAAAGTGCAATCCTGTTATTGACGGAAAGAATGCACACAAGCAAAGCAAACCAGTAACATTTACATTCAAACACAAAATATTAATGATCAATGCAGGCATTGAGTCAACTTATTGAAGGAAGCAAACAAACAACGGAAACAACCCCAGCGAACACAAACACTACACAAACGTATCGCACACCACGCATGGGCCTGTATAGACTGTCTTGAAATGGAGTTCAGGGCATTGCATCATCATATAGTAAAAAGCCAACTGGCAAAATGTGTCTGTGTGTGTGTGTGTGTGTGTGTGTGTTGTGTGTGTGTGTCTGAAACACCAAACGGGCCTTGTATATCCGCCGTTTTTCCGAATCGCTTCAAATTTGCTGTGAGCCCTAACGGGGCGATGGCAACGGCAACCGAGGCGGCCGTGAATTTGCGCGGTTTCATAAATGCGCAAACGCGCATCCGCCGCCTCTCGGCGCCAGTATCTCCGGCATTTCTGGACAGATTGAAATATTCAGACAGATGACCGGGGAAGTGCTATCCTGTTATTGACGGAAAGAATGCACACAAGCAAAGCGCTAACGCCGCTTCACCTTTACATTCATAACTCCGCCGTTCTTAATGCAATCGCATTTGAGTCAACTTGCTATGGCCCGGGCAAAGCCTGAAGCAAATTGCAAAGAATCGGAAGCGCTTCACTCTCAGAGCAGCAACGGGAAACACTACCTTATAACTCCGCCGTTTCTTAACCACGCTTCAAATTTGCTGTGAACACCAGTACTTGGCGTCCGTTGAACCATACGGTGCATTCAGTACTAGGCGTTGCGCTAGTAATTACTATACGTTACCGCCCAATATTCCCCCTCCTGGTATAAACTTTCACCGCGACACACAGCCAGTGCAGCAACGGCTGCATACATTGTCACCTCGGTGATAATTTATGCAAAGGGTGGGACTTTATGCCTCTGTCTTCTGTATACAATAACTGCCTTTTCCTACGGGGATTAGACGCAGAAAGCCTTTGGCAACTCGCATCGCCATAATTATTCTACCCTCCTTTCCCGCCACCCCACCCCACCCCACACAAAGCTGCACTGAATGCCCCCTCCTCTCTCACCTTTACTTTCCATCTGTTCTCTGGAGGCCTAGTGTCTGCTTGTTTTTGGTGTGGCTGATAACCGTAGGCCTACCAGACATTTTTTTTATCAGCTGTTAGATGGAAACACTAGCCTACTGGGGGAATCTCACCAGCCAAAAAATACACTTAAAACAAGCGCGGATTCGCAATCGTTTGTGGCAGCGGTCTATTTTTACCACTCGAATCATTACAGACACTGAGTCGCCTCCCCTGGCTTTTCAATAATTTTAATCTGTAAACCAGAATGTTATCTCTGCACCATTTCGTAACTTTTTATATCTTTTGGAAAACATTTAAAACTATTTATCCTACTTATACTCATCGAAAGAAGCACCGCATACTCGTCGTGTCTGTTGCAGTGTCTGTATTACGTATGTTTATTATTTTGTACGCTTTAAAATGAAGATTCATGTGCTCTGTTCAGTATACAATACTTTCAATTCTTTCTGACTCAAATAACTATTTTATAAATTTTAAATTTGTTTACAACAATCATAGACTTGCGCTCCTTAGAATTCCCCTTTCATTCTTCATGTATTGTCTGCGTCCTCGTTTTGTCTTTTTACGTTTTGTCCTGTTTTATGTTTAGTTTCTCATACTAACCCAGTACAAATGTCCCATATGTGCCTTCCCAGGTCGAGAGGACGTAAAACACAAACATACAGTACATACCTAAGGACTGTATATATCAGGTCGAGAGGACGTAAAGCCCTAAATTTCGTTCGTTAGGACTGTAGATATGACATCTGATATGTTACTTTATGCCCAAGTATTATTTTCTCTTTTACAATATGTGCGACAATTTTGGACCGACCGACCGACAGACAGACCGACAGACCGACCGACAGACCGACAAAGTGAGTTATAGGTTTGTGGCTTGTGCCACAAACAAAAAAGTGCTGGTAAAGCGAAAGTTTGTTCAGCAAAAATCTTCTTCTTCTTCTTCTTCTTCTGCGTTCCAAGGCCATATAGCCATGATGGTTGAGGTACGTATGTGTCCGGTTTTCAGTTTTCACTGGTCTCCCCACTGCAATTAGCCGACGCATTCCGATCTCGGAGGAGCAGCTAAAATCGAATCGGGATAATCCTGTCCATGAGTGAGAATTACTAACTACTATACCACGAAGGAGTCCTTGAATCATCTGCAATGCGTTTATCCCTGGGCCCTTAACAATGGTCAACCACTGATTAGATTGATTATCAAAACCACAGCGCTAAGGTCAAACAAATACCACGACACTGTCCAACAGTCAACCACGCCCTGAATTACAGTATAAAACAAGCGCGAAATCGCCATAGTTTGTAGCACGCGGTCTATTTTTACCACTCCAATCATGAGTTACCTCCCCTGGCTTTTCAATAATTTTAATCTGTAAACCAGAATGTTATCTCTGCACCATTTCGTAACTTTCTATATCTTTTGGAAAACATTTAAAACTATGTATCCTACTTATACTCATCGAAAGAAGCACCGCATACTCGTCGTGTCTGTTGTAGTGTCTGTATTACGTATGTTTATTATTTTGTACGCTTTTAAAATAGATCATTTTAAAGAGCGGCCTCAATTAATTTTGAAGTGTGGCCTCGATTTGAAGTGCGACATTTTGTCAAAATGTGCGACAATATTGGACCGACAGACAGACCGACCGACAAAGTGAGTTATAGGTTTGTGGCTTGAGCCACAAACAAAACCAAACAATGGTCAAACCCCCCCCCCCCCCCCCCCACCCCCCCCCAAAGGAAACAAAATACCAACCAATGCTCATTCAACCATTAACCATAGTTGGTGGAGTGAAATGAAATAATCCTGGCTTGACAGAATCCACTTCGCTATTTCCATCATAATCAGTGCTTAACTGGAATTTATCGCTTTTTTGTGTTTGCTTGTTTGAAAAGTATCTCTGTTCCCAGACAATCAGGAGAGCACACAACAAACTGACGATGTGACCTAAAACAACAAACTGTTTCTGTAGATAGCACAGGGCCCCAGTTTTCTTTTTTATGTTGCACGTGCCAAAGGCAACCCAATATTTCTGACGAAATTAGTCATGCTGTGTCATGCTTCAGTTCTACCAGACACAACATTGGCTACGTTAGTGAACGTTCAGGTGTTTTTCTGTTCCATTTGTCTTTTTTTTAAAACGAGAAACAGGCATACTACGATTCCACCTGAAAATACTGAAGCTTGGAGGTGCACTGTGGCGAGATCACAGCTGGGTGCACAGATAACAAAGGTACGCAGACAGCAACTCGGTGAAGTATGCTCCTCAACAAAAGTTAAGAGCCGCCTCAGACTATTCGACTCGGTCGAAGGAAACTGGCTGTGACTGAAGTGAAGTTTTAACGTCCTCATAGCAGTTGCTCTACAGGTCTCTGTACGTACGCGTGAACATGTTTCACTATTTCACCATGACAACACTATGATATTTATGCACGTCATATCACTGTGGCCTATCACTGTGTTGCCATGGGGAAAGGGTGACAAATGTGTGGCTAGTCTGGCTGTGAACATTCCACATGTTCATATTTCTGTTGACAGTGTGAGCACAAGTCCAAAAGGCAAAATTTGGTCGATTGGATTTACTTCAACCGGCCGAAAGGAATTGGCGACTGCGCCGTTTCCTTCCAACTCTCCCAGGCAGTTGTGTCGAAACAGCCACGAACAACCATCGAGACGAAAGTATCAGCTTGCCATCAGGAAGGCTGTGGCAGATGCCTGGCACAGCCCTCACACTAACTAAAGACCCCCCCCCCCCTTCCTCCCCCCTCCCTCCTTTCCCCCCTCCCCTCACTCCCTCCCCCCCCCCCCCCCCCCCCTCCCTCCCCCCCCCCCCCCCCCCCCCCCTCCTGCGTGGCGCGGCATCATGCTGAGGGCCCGATCAGCGGGACCTGGCTGGCTGGGCCATATTAGTGATAGAAATAGGTCTCTTTGTTTTTTTTGAAAACTGGAGTTGCTCTCCCCAAGCTTGTTTGTATGGGAGTCAAACCTGGTCAAAGCAAGATTTCTTACCAGCTATAAGAAGGAAAACAAGTAAAACCCGTGATTTTGACACGTGATCTGGTGGGTCTTTAAAGCCGCCTCAGACTATTTGACCAAGTGGAATGCCCTTTCTTTCGACAGAGTGACTACAAAACAATAATCACAAATGTAAAATTTGGTCGGTGCACCATTTACTTTCAACACACCCAGGCAGTTGTTGGAAAACAGCCAATGCTTGCTGATAGTGTGAAGTCGACACACAACCACAACTAGTTGAATAGAGTTGATAACTGGATTTTGTTTTCGACTATAAGGTTGGATGGTGTGAGGCGGTTTTTACTGATAGTATGAGGCCGGCACACGGCCACGACTAGTTGACGGAATTCACAACTCGTTTTCTTACGACTGAAAAGACGAATACTGCGAGTCGTTAATATTTCACAAGCACCTAACACAAAGATGACCCATCTAAATCATTTCATATTCTGACGATGTATAAATAGAAAGTTATTGAAGAAAAGTCTCAAATTTTATTGAGTAAATTTTTGTTGTTGAAGCATTAGCTCAACAAAGACAAGGTTTAAACGAATGTTGATTCAGTTCAAAACATAGTCACGCACGAAGACAATTAGAGCAAGAACAAGCTCGAAGCTTATACCGTGCTCCTTAATTACATGGACATTACACAACTGACTGACTAGATGGAGACTCTAGTTAAACCAGGTAATGCACTAATGAACAAAATTGAAGATGATTACTAAGCAATCTTAAATGAAAACTTATCATAATTGTGAATGCAGAAAAGGAGAATTTAAGAATGGAAGGAAAATAGATAAAATAGTTTTGGTTAGTGTGTTTCTTAATGAGATAAAATAGTTAAATAAATAGTGAATAAATAAATACGTTTTGGAGAGACCGGGTGGGGGGGGGGGGGGGGGGGGGGGGGGGGGACACAAAACAATAAATGATCCATAGCACAACATGAAATGTGACTCAGCTAGTCAAGCAATGCAGGAACACACAAAATACATACACATTTCGAACTTACAGTCAATAGCGACTGCAACCCCACCCCACCACCCCCACCCGTATGGGAGGAGAGGTTCGGGTAGATGGATCGACAAACAAATTTAAAACATTCCTGCAAATAAGTATAAAATTTTAGGTCAGATCACTGACTAAAGAGGATGCCTCTGTTTACTAATATTTTATATTGTAAAAATAGCACCCATTGAAAAAACAACACCAAAACA
>CM065681.1:58242914-58287914 GCA_017654935.2 Phymorhynchus buccinoides | reverse complement strand
TGTTGGTTGGCTGGTTTGTTTCTGCGCTTCAATTGGGACAAACGCACATGAGATGCACACACGTGCACAGTATTGCACATGCATATAGACGTGCGAGAACACACACACAACATCACACACACAACACACATACACACGCACGCGCGCACACGCACATACATACACCATACGCACGTTCGCACGCTCGCACGCACGCACGCACGCACACACACACATGGATGCTTACAGTCGTGCATGCATATTTACACACGTGCATACACTCTATGTGTGTGTGCGTGTGT
The DNA here is from genome assembly GCA_017654935.2 of Phymorhynchus buccinoides. Taxonomy (NCBI): domain Eukaryota; kingdom Metazoa; phylum Mollusca; class Gastropoda; order Neogastropoda; family Raphitomidae; genus Phymorhynchus; species Phymorhynchus buccinoides. Next base: position 58,287,633 of record CM065681.1, on the reverse strand, counting down.
GTGTGTGTGTGTGTGTGTGTGTGTGTGTGTGTGTGTGTGTGTGTGTGTGTGTGTGTGTGAGAGAGAGAGAGAGAGAGAGAGAGAGAGAGAGAGAGAGAGAGAGAGAGAGAGAGAGAGAGAGAGAGAGAGAGAGAGAGAGAGAGAGAGAGAGAGAGAGAGAGAAGAAGAGAGAGAGAGAGAGAGAGAGAGAGAGAGAGAGAGAGAGAGAGAGAGAAGAGAGAGAGAGAGAGACTAGACAGACAGAGACAGACGGAGACCGACAGACACAGGGAGATAGAGACAGACAGACAGGTAGACAGACAGAGACAGAGAATGACAGACATATTAAAATGGGTGTAACGGGTGTAACAGTTATCGAGTAAGACCATTAACCCTTAGAGGGAAGTAACTAGTCCTACGTGCGTCTTATGTAACGTACACTTACTTTGAAGACAGCACACGCAAATAGCATCTTAATATTTCTATCGAAAGCTTTGCATTCATTCTTTACTTACTAATTAAGAGCACATGGATTTTCTCTACAGTCATCTGTTAGGACGAAAATGACAATGTCTGTCTCCAGTGGACAGGGAGTGGGTGAGTAAGAGAGAGAAAGAGAGAGAGAGAGAGAGAGAGAGAGAGAGAGAGAGAGAGAGAGAGAGAGATTCGGGTGGTTTAATGCATCAGGCCATGATGCCCATGTCATGGGGATGGGGTTACAAAGGGGCGTAATACAAGCAAGCATAAGGAACCAACAACAGCAACATCAACACACACACACACACACACACACACACACACACACACACACACACACACACACACACACACACACACACACACACATTGTGAATGTAGCGATCACAATGTCATCTGTCTTACCTGGTATAAAACCCATGTAAAAATTCCAAAGGTAGGACATAAGACTATAATAGAAGCTTTAAGAATTTTAATGAACAAGATTTCCTAGCAGACTTAGTTAATTCTCAATTAAATGTTATATATCAAATTAGAGATCCTAATGAAGCAGCTGATTATTGGTTAAATACGTTTATGGTAGTGTATAATAAACATGCTCCCTTTATAAAGAAAAGAGTTAAACAAGAAACTAAACCACCCTGGATTACCAAAGATATCGATGATGAAAGAAATACACGAACTCACTTAAAGAACTCAGGGACCCAGCAAGAATTTAGACAACAAAGAAATAAGGTCACTAATATGAAACGTTAATCTAAACGCGATTATTTTCGACAAATGTTAATTTCCTCGAAAGATTCCCGCCAGATATGGAAAGCCATAAACATGCTAACTAACAAACAAGTATCAAGAAGTCAGCAAATTGTTTCAGATATCTCTGCTGATCAGTTAAATAACCATTTTGCTAGCATAAAAGAAAAAGTTATAACATGTGATAGATCAAATGAAAATGATTTATCCTATTTAAAACAGTTCCTCAGTTCAAAAGATATCAATTTTCCTTTCAATCTCCAGCCTATGACAGTATTTGAAGTCAGCAGAATTTTTTAAAATCTTTAAAGCATTCAAAGACACGCGATATAGATGGTTTGGATATTAACATACTACAGATTGCGTGCCCAGTTATATGTGACTCACAAACTTATTTATATAACTTATGTATAGACAAAACAATGTTTTCTGTTAAATTTTAAACAAGCCAAGGTAATCCCTATCCATAAATCAGGCGATAGATCTAACCCCTCTAATTATCGACCTATTTCTATTTTATCAGCTTTATCTAAGTCTCTAGAAAAGCACATACAAAAATCCCTATTCTCTTACTTAGATAAAAATAATTTACTTCATGATGATCAGTCTGGATTTAGAAAGAATCATTCATGCCACACTTCACTAATACAGCTTGTTGACAGTCTGCTATGTAATATAAATGAAAATAAGTTTACTGGTATACTTTTCCTTGACTTTGAAAAAGCGTTCGATGTTATTAATCATTCACTCCTTCTGCGTAAGCTAGATCTGTATAACCTTCCTCCTGAATTTTTAAATATTATGTCATCTTTTTTGTGTGACAGAAAACAACTGGTTTCAATTAATAACAAAATGTCTGAATTGCTTCCAATCCACTATGGAGTACTTCAAGGGTCTATCTTAGGTCCACTATTGTTCACTGTTTATATAAACGACCTGTCATGCTTTGTCAATAGTAAATGTGAAATGTTTGCAGATGACTCATCCCTTCATACTAGTGATACGAATGCTAACAGGCTAGTAAGCAAACTTCAAAATGATGCTCAAAATGTTTTTAACTGGACACAATTAAATCACATGTCAATTAATGCCAATAAAACGAAATGCATGTACGTATCAACCAGACAAAAAAGACAAAAGATGAACTCCCAATTTCCACCACTATTTATTTGCAGCAACAAAATTGAAGAAGTTGATTCACATAAAACATTAGGTGTTGTCATTGACAAAGATCTGTCTTGGACAGACCATATAAAGTCTTTAGGGAAAGGTCTGTCTAGAAAAATACTCCAGCTATCTAAGATTAAACATTTCCTTGATAACCATTCTCGTAAACTATTCTTTAATGCTCACATACTCTCAATGATCGATTATGCTTCAACATTATGGGATAGCTGTAGTGATACCAATTTAAAGATTATCAATCGTATGCACAAAAAAGCAATTAAAATAATTTTATTAAAATCAAGTTCACTTACCTATGAAGACTACAAACAACTAGATATACTAACTTTTCAAGACAGACTTTTCCTCATAAAGGCAATCTGCATGCATAATAATATTGTCAACGGAAATGCTCCAAAAAAGATAACAGATACATTTACGACAAACACAAGCAGACACACCCATTTACTCTCATTCCCTCGACCAAATAATAATCTATTCAAATCTAGTCTCCTCTATTCGGGTGGAGATTTATGGAACAAACTACCCTCCATTTTAAAAAAACATGAAAAACAAGAACTACTTCAAGAAAAAAATGAAAATGTATCTCTTTAACAGAACATAATTGATAACTTTATTCCAATTATTTGAAATAATGGAAACGTAGCCTACATAACATATTTTGGTAAGTAAATGTGATGTTTTAAATGTTTCGTTGTTGATGTTGATGTATATATTGTACATAATATGCTATTCGCCCAGTCCCCATCCTTTTTCCTGTTTTTGTGTGTGGAATATTTGCTTGTTTCTTTAATTAATTGTTTACTTGTATATTTTCATTTTCTTGTTCGCTACTTTGGAATGTTTAGTTCTTTTTTTTCTTCTTTACATCATTTTTTATGGATGGCTTGTTGAAAAAAGGCATGTTTTTGCTTATGCAATGTTCCCATCTGGAAATAAAATTTTGACTTGACACACAAAACCACAATCGAACACGCAATCACAAAGTCGGTTGAGAGAGAGAGAGAGAGAGAGAGAGAGAGAGAGAGAGAGAGAGAGAGAGAGAGAGAGAGAGAGAGAGAGAGAGAGAGAGAGAGATATTTAAAAAAAATGTAGAGTTTAGTTTACAAGACACCTTAAAATCACTACGGTCATTGTTAGTTTGTCGTCTTCGTTCACACAAATGTGGTTTTTATACTTCGTTTATTTTTGTCATCGTCATATTTATGTTTCAATGTTTAGCGTTTTGATGTTGTTTTCTAGTTCAATTATAATATAAGACAGCTTAAAATAAAAAAGAAAATAGCTTTTAACTTTTATACAGAGAAGTAAGTAAAATCTTTAAAAGTAAAATATAAATAAGCAAATTCTGTGACCGCGGCATTATTCCAGAGATTGATTCATTATTGCCCTGTCCCATTCTATCAGAGTTTATTTCCTTTCGTCATAGACTTCCCTATGTCAGTCAAGTTGGCATCTGATTGAAGTGATATTAGCTCAAATCCCACCTAATGTTGACAGTTCAGCATGTCTGTCTCTCTGTCTGTCCGCCTGCCAGGCTATCAATGACAGTTCACATTTTGTGTCTATTTAAAAATTTTTTTAACTTCAGATGGATTATAATAATTTACTCTGCAAAAGATTATTTCTAACGTTCGCTGCAAAGTCATGTTGTGGCCGAGAGACTTACAGTGTAGCTATGTCACACAATAGGAATGATTTCGTAAGACATACTATGCAAAAACGTTATGTTGCCTCTGGCACGTGCAATGCGAAGAGTGGGCCCCTGTGCTATTTAAAGACAGCAACGGAGGTAGGTTTAAAAAAAGAAACATCTTTTTAGGTCACATCTCAGTTCTTAGCTGTCAGTCTGCCAGCGTGTTTGAAAGACGTCGTTGCACTAGCTCAGCAAACTGTGTGAGTGTGTTTGTTTTTGTGGTCTATCTATGCTCATGAAAAACGCATGACTGACTCTTTGTCTTCCACAAAAAATGTAGTACATTGTGACGAAACTTGATTTATGAATTTGTGAATGCTCCTTTAGCAAACTTGTAGGTAAGACACCACCCCCTAGCCACATCAAATATTAGTGAATGCTCCTTTAGCAAACTTGTAGCTAAGACACCACCCACATCAAATATTCACATTAACAATGTTCACTAAGAAGCCACATCCCGCCATTCTCGGGAAAGACATAGAATTAGCATTAGTCTAGGGTGATTGTCATGAACACTGAAAGACATAGAATTAGCATTAGCCTAGGGTCATTGTCATGAACACTGAAATACATAGAATTAGCATTAGCCTAGGGTCATTGTCATGAACAATGAAAGACTTAGTCGCTCCCTTTTGCCAAATCGTTACAAAACACACAAGACACACACAAATTGATGGAGATCCATGTTTGATTTGAACTTTAAAAACAACAACAACCAACCAACCAACCAAACAAACACAACCCCTGCCATCCGAAAACAGTCCGAAAGCCAGAGTTCTGAGTCACCCAGCTAGCATTTTATTATTTCTTTTAACAGGTTAAAGGGCTTCCCTGACGGATTAGGTTTTGTAAGAAACACGTCCAGATCACCAGAACAACACCCTTTACAGAGATTGCAGCACTCACTTTGCTCTGGTTTCCTAGAAATCAAACCGTCAAATCGGCGATTCCTCCTTGGCGGAGGTGCTGGAAGTCAAATTATTTCACCCAAAGAGAAGGCGTGTGCCGTCTCTTTTCTAATGGCCGCCTGCGTTTAGACCAAATCGTTTGCACGACATTTTCGCAATACAAATCTTTTTTTCTTTCTTTTTTTACATTTTATACAGATTATCTAAAGGAGTTTCGCTCACAACAAAAGAAACAATTCCAAGTTTTAAAAAAAATTGCACTACACAAAAAGAAAACGCTTCAACCACAATGAGTGACCTTCACCTACTCCATCCAAAATGGCTACTCTCTCCGGCCTCTCCGCCAAGGAGGAATCGCCGTTTTGACGGTTTAAGTTCTAGGAAACCAGAGCAAAGTGAGTGTTCCTATCCTTGAAAAGGCTGTCTTTCTGTTGATCTCGACGTGTTTCTTGCAAAAACGCATCCGTCAGGGTGCCCCTTTAAAGAAGAGAAAATACAGGATCGGTTCATAAATCACTCGTTGACACTGCAGAGTGCAAAAAACACACAAAACATCGACTGATATTCAACGCAGATGTTCTTGGCGGATCGGAAGCACGGGGTGCATGACTAGCAAGACTGACTGTGAGCGTGTTTTACGAGACAGTATTGTGTGTGGTGATGTACCATCGTACTACCGAAGGTCCCATAAAACAAGGTGACTGTACTGACTTGACCTTGAATACCGAAGTTTTCTTCTTTACGCTGCTTATTTCATGTCCGAGCTGTATCTCATGAACCAGTAGACAGAATGGCTTCACATAATTAGTGTGTGGTGGTGTATCATGGTGCAGGGATGGCTCCAAAGAAAAACATATAACAGTGACCTTGAAGTTTGACTTTGAACACCGAAAGTTCTTCTTGAAGTCGTGCCTTTCACACCGTTGGACTTACAATTTTCAAACATAGCATAGGAGTGCACTGACAAATGGCCATTCTGAATATTGGGTACTGATGAAGGTCAAGGTCAAGGGCGTAGACCTTGGAGGTGTCAAATTGGTGTTTAATGTGGCCATATCTTTCATATGTTTTGCAGTTACAGGCTTCAAAGCTGTAAGGTTCGTAGACTGGCTCAAAGTCATGTGTGGTGAAAAATATTGGTTATGTTAATGTTCTTGACCTTGACTTTTGAACTTCCTTCCTTCCTTCCTTCCTTTCCGTATAGCAACCACAGTCACTTTTGACTATTATGTCGCTGTAAAGTTTAGGAGAATCTGCGCGAGACAAGCTATCAAGAAGAAGAAAGTGGACAGGAGAAAAAGAAGAAAAAATAGAAAGCTTGGCCCAGCCAGCCAGATCCCTCTGATCGATCCCCAGCATGATGCCGCGCCAAGCGAGAGAATGACCCAGCCAGCCAGGTCCCGCTGATCGGGCCCCTAACGTGAAGCCGTTCTCAGTTTTAGCAGTGGCTATACTAGTTCGGATGCCATTTGGTCCACATGCACCCACATAACCATACGATTCTTCATCAGCATGACCTAAGGAATGCAGTGGGGGACAGTTGTAGCCACTTGACCTTAACCTTAACCTTGACAGTTTGACCTAGAGGCTGCTATATGAAATTGGGCTGCATCTCGAGAACCATTGAAATAAATTGCTTTGATTACATTTTGTGTAGAGGTATATCACCCAGAGGATACAGAGAGGACGAGGCTAATATGAGTGTGCGCGTATGGGGTGGGGGTGGGGGTGGGGTGGGAGTGTAACGGGAAAAGGACGTCAGCATCACCCAAGGGTGGTACCAGGACATATTGTGAACCTTCAGTGCACATCTCCAACAAGGACGTACCCACTGGTCTAAGCACTGCTGGCTGTACTGAAAACCGTTATTCAGAGACCCTTATAACTAGAGCTGGGTACCGGTACATATTATACTGGTATTGTTTTGACGTACCGGTATTTTGCACCGGTATATACCGGCATGGTTGCTGGTGATGCTGACACACAAAAGAACTGTCCCACAAAGTCCAACGGGCAGGTGTATCTAAGACACCTTGTCTAGATAACCTTATGATCGATCTCTCTCTCTCTCTCTCTCTCTCTCTCTCTCTCTCTCTCTCTCTCTCTCTCTCTCTCTCTCTCTCTCTCTCTAACACTAACACACACATGCACGATAGTCATGCACACGCGTGCGTGTACACACACACACACACACACACACACACACACACACACACAAACACACACAGTCACACACAACTCCTTCTGACGCCCCCCCCCCCCCCCCCCCCCCCCCCCACCTTCAGAAGTTTATTCTCTGCTGGAGAACATTACTATAAGCATAGAGACAAAAAACATAGCTTTTAATATGAGAACACTTATTTTTCTTAAATGGCTTTTAGTCATTGATTGACATTAGCCTCCAGCTTGGGCCAATAGTAAGCTACCGTAATGACAGTTAATTGGATATTGTTTTCTAGAGCAACGGAAAATGTCCCCCTCCCCCCTCCCCCGGGGACAGATCAGTTAGTCATGTATGGTGCAAATATGATGATTGTGTAATTGATTATCTTGACGACCTTGACCTTGACGTTTGATCTTGTCTCTTTAAGTAACAGCTATAGTCCGGACACCATTGGGCTTACACTCACATAACCATATAATATTCTTAATCATCATGACCTAGGAAACAATGTGGGAGACATTTAAAGCTTCTTGACCTTGACCTTGACATTTGAACTTGAAGCTGTAGTATGAAAAGTATTCATCGCACACCCATTATGCTCTTGATCAGCATCACTCGTTTAAAAAAAAGACATTTTGAAGCTTCTTGACCTTGACCTTGACCTTGTCGGTCCAGGCTGCATCTCATGAACCGCTGGGCGGAATCACTAATTGTGTGGTGTATCACCCAAAGGACACAAAGAGGGCAGATGCTAAGATGTAGGGGGTGGGGAGGGAGTAACAGGCTAAGGTCATGTCGGCCGCTCGGCGACACTTGTGCATATTTCTGTTTTCTAGGACTTTTTTCCTGTGACTTTTATGCCTATCCTTCCGTTACTTTTTTTCCAGTGACCTCATTTCCTACAATCGGTCACCCCATGGCAAAGCCTATTTACCTGTATTCGTTTAATATCCAGGCTCCCACTGTCTTTCTTTTTCCATTTTATGGTAACAATTAATTCATATGTTTCCTTTTTTCTCTGTCTCTCTATTTGTCTGTCTCTGTCTCTGCCTCTGTCTCTCTGAATCTCTGTCTGTCTCTCTCTCTCTCTCTGTCTTTGTCTGTCTTTGTCTTTGTCTCTCTCTCTCTCTCTCTCTCTCTCTCTCTCTCTCTCTCTCTCTCTCTCTCTCTCTCTCTCTCTCTCTCTCTCTCTCTTTGTGTCTTTCTCGGTATCTCTCTCGATGGAATGCTCATGTATATTAGTTGCCTCGTGTTTGTCTGTCTCTCTGTCTCTGCCTCTGTCTCTCTGAATCTCTGTCTGTCTCTCTCTCTCTGTCTTTGTCTGTCTGTCTGTCTGTCTGTCTGTCTCTCTCTCTCTCTCTCTCTCTCTCTCTCTCTCTCTCTCTCTCTCTCTCTCTCTCTCTCTCTCTCTCTCTCTCTCTCTCTCTCTCTCTCTTCATTTACGTATCGGCTTCCCATCACACGTCTCTGACAGTGAGAAGCAGTGAAGACCCAAAAAAATTGCACGTGCGCCGGTGTAATTCGATTTGTGGGAACAAGTGCCAAAACCTGTTATCCCAATAGCCCAGCCACAGTTGTCTCTTATCGATGTGCCCCCCTCCTCTATAGTCATGTCCCCGTCTTAACACTTACCCTGGTGCAATTCTGCAACATGCAAAATAGTGTGGCTTGTGAATGAACAGACTGGATAAACTAACATAACGGGTTGCTTGATTCCCTTCGCTCGGGAACTAAAAATATAAAAAATTGAAGGACACAATGAAAGTGACACATTTGACTCATTGAGATGGGGACACACAGACACGGAAACATTACGACACAGACACGGGGACACAATGATATTTGACTGATAGAAGAAATGAGTTTAACGTCCTCCGACCTGGTACAGGTAGCCTACGTATGGGACATTTCTTATAGTGGGTCGATCCTGGAGACACTGCAATACCAAGTCGACCCATAGTGTACTTAGACATTGACGCATAGAGAGACGGGCGCACATCGAAACACCCCCCTTCTGCCAGCCAGCAAGGAAAGACGGTACAGACCTAGTAGACACCGTGCTTGTCGTTACAAAGCAGTCAAGCATCGAGCTAACTGAACACACCGTGTAGCAGACAACGGGGAGCGAGGCTCCTCGTCACGTAATGACCTGGCCCTGGGCCAAGTTCAAGCCGCGTGCGATGGAAATCTGATTGTGAACAAGAAAGCCGTTGGATTACTTAGTAGTCGAGCCCTTGACTCGGAGTAACAATGTTAAGAACCTGATGGGATGCAGAAACCAACCATCCATCAATTGCTGGAATAGCATAGCTTAAAAATATCCCTTATATATAAAACATCAAGTGGTTAACACCCCCATCACACATAGGCCACGTTCTCTCTATGTCCTCGACGATCAGCTAGAACGTGGCTGATCGTAGCATGGTCGTGGCTAACACCCCATCACACATAGGCCACGTTCTCTCTATGTCCTCGACGATCAGCTAGAACGTGGCTGATCGTAGCATGGTCGTGGCTAACACCCCATCACACATAGGCCACGTTCTCTCTATGTCCTCGACGATCAGCTAGAACGTGGCTGATCGTAGCATGGTCGTGGCTAACACCCCATCACACATAGGCCACGTTCTCTCTATGTCCTCGACGATCTGCTAGAACCTGGATAATCGTAGCATGGTCGTGGCGTAGCGTACTGTAGTCGGGCGTAACGTAGTAAGAGGGGTGGAAAGAGAGGTAAGCTGCGTTTTGCCTACGTGCATTTTGAACACATTTAAAACACACGTAGCGAGGATGTGGTGGAAAAGGAAGCTTGGCGAGATCGTAGTGAGAACGGGGACAAAGTAGTGGCAGCGTGGTGAGAGCGTGGACAGCTAGAATAGTGGCAGAGTACTGAGAACGTAGCGGCAGCGTAGGGCCCGAGCTAACAAAATTAATGTTTCAGCTGTGGGTCCCCTCTCCTCAGGTCGTAGTGAGGTCGTGGATGCAGTGACACTTCAGGAGGATTTCCGCGACCTCGCCACGTTCTCTAGACATTTAGCGCGCAGTGAGGGTCTAAGAGTAGTGCTACTGGCCGTTCTGTTTCGATCTCACCCACCCTACCATTATTGGAGATTTTGAACCCCCACCCACATTGACCTTCCACTTCTGTGGTCCTGCTCCCGTGGGAGACTAAGCTGAGGGCTATAATCCGCTTTTGTCCTCCACCACCCACCTACCTCTCCCCATCTTTTCTCACCCCAGCTTGAGACAGATCTGCAGCGTGTAACGGCACAGCTTTTGTCACCCCCATTTCGATTCCCCCAGTTTGGAGACCTCTTTCTGGCGGTATTTCAGAAATGAGGCTATTAGTCACCGCCTCATGCTTATGATCCTCTGTGCTTTAGTCACCCCTCACCCTCCATCAAATGTTTGCATTGACTATGTTCGCTGAGAAGCTACATTCTGCCATGTTGGGGAAAGGGATAGGGTTAGGATCAGCCTAGGATTATTGTCCTAAACTGAAAGAAGCAGACCGGTTTTTGCTAATATTTGGTAGCTGATTGTTAAGATATCATTTAATCAAGTAATTAATGTAATGTCATGTAATAAATTGTGCATGCAGTGCAATGTATAATTTAGTATTTTGCTGAACAAACTTTTGAACTAAAGCATATAACGTAAAAATAGAATCGACTGTGCTATAACCTGACCTAAACCCCCCTTCCCTTTCGGCCCAGTGAGTCAATCTTCTATTCAAAATATGAGTATATATTTTACTCTTTACACTTGTCAAAGCTACACCTCTATAATTGTCTGGGTTATTTTGGTCCCTTTTGTTTTTTTATAAATGTGTACAATAATAGACTTAGACCAAGACAAGGGAGACAATCCATGGTTAAGCAAATGATTAATCAAAGAAACACAAAAATCAATAACATATTCATTGGCATGCTTGAACATTTCACTTATTACTCTAGCTGGTCCTGGGATTTTACCTGTTTTCAAATTTCTTATACTCGCTCTCAGTTCATCTCAGATCTCAATTAAAAGACATGTCTAAATTCATCCCAAATAAATCAAAGTTCGCCAGTCTGTTGTGTCCGGGTATGACTTCCTATTAGCGGAGGAGGCAGCTGCTATGCCGGAAGGCTGAATGAAAAATGGTGTTTTACGTCCTCTCGGTCTGGAACAGACACATATGGGACATTTGTAAATACAAAGATGGTGGGAACGATACTGACGGCAATGCCCGGAGGCAGTGTAACACCAGTAAAGTCCCGAATTTTTAACAATGCAGATAAGTGTAGCAGTAACCACGCCTCGGTTAAACCTCATCGGCTATGGTACCGCCACAAGTAAAGTGTAAGGATCTTACGTTATGCCGGAAGGCTGAGCTGAAATGTTGTTTATAGCGGAGAGTGCCTGCCCAGACTACAATCCCACTCTGTTGGCCAAGAGGACAGTAGCTCCCTTCTATAGCATGCATGCCTGTCTGTCGCTGCCGGTTATGGCAGCCAGATAGCAGAGGAGGCAGCTGCTATTCGGAAGACTGGGATAAAACTATGAGTTTAGTGGAGACGACCCGCCCAGACTACAATCTCACTGTATTAACCAACAGGGCATTAGCTTCCTTCTAACATGTTGTCCCCCCTTCCCCCTCCTTAATTCCTCCTCCGCTTCCCCATTTCTATTCCTCCTTTCCTGTCCTTTACTCTCGCTCCTTCCACGGATGTTCTCTGTCCAATTTGACACTTCCGTGTGGCGGCTCTGGTGACAATGTTCCCATAAAGCTACCAGCCCCAAAACGGATAGAATTACTCAGCCCACTAATGGCTGTCACTGTTTCTTGGACTTTCCATTTATGTGGAAGCGTGTGTTTTTGTATTCCCATTATTTTGTTGAGAAACATTGGAGTACCGTGCAACTTGGACAGGGCCTTGTGTGTCACTGTCTGTTTGTGTGTTGAGAGTGTGAACGAAATTGTGTTCCAATCGCTACAACCTAAAATCCTCAACCGATCATAACGAACGTTGGCAGATGTGACCATTGGTCCCCTTCTACCAAAATTCGAATACGAACAGCATAAAATGCGCTAGTTGTTTTAATAAAAGACCCACAAGCTTCAGCATTTCAACTGTTTTGTGTGGTAAGACAGTGGCAGATTTTGTGCGCATTATTTGTGTCATGCTGTAAAGAATCATGTGACTGAGTTTGAACAGTGGCCGTCAATCGGATACAGCTTTTGATATGGTGGTGATGATGAAGATTATTAATATTAATATTAATATCATTAAGTTAACAATTAGATTGATGTTGATACTCCCCCCCCTTGTGCGGTAATACCATGTGATATTGTACAAATTCTTCTTAATGTTCTTCTTCTTTGTAATCTTCTTCTTCTTCTAACCCTTCTTTTTCCACAAAAAGGCTAATGCAAGTTACACAATATTTGTTCAAAGACAATAGGATTCCATCCTAACTAGCTTCAACGCACTCGGGAATCAGTAATAAGGTCGAAAATACATTTAGTCCTAAGGTCGAATATACATTTCGTTCTAAGGTAGAATATACATTTCGTCCTAAGATCGAAAGTGCTCAGTTCGTCCTAAGGTCGAATATACATTTCGTCCTATGGTCGAATATACATTTCGTCCTAAGATCGAAAGTGCTCAGTTCGTCCTAAGGTCGAATCTACATTTCGGCCTAAGGTCGAACGTACATTTCGTCATAAGGTCTAAAACATGTACATTTCGGCCTAAGGTCGAAATTCTGCCATCAGTCAGTCTTTTTCATTTCATAAAAAAACGCAAAATGTAGGACCCTGGCAACAAGTGCCATGAATATCGGTCACCCATCTTGTCTGTCATCAGGGTGTTCGGAATGGGTTAGAGGGGTTAGTGAAGGCTCCTGCGGATCAGGCAATCATGTGGCAATCATCGGATCATCGCCAATCATCTGACGGTTTTGGCAGAAAATGCACTTTTTTTAAGTTGTTTTTAAGTAAGGCGAAAAAGACTATTCTTTTAACTTTATATTTCAATATTAGTATGTTCATATCGGATTTAATAATAAACTTAATTGTCCACTTAATTTTGTATCTGAATTGTCAGCTTCGGTCTCTCTCTCTCTCCCTCCCTCTCTCTCTCTCTCTCTCTCTCTCTCTCTCTCTCTCTCTCTCTCTCTCTCTCTCTCTCTCTCTCTCTCTCTCTCTCTCTCTCTCTCTCTCTCACTCTCTCTCTCACACTCTCTCTTTCTCTCTTTGTGTTTGTGTGTGTGTTTATACAAAAAAATTGTTACGCCCAGAGCTGAGCACTTTCGACCTTAGGACGAAATGTTGCAGTCGACCTTAGGCCGAAATGTATATTCGACCTTAGGACGATCTGAGCACTTTCGACTTTAGGACGAAATGTTGCAATCGACCTTAGGACGAAATGTACATTCCAACATTTTTTTTTCGACCTTGGTCCGATCTGTGTATCATTCGACCTTAGGACGAAATGTATATTCGACCTTATTCCTGTGACCCACGCACTCAATCTCTTGCTTGACAGAAGGGGCAGCTACTATTCCGTTGGGCTGGGCTAAAATCTGTTTACAATGGAGATGCTTTGCCCATATTGAATCCCCACTCCCTAAGCCAAAGGACTGAGGACACATGGCTTTCGGGAAGGTCCCCGAAGACCAACAAACCCTTTGGTTGCAGTGCAAGTGAGTGTGGATATAGCCTTTATGTGGATACAGTCTTTTATTAACAATTCGCACTGATTTGCAGCTACCGAAGCCCCCGAAGCCGTGGAAAGGGGTGCGGGATGCGGGCAGCTTGCCCAAGGCATGTCCGCAGACCAACTGGGAGCTGGGCTATGTTTGGCTGCACGTGCCGGACTTCGAGGTCAGCCACATGGACGAGGACTGCCTCTACCTCAACATATACGTTCCTGTTACGGTGAGGATTGAGCGAAAAACAAGCAACAGCTACTATTACTTATGACAGAGGCTAGGGAGAGTTACTATCCCTGAACATGGTCTGAGTGTTGCAACAACGCCGTACCCGTAGCCACTGTGATTATATAGGAGGGCGGAACTTCTTTTGTGTGGAAGTGTAAGGTTATTTCTACAGTAGAAATACGTATGTGTTTAGAGTGTTAAAGTAGGGGAACTAACCTTATTGGCGGGGGTAGAGTGGATCCTTGAAGATCAGGGGCAACAGTGATTAGTTTCGGGCTTAGCCCTGCTGCATCAGTCTGAAAAGGAGTTGAGTTGAAGTGACGTTGAGAGTAGGTAGGCTGCAGTGTTCGGCAGTGTTATGACGGTCAGTGGAAAACAGTTCAGTGTGAAAATAAGGTGATTACTTTGTGATTAAGTACTTGTGAATAAGCAAACATATCAAAATAAGTCTCCATATGGCATGCGCATAGTTGTAGTCTCACTATTTGTTTTATGTGTTCAGGGAGTGTTTGTTTTTTCTTTACAGTAAAATCAAAGGACTTAAAACATTATTTTGTGTGTGTGTGTTTCGGTACCAACGCCTTTCTGAGTTTTGAAACGTCGTTCTAAATACATTTGACTGCTCTTTATATCTCTGTGAAGGCAGACGTCACAAGGACAGGGAGGAGAGGAGGGGGAGGAGGAGGAAGAGAAAAGGGAGGAGGAGGAGGAGGAGGAGGGGGGTCTGGCAGTGCTGATTCACGTACACGGGGGGTCCAACGAGGTGGGCATGGGGGCCTTGTTTCACGGAGACATCCTGGCGTCTCTAGGCCACATCATCGTCATCACCATCAACTACAGGCTGGGTGCTTTGGGTAAAGTATTGTCCCCTTGTCTGGGATTGTTAGTGGCTTGAGCTAAGGGGCCGCCACACTGCATACGACTCAATCCAACTGCGATCCAACCGTCACATCTGTGAGGCATGATTCTCGTGATGTGCCCCCCCCCCCCCCTGCATTTCTCGGTTAATTCCATTTTTCCGTTTTTGCCTTTCTTACCAAACATAAAGCTGTATTTCATGAACGTTGTCAGCTAATTATCTTTTTGGAATACTAACCCTAGCCCTAACCCTAACCCTAACCCTACCCCCTCTATAAGACGGAAAAACGCAATGAACCACGACTGTGACAAATGGCCTTTAGTATGACTGCAATTAATTATTGAACAAAGATAATTAGCTGAAAATGTTCATAAAATGCAGCTTCATGCTTGGTAAGAAAGGCAAAAACGGAAAAATGGAATTAACCGAGAAATGTAGGGGGGTGGCACATCTTGACCTATACCTGGGATTTACATGAGCATAGTAAGCAAAAATAGCATTATTATTTTAAGACTGATGTGTTTCACGTGAATCATGTACCATAGACGCCGCCACAGTTGGATCGCAGTTGGATGGAATTCGCACGTGTGTAGCGGCCCCATTTGATCACTGTGGATCACTTCCTCTGCAGCTGGAGAATCATTTCTGACAAAAGCGCGTCACCAATGCGTGTCTGTTCTCGTTTTGTGTGTGGATTATTTGATAATGAGACCCAATATATTATTAGTCCCCGAGCCGAAGGTTCGGGGAGCTATTGTTTCTGTCTGATCAGTCCGGCGGCGTGCCTCCAGCGTGCCTCCGGCGTGCCTCCAGCGTGCCTCCGTCCGTCCGGCTATTCGTCCGTTTTTCTCAAAAACTATTCAGTCTATCATCATCAAATTTGGTATACTAGTTGGCCAAGATGCAAGCTATCCACTGATGTATTTAGTTTTACATTAAGGTCAAGGTCGCGCCAGATACGGGGTTCAAACCCCAAAACACATAATCGCTAATATATCGCGAAGTTTTGCATGTATTTCAATGCAGTTTTTTCACAACATGTCTTGATGAATGGTCTATAACACAGTTGTCATGAATTTTTCTGTGCGCTCGTGTGCGCATGATCGCGCGCGCGCAAATCACGGGTCCGAACCCCAAGGCTATATATAAAAAACTATTCAGTTACGTGCTGTTTTGATGCCTTTTTATGTAGTTACGTGATGTTTTGATGCGTTTTTATGTATGTGTACAGCCGACACATTCCGATTTCGGAGTAGCTCGGCGATGCTGCGAGGGGACTTTGCAGCCGCTCGACGTTGCACTTGTATTTGTGTTGCATCCTCCACACCTCATCAGGGGCAAAAAGGATTCAATCTATCTTGAATCTTCAACTGTTGATGCAGCATTAGCATCGCTTTTATTTTTCACGCACAGGGCAACTGTCAGTGTATTATTCGTTTATTCATCGATGAATTATCTACATAATAATACTTGAGGGAGCTGTTTTGTTGTTGTGTAGGGGTCTTTTACATAAGTAAAAATTCGAGTCAGCACGTACACCGGTTTCGTCTAAAAAGGCCTGAACTCAAACGAGTACCGAGTGATACAGACCGAGAATGATTTGGGGAATAAAAAAATCACGTTCCAAGTGGATGCGACCTGGAAAGCAAACGCGTTGATGAATGATGATTAGGCCGGGTTCACAGTAGACGCGTAAGTTCCGTACGGAAAAACCTAAATAAATGGAAGAAAGAAGGAGAAATGTTTACGCAAATAGGGGAAATTCAGACACGCGCGCAAATCTTTTCCCTTCTTTGTTTCACTTAATTATGGATTGCGCACGGGTTTCCGCATTGAATAGTATGTATACACGGCCTAAGCCGTCACGCGTTTATCATTTAATTTCAGTTTTGCCTTGATTCTCTTCTCGTCATTGTGTGCAATTGTGTCTGCCTTGCGTGTGTCTCTCTTGCTCTCGTAAAGTTGTCCTGTCTCAAAGCATCGAGTCTGTCGTCTCACAAAAGAGGCAGGGGTCAGTGAGTGCATTTAGGTTCAATAATATTGATTTCCCTTTATAGTTTATTACCTATTTTCTCACCAATGGCTTATATCATTGGTTAACATAACTTGAAGTTGGGGCCAATAGTTAAAGTGTAAGAGTTGTGCAATGCGCGCGCGCGCACACGCAAACACACGCACATATGCACGCGCGCGCGCACATACACACACGCGCGCGCGCAAGCAAACACACGCACACAAACACACACGCAACACATGCACACACATGCACACACACACAAGCACATGCAGAGAGAGAGAGAGAGAGAGAGAGAGAGAGAGAGAGAGAGAGAGAGAGAGAGAGAGAGAGAGCTTACATAAACAACATGACAAGTAGCAGAGACAATTGATGCAGAAGGGGAGAAAGGGTTATCGTTTATTTTCCCAACATTAATATAAAACGTTCTTGACTGCGCTGTCTGATACCCGATTTAGAGTCCTTGTCCAATTAAACTCACAGGCAAAAGAAACGCGAAAATTCCAAACGCTATTTTCAGTGCTTAAACTATACTACTCAACAAACAAACAACTACACGACAAGTGCAAAGTGACGTTATTTTATTCACAAGAGACAAAACAAAACTACTGGATATTTCGGCGAATGCGCCTTTATCAACATAGACAAGCAATTAAACAGCAAACATCAAATATAGCAAAAGGAGCAAAAAGTAGGCAACAGAAGGAGCAAAAAATAAAAACACACACATCAAGATCAAAATAAAAACAATACTTCCCCTCTACAGTCCAACGTGTAAATGATCATTACACAACAATAATTAATAACAACGATCATTAATAATGTCATATACTACTCAACAAAAGTTAAGAACCACTTTTTCACAAGCGTACAAAAGAAAGATGAACACTCGGCACGTGTTATCGGTACGATGTGCAAGTGCGTCACAGACCATTGCACTCAAATGTCACGTACCGTCTTAAACGGTCTCCCATCGGCGCATTTGAAATACTGTGCGTGATATTTTCATATTGCATCAGTGTTCAGACACTACCTACTGTACTATTCCATCACAAAGTTTATAAATAATAGGTTTAAGCACTTAAAACAATGTTTGAAATTTTCGCGTTTCATTTGCGGGGTTTTTTTGGTCCTCGAGTATATTAAAGTTGAAATTGACGCTGTATTTTGTAAGCACAACCAAATTATTTTAAATATCCTTGTTTCTCTCTCTCTCTCTCTCTCTCTCTCTCTCTCTCTCTCTCTCTCTCTCTCTCTCTCTCTCTCTCTCTCTCTCTCTCTCTCTCTCTCTCTCTCTCTCTCTCTCTCTCTCTCTCTCTCTCTCTCTCTCTCTCTCTCTCTCTGTGTGTGTGTGTGTGTGTGTGTGTGTGTGTGTGTGTGTGTTTTCCCTGAGTGGTTCCCTGTAGACACGTAATGTTGTTGTAATTGTGTAAGCCTACAAGACCTAGCTTGAGAGGGAAAGGGAGAGACAGAGAGAGAGAGAGGGTGGGGGAGAGAGACAGAGACAGACACGGGGAGAGATAGTGTGTGTGTGTGCGTGCGCGCGCGTGTGTGTAAGTATTTCTTCTCTCTCTCTCTCTCTCTCTCTCTCTCTCTCTCTCTCTCTCTCTCTCTCTCTCTCTCTCTCTCTCTCTCTCTCTCTCTCTCTCTCTGTGTGTGTGTTCTGGTTTCGCTTGGCTGCAGTGCACAGTAGTGACTTTGAGATTACTTAGTTCAGCTCGCTATGCAATGGGAAATCAAATATTTACCTTGTGTCTACCTCCATCCACATTTGTATTTCGTTTTTTGTGTGCTTCTTATTCTTTTTTGTTCATTGTGTGTCTTGTTATTCTTTCCAACATTGCTCTCTCTCTTTGTAGTTTTAACTGTTCATTTTTCTTTCTGTTCTTTATTTGCCATCTCGCTGCCGTTCCTTCTATTTTAAACTGTGCTTAAAATGCACGGAGAGACAGTAAAAAATGGCCTTAATTCGTTGCCAAAATATCTGCTAATGTAGGGTATATATTTTTAAAAATCATTTACAGTACTGGTATTTCTTAAACAGTTGAACACTGGCCATAGAACTATTTGATCAAATGTTCGTATTATTTGTTTTTATTATTAACCATTTCGAAAACAGAATTATTTTTAAAAATAAATCAAACAGGCTTGCAGTTGTCTTTTATTTTGAACTGCCAGTTTCTATTTCCATTGACTTTTTTAATTTTTTAAAGGGAAACAGTATATTCTCAATTTCCTACAGCCTCAATCAGTCTTCCAGCGTTTCGTCCCCTATTAGTTCGATGCTTTTGTTAAAAGCAACGTGCACTGTTCTCTTCTTTTCTCTCTCACTTACACTATGAACTGTATTGTTTTGCTTTGGCCTCTTTCTTTATTGAGTTGTGTTGTGGAACAATTTAATTACAACTAGTGTTTCAAGTACAAGAATTATTTTTAATGTTTTTGTCTAGAGATCTTGTGATCGTCTGGTTTTAAAAGAAACTGAAAGTCGGTTTTGTGTTGCGGCGGAGGTTTGGGATGTGTCAGCGATTTACGTTTTACTTATTTGAATAGGTGTGTTCATGATTATAATTGAAATATATTGGGCACACACGTTTGCAGGCTTTCTCAGTGGCGAGAACTCTGATTTTCCGGGCAACTATGGGCTGTACGACCAGACAGAATCCTTTAGGTGGGTTTCCCAAAATATCCGCTTCTTTGGAGGGGATCCCAACAAGGTCACCATTCAAGGCCACAGCGCCGGCGCCACTGACGTAGGCCAGCATATACTGTCGCCTGTTTCTAAAGGTAAAGCTGGCCAATGGTTAGTCTATTTCATTTTATTTTATCATCACCATCATCATCATCATCATCATCATTATCATCATCATCATCATCATCATCATCATCATCATCATCATCATCATCATCATCATCATCATCGTCGTCGTCATCATCATCATCATCATCATCATCATCATCCTTGTCCTCATATTCCTTCTCGTAGGCAAATGCACCCTTTCAGAAAGACCCAATGTGAATTAGTAATGCCAACAAAGCTGAATAAATTATGTAGGCCTATATATGCACCCCCCCCCCCCCTTTCCCCCAAGAAGAAGATTTCAGCGAGTGCCTCTTTACGTGTGACATTAGCTTTAACTATATGCAGGTTTATTATGCCACGCCTTCATGCAAAGTGAATCTATCAAGAGTTTAGCGATAAGCGTAACACTGGCTTTAACCGTGTACTACAGGGCTATTCCGCTACGCCATCATGCAGAGCGGGGCCCCGCTGGCCTACTGGGCCTTGCTGCTGCCCCCGGCCTCCACCCTGTCCTCCACGCGACTCTTCGTGAGAAGCCTGGGCTGTGACGCCTCCTACAGCATGGCCACCGCCAAGGACTGCCTCAAGAGGCTGCCCTGGGCCACCGTCAACAGTGCCACCTACATTGTGAGTTGGCTTCCATTCCATACATTGTTCATCCAGGACTGCCTCAAGAGGCTGCCCTGGGCCACCGTCAACAGTGCCACCTACATTGTGAGTTGGCTTCCATTCCATACATTGTCCATCCAGGACTGCCTCAAGAGGCTGCCCTGGGCCACCGTCAACAGTGCCACCTACATTGTGAGTTGGCTTCCATTCCATACATTGTCCATCCAGGACTGCCTCAAGAGGCTGCCCTGGGCCACCGTCAACAGTGCCACCTACATTGTGAGTTGGCTTCCATTCCATACATTGTCCATCCATGACTGCCTCAAGAGGCTGCCCTGGGCCACCGTCAACAGTGCCACCTACATTGTGAGTTGGCTTCCATTCCATACATTGTCCATCCAGGATTTGCTTGGGGGAAAAAAGTGGTGGCAACAAAGGGGCGCCCAGAGTCACTCTAGTCCCTTAGAATGTAAAGAGTTTAGGGCTGAAACACTTGATTGAGGGAGGGAGGGGGCTTCTTCTCTGAAGTCCCTCTGTTGCCCAGCTCTCCATAGAGTTTCTTGGTACTGTGGTATGTTGTTGTATTCTGTTGTTTTTATTTTTACTGTCTGATTGTCTGGACTATCCAATCAGTGACTTCGCTCCCATGCCCCACATTCTGAGGTCCCCTACTCCCCCCCCCTTTTTTTCTTGATCAGATCCTGAAGCCAGCACTTCACAGGTAACAAGTTATGTTAGGCCATCTAGAGGCAACACCAGTGGAGACACTGCTCTGCTGCTGAGTCAGTCACTTCAGCGGATTTTAGTCGAGCCTTTTGAGATATACAATATACAGGTCACTACTTTCTAAGTGACACGTCTGCCGCTCGGTGTATGACTGTGGGATGAGGAATAGAAACAGAAGACTATATATGCCGCTCGCCGACACACTTGATGTTTATTTGTCCCTGTTAAAAAAGAATACTAAACACTATACTGTAAAAAAGAAATAAGAGAAATCTAAACCATTGCAGTGGGTTTTGTATAAAGTATGATAGTGGTCGTCTTTGCTATTGTATTAAACGGGACATCCCATGTTGAGACTACAAACAACTGCTAGATGACCACATTTATGACGCATGACGTTTGAATTCCCCAGTGAAGTTCGCCCACTATTTATTTCTCTTCCCAACTTGCATCTTCTAGAAGTAACGGCTGTCCTCTGTGTCCGAAATGGCTTAACTCATAACGATCCCATTCCAAACGACGAATGGCAATGATTTGTCTGGGGTGGTATCAGAAGATGTAGGGTCAAAGATTTGCATTACAGAAAAGAAGTCTCCAGAGAAGCATGCTACTTGACAGGGGTGGCTTTCTGTCGCAAGGTGCTGCCATGGCAGGAAGACAGGGGTAGTCAATTGTTGCATATTTGCATAAGTGAGACTGATGTGTCTGGGAATATTAGATGCATAGCAAAAGCTTCATTCTAGACATTGATGAGGCATTAGCTTACATTTTCTGACATACTGTATGTAGTTATTGACCATGGGGAATGCGGAGGAAAAAATGCTGAGTGCAGGCGTATGTGCATGTTTGTGACAACCTTGGGGAAAGAAGTTCAGGTACAGTTGCATAAATTATTTGTTGTCAACAGTCGTTGGTTATACTAGTTACGCAAAACAATGACCATAAAAGCCAAAGATTCTGTGTAGATATTCATCGTTTCGGGCCATAACGTCAGCGGAACTTTAAACACGATTGTCATCAGTATGCTGCAGATGCCCCAGTTGAAAAAGAAGGAGTGTTATGAATAAATGTGTGTTGTGAAGAGTCAGGGTATCCTGTTAAATATATGTACCGCAGTTTGAAGTTTCAAGAGGTGCTTTTAAACTAAGAGAGAGAGAGAGAGAGAGAGAGAGAGAGAGAGAGAGAGAGAGAGAGAGAGAGAGAGAGAGAGAGAGAGAGAGAGAGAGAGAGAGAGAGAGAGTATGTAAGGGGAAGGGCGACGTCTAAGTTAGCACCATCATCACACATAAAAGACTATCTTTTACAAACAGGCTTTAGACTCATGTTATGCCTGGCATCAAACAAAAAGCTTGTAGAAGGCTATGTCAGTAGAACTGTTTGATGATACGTAGGCTATTTCTTAATAGTCTTTAACACGCCCATTTTGTTACTCACCCAACCTACATTAGGTACTTTATAGTCACAGAAGCGTCACTGTGAAATTCAGGTTGCTCCCACCTGGAGAGAGCGTCGCAGCCAGAGGCGCGCCACCCAATTTGAAAAAAACAATGTGCATGCAATTTTTGTATGACTGGTGAAGAACAAAAAGTGTGTGTGTGGTAAATTTGGAGCAAATGACAACTTTATCGTTGCTACTGGTTTTAACGTGCGCTAAGTGCATGGGCACACGGGACCTCGGTTTATCGTCTCATCCGAAAGACTCCACATTCAGACCATAAGGCCTAGTGTAAAGTGAGAGGAAAAAAATCCCCTGTAGGGGAAGACGGGGTAAAAAGCGCATGGGCGGGTAAGAAGCCCACCCCAATTATCTCATGAAATAAAGAAAATTTCAGTCAAATTTGCCCATGAGACAAATGCTAGACATTAACGTTCGTCTCATGGGCAAAATGAGACTGATATTTGCTTCATTTCATGAGATAATTGGGGTGGGCTTCTTACCCGCCCATGCGCTTTTTACCCCGTCTTCCCCTACCCAGGTTCGAACTCGGGTTTTTGACACGAAGCGAACGCGTTACCACTGTGCCACTAATACACCTACAGCATGATCCAACTGTCTTACATAGTGACGATGATGTCGTGAGCGCGTGACTTGCTGCCATTTCCTCTGCCTAGCACGTGCCCGGGCTCTACAATTTCTCCCCTCTGGTGGACGGCCGTTTCATCATGGCGGCCCCCGAGCAGGCGCTGAAACAACTTCCGGTGAATGGCCGGGCTTTCATGACGGGCATCACGCGAGATGAAGGGTCGTTAACAGGTCAGTCATTAGCTAAGAGGGAGGGGGGGGAGAAAGGGTTGGGGGGGATGGGAGGGGAGGGAGCAAAGAAGAGGAGAGAGAGAGAGAGAGAGAGAGAGAGAGAGAGAGAGAGAGAGAGAGAGAGAGAGAGATTCCTTCTAATCCTGTCCTGTCTCATCTCATTTCCGTTATGCCCTTTGTCGTTTGATTTGCCCTACTTTTCCCCCTGTTGTATTGGTTTAGATAAATGTTATTGTTGCACGGTTGCAGCAACACTACTGATAATAAAAACGTTTTTGACAAAAAATAAGTACATGTATCTATGAAAATGTGTGAGGCCGGGAAGGGGTTGGAAAATGGGTTCGCCGCCTAATGCACCAAACGCGGGTCGGACCCGAAGTGGGTTGGCCCATCATGGCACCGAGGGGTGAGAGGGAAAACGGAAGGACTCTGGAAAAAAACCTAGTCAGACGCACATGTCTTAACATATGAGTATAATGACAAAACCATTAAAGGGAAAACAACTGTGAAAAAGATCAGAGAAACCCCCCCAGGCAATTAGTCAAGAGAAGTGCACAATTAACCCCCTTAAAAAAGGAGGGGTGAGTGGGGACAGTATGGGGCTACACAAGCGCGCGCGCACACGCACACACACACATACAGACAAACCCACACGCATGAGGAGGGGGGGAAAGGGGGGTGGGTGAGGGGGTGGGGTTCTAGTAAATGAATTCTTCAAAACAAAAACACGAAAAGTAAATTCAGACATATTAGTTTTCCAAGCCATGGTTTTGCATTAGGTTGACGTGTGGGATCCTACTGTGCCGTGGCTGCGTCCGTTTAGCGCGCATTTTGCAATTGCTATAAAGCGCGCACTGTCAGTTAGCGCGCGATTTCAGGTTGGTTAATGCCATAAAACGCGCACTTCGAATGTCTGGAAAGCGCGCGTCCTCTCTGTCTCTGTCCCTGTCTGTCTGTCTGTCTGTCTGTCTGTCTGTCTGTCTGTCTCTCTCTCTCTCTCTCTCTCTCTCTCTCTCTCTCTCTCTCTCTCTCTCTCTCTCCCTCCCTCTCTCCCTCTCTCTCTCTCCCTCTCTCTCTCTCCCTCTCTCTCTCTCAACACAACTTGGAAATCAATTGATGACTCATATTTATGTAAGATAAAATAATTGAATATGACGACTGCATAAACTCACATATTTTGTTTTAAAAGATTGAAACCTGCGCTATTGATGGAACATCATGCCGTGCGCGCTTTATGGCATCAAAGTGCGCGCTTTATAGCGTGCGCTGCATTCAAGTAGCTAAATCCGTGCGCGCTTTATGGCACCAAAGTGCGCGCTTTATAGCGTGCGCTGCATTCAAATAGCTAAATCCGTGCGCGCTTTATGGCACCAAAGTGCGCGCTTTATAGCGTGCGCTGCATTCCAGTAGCTCAGTCCGTGCGCGCTTTATGGCTCCAAAGTGCGCGCTTTATAGCGTGCGCTGCATTCAAGTAGCTAAATCCGTGCGCGCTTTATGGCACCAAGGTGCGCGCTTTATAGCGTGCGCTGCATTCAAGTAGCTAAATCCGTGCGCGCTTTATCGCACCAAAGTGCGCGCTTTATAGCAGTACGCGCATTCTACCGGACGCCTGTGCCGTAACCAGGCCAAAAGGCAGCTGGGTCGGGTAGGTGTTTGGATGCACCACAACGCCCTACATCCAGGCTGAAGGCAGCTGGGAGGTTGGCATCATGGTTCACGACCCACGACCAGCCCAGAAGGCAGCTGGTGTCACAGACATCACGATATTCCAGAGATATGTTTGTAACCAGACCAGCCCATGACCAGGACAAAGGGCTGCTGATGCTTTGTGCACGGTGTGGCAGCTAGGGTACAGACAGCTACGGGAATGGACAAGAACAGTCAGTGTACTATAGAACATAAACAAAAGGCAATTTTCAGCACTTCGACAGTAATGAAATAGAAGCAGTTTTTATGAATATCACAGTATCAGGCTTAAGGGTTTTCAGTCAGTCCATGAGGTTTTCTGGTGCCTAGTTTGTCGATGAGGTGTGACTCCATGTCCGTCCTAGCTGTCGTTGGTGTTTTTCGTGAACATGTGCCACATCCCCTTGACGCGTATGTCTGATGCGGAGTGGTCAGCCTGGTGTGTGTCGTTTATTTAACGTCTGTCCACCCTTTGTGATATTAGACGGTCAGGGTGGTTGAAGTGGTGGGCTGTAGGTTTCCCCGTTTGTCTCTGTGCTGCACGATATCAGATAACTGTTCTTTGAAGCGTGTGGCAAGGGTTCGGCCGGTTTAACCAATGTATAGTTTGTTGCATCTGAGGCAGTGAATGACACACACAGTGTTCTCAGTCTGACAGGTGAAGTGTTTGAAATATTACATGATTGGTTTTTGTCTCGTCAACAAAATAACGTCACTTTGCACTTGTGTATTAATTTGTTTGTGTGGTGTTTTGGTCATTGCCGTTGCAGTCTGTTTCAGTGGTTTTTTAAATGTTATTGCAGTACTCCAGTACTACAAAAAGTACTCAACATATATATTTCGGCACAAGAAATAGGCTGCATCTCATTCTCCACAGTTGACGGAAATTCACGGCATATTTTCATGAAGACAAAATAAAGAAATAATGATCAGTGCAAACAACTTCAATAAGGTAAAGATTGTTATCCAACAACAGTCTTACAATCATCAGAATCGGCTCTAAGTATGTTCATGCTTTGTTACTGTAACATGGAAAAACTACAACGTGCAAACAAGCGATGTTTCACCCCTGCCTAATAACTAACACACAAGACAAAAATGAATTTTCATTAGCCTGCTTTTTGTCACTGCAAGTAAAGCTGTTGAAAACCAACAAAATCAGTTACCTAATCAATACAGGCTACAAGTTCTGATTCTTATATGCCTCATGATTTGAAATCCATATCAAGCACCATAATTATTTGATACAATAACACGTTTCATTTACACATGATGCATGTCATGGTCAAAGACAGGAAGTTCACTCGTCGTTATAGCATCAGTTTAGCACACTTTACTCGTACTCATGAGCACGAGTTGAGTGAACCAAACCAGGAAGAAACAACAAGAAGAAAAGGGAAGCTAAAAACAAACAAATAGCTTCCAAACGTAAAATGGATGAATCGAGAAGGGTTGAAACGACACCCTCTCCATTCGCGACATCTCATTATTTGACATAAGATGTTGAAAGGGAGAGGGGGGGGGGGGGGGGGGGGGGGGGGGGGGGGGGGGGGGGGGTGGGGAGTGGTGAAAGGCAGGGATTTATATGACAAGAGGGAGGTATCTCTCAGTTCGCTCCCTGTTTCTCGGGATCGTTAGACAAATGTTTAGATGCAGTCCCCATGCCATTTGTTTTATTACATAGTTTTGAACTTGGTGCTAACCCTATCCCTTTCTCCACGTCGGGATAGGGTTAGGGTTAGAACGGAACGACCGGGAAAGGTAAAGGGTTAATAGGATTAATGGTTGGGGTCAGGGTTACAACTAAAAAATAAAAATGAAAATGGCCGCTGGCCGCCATCTTATTCAGTCGCGTGGAGGGCTCGGTGTATCATTAGCGACAAGGCAAGTCAGGTTTTGAAAGACGATCTCTCCTTTCGGCCTGGTACACACTACATCCGGATTTCCGTGCGGAAATAATCAATAAGTAAAAGAAAGAAGGAAACAAATATGCGCATGTGTCCGTATTTCCCCTAATCCGTATATTGTGTTCCTTCTTTCTTTTACTTATTGATTATTTCCGAGCAGAAAATCCGGATGTACTGTGTACCAGGCCTACTAACTAAAATTATTTACATGACTCTCCATTGACTTCTTCATTTCCAGAATAGGTTCTCGTTATATAAAACGTATCTCTGGTGATATAAGTAACAGTGTGCATGTGATCTAAGGTTTTCTGGAAACTAATGTTAACAATGATTTTTATATCACCACTTCCTTTAATAACATTATATTATCAAAATAATATTACTATTAGTGTTGCGCGTCTCCATGTTTGAATTAACTAGAAAATCTCGTAGAACGCAATGAACTCAGACGTGAGTGACACTATAAGACCCTGTACACACATATGCGGAGATTCCGTGCGGAAACCCTTGCGCAATCCGTAAATAAATAAAAGAAAGAAGGGAAAAGATTTGCGCACGTGTCCCAATTTCCCCTCTTCCGTAAATGTTTACCCTTCTTTCTTTCACTTACTTCTGGGTTTCCGTACGGAACCTACGCGTCTAATGTGCACACGGTCTTATATGGGTTACATTTCCATGCGTAACTCTGATTGTGAAGAATAGGGTTGAGTTCGTGATGGTAACGTTACATAACTGGCATCCTTGCAATTATCATATTTCTTGCTCTCTTTTCTTCTGCGTGCTCTCCTTCCATTGCAGATTCTATCATGTTTTGATGCAATTAGAAACTGTGATCATAACATGGCCATCCAAGTCGCTGTCAGTGATGACAGGAATTTGTTGTTTCTACTGTTTCTTGTTAATATTTTCGTAGTTTTAACCCCACTCCCCCACCCCAAACCTTTGCTCTACCACTTCTATTCTTTCTAATCATCCGAGAATAGGAATCCTCTATTTCATTAGGGGAAGACGGGGTAAAAAGCGCATGGGCGGGTAAGAAGCCCACCCCAATTATCTCATGAAATGAAGCACATTTCAGTCTCATTTTGCCCATGAGACAAGCGTTAATGTCTAGCATTCGTCTCATGGGCAAATTTGACTGAAATTTTCTTTATTTCATGAGATAATTGGGGTGGGCTTCTTACCCGCCCATGCGCTTTTTACCCCGTCTTCCCCTACCTCTTATTTGCTATGTAAAGGTAGCGTTACGCGTGATTATGAGGGAGACATTGGTGGTGCTGATGTTGCATCTTGACAAGCCAACTCCGATCATTTAGATATACTTAGCATTCTCCCCTACTATTGCATTTGTAAGAAGTCGTCTCCCCCCCCCCCCCCCCCCCCCCCCCCCTATTTTGTCCGATTTGGCTGAAATTATCAGGACAGTTGCAGGACCATGTGGGTACTAGAAATTTTAAATATTAAATGATTTCGCCGAATTTTTGGCAAAATGTGGCAGAAAAAACGCGACATCGGCGAAATTTCAATCTTGAATATCTCAAAAACGGTTAAACGGAATTCATTCATATTTTCAGTATTTATTTAAAAATAGATTTTCCACACATCCAGTATAAAACTGAACCGGAAGTGCCAATCAGAAGTGCTCCAGCTAGGAACATGCAGCTTTCATTTGGCTCACCGAATAGCCCAACCGGGAAGTGATGTATAACAAAGCTAACTACTGGATATTGTAGCCACTATTACACTGGCCCAGGTCGGAAAGGAGTTTGGTGATGATATGTTATAATTTGGAAGTTATTCAAATTTATGTAAATTGGGTTGTGTCACTTTCACTTATTTCCATTTATGGATTTTTTTATTTTTCATCTGGCTGAAATTTGCAGAAACACTAATAACACTATTCTAATGCTACGTTTTCAATATTAAGCCGATTGGCCAAAAGTTGGCCTAAATATGACCAAACTTTGCCATTTTTACGCCAACTTTAATCTTGAATAACTCGAAAACGGCCACACGGAATACTTTCATATTTTCATTATGTATTAAAGAGTAACATTGCAATACGTTCGTTATAAATTGGAACCGGAAGTGCCAAACCGAAGTGGGGACGAAATTTGATATTGAATAACGTCCTCCAGACATATGGGACATTAGTAGATATACAGATGGTGGGAACGATCCTGGAGGCAATGCCCGGAGGCAGTGCAACACCAGTAAAGTCCCGAATTTTTAACAATAGAGATATATATGCACTGTAATTAACTACTGGATATTGTAGCCCTTACTGAATTGTAGCCCAGATTGGAAAGGAGTTTGGCGATGATATGTTAAATAGTTTGAAAGTTATTCAAATTTATGTAAATTGGGTTGTGTCACTTTCACTTATTTCTGTTCATGGAATATTTAATTTTTCATCCGATTTTCCTGAAATTTGCAGGAATATTGACACTACTCTTACTATATACGAAATTTAAAATATTAAACCGATTGGCCAAAACCTGGCCGAAATATAGATAACAATAACCACATTTTAATCTTGAATAACTCGAAAACGGCTGCACGGAATACTTTCATATTATCAGTATTCATTAGAGTAACATCACAACACTTTGGGTATAAATTCGAACCGGAAGTGCCAACCCGAAGTGGGGACGAACAGGGCGAAATTTGGTCAAATTTTAATTTCAAATAACTTAAAATAGCTGTGCAAAATGTATTCTTACTTTTAGTATTTATTTTAAAGAGTAATGTTGCAACACGTCCGGTATAAATTCGATCCAGAAGTACCAACCTTAAGTGGGGAGGGTAGATTGAAGGAGGGGAGAAGCCAAGATATTGTGAATGATGACAATTATAGTCTACATCGTTGATTAATGAATTGTTATTCTGTAAGGAAGAGTTTCCTCTTTGAAATAGTAGTTTAATATTCATGATTTTGTTTCAAGCGATTGAGGAAGATAGTTAATTAATATGTGGAGTTATTTGAAGATAAATAAGTTTTATATTATATTTTGTAACCCTTTTTCTAACGGAAACATCGCCTATATCTCTCTTCTTTGTTATAGGCCTACGTGATGATTGTCTTACCTGGCCTAAGCCCTACGTTGTTGCAGCTGGATTGGGAAAACAAATACATTTTGAGTTGTATCCTCGGGCAGATGCTTGGACCATGTTAGTTATTTTTGCTTAAATTTCTAATACATTATCAAAACATTATTTTTGTTTTTTGTTATTGTAGCTCAAGTCATCCTTCAGGCGGCTGAGAAGGACAACCGACAGTTCCGCTTTGAAGAAGACTATCCCAAAGACTATACCCCTCCCCCTGTTCATGTCTTCAGCAAGGTTCCTGGGATAGGGCGTGAGTATGCCCGTGTTTTACCACCACGTTGATTGTGTTCTTTGATGAAGAATATCCCAAAGACTATACCCCTCCCCCTGTTCATGTCTTCAGCAAGGTTCCTGGGATAGGGCGTGAGTATGCCCGTGTTTTACCACCACGTTGATTGTGTTATTTGATGAAGAATATCCCAAAGACTATACCCCTCCCCCTGTTCATGTCTTCAGCAAGGTTCCTGGGATAGGGCGTGAGTATGCCCGTGTTTTACCACCACGTTGATTGTGTTCTTTGATGAAGAATATCCCAAAGACTGTACCCCTCCCCCTGTTCATGTCTTCAGCAAGGTTCCTGGGATAGGGCGTGAGTATGCCTGTGTTTTACCACCACGTTGATTTTGTTCTTTGATGAAGAATATCCCAAAGACTATACCCCTCCCACTGTTCATGTCTTCAGCAAGGTTCCTGGGATAGGGCGTGAGTATGCCTGTGTTTTACCACCACGTTGATTGTGTTCTTTGATGAAGAATATCCCAAAGACTATACCCCTCCCACTGTTCATGTCTTCAGCAAGGTTCCTGGGATAGGGCGTGAGTATGCCTGTGTTTTACCACCACGTTGATTGTGTTCTTTGATGAAGACTATCCCAAAGACTATACCCCTCCCCCTGTTCATGTCTTCAGCAAGGTTCCTGGGATAGGGCGTGAGTATGCCTGTGTTTTACCACCACGTTGATTGTGTTATTTGATGAAGAATATCCCAAAGACTATACCCCTCCCACTGTTCATGTCTTCAGCAAGGTTCCTGGGATAGGGCGTGAGTATGCCTGTGTTTTACCACCACGTTGATTGTGTTCTTTGATGAAGAATATCCCAAAGACTATACCCCTCCCCCTGTTCATGTCTTCAGCAAGGTTCCTGGGATAGGGCGTGAGTATGCCTGTGTTTTACCACCACGTTGATTGTGTTCTTTGATGAAGAATATCCCAAAAACTGTACCCCTCCCCCTGTTCATGTCTTCAGCAAGGTTCCTGGGATAGGGCGTGAGTATGCCTGTGTTTTACCACCACGTTGATTGTGTTCTTTGATGAAGAATATCCCAAAGACTATACCCCTCCCCCTGTTCATGTCTTCAGCAAGGTTCCTGGGATAGGGCGTGAGTATGCCTGTGTTTTACCACCACGTTGATTTTGTTCTTTGGGAATAAAATTTGTCGTTTCCATTTTTGTTTTTGTTTGTGGCACAAGCCACAAACCTATAACTCACTTTGTCGGTCGGTCTGTCTGTCTGTCTGTCGGTTGGTCCAAAATTGTCGCATCCAAAATTGTCGCACGCCACAAACGATTGCGAATTCGCGCTTGTTTGCATAACGGTGTTGTTAAACTGTGCGGATTCTGCTCTGTAGGTCGAGAGCTAGTGTGTTGGCAATATTTCATTATGTCTGAATTCTACATGCGGACAAGTCCTTTCTGACTGCTTAATTAATATCAAGTTTTTGTAAGTTCGTTTCAAATTTTCACACGAGACGGTATTTACGTCTAATTTCTTTGTAAGAAATTATACTTAACATGTAGGTGAAACCTGTCGAGCATAGGCTTAGATTTGATTTTGAAGTAAAATACTTAATCTATGATCACATGACCAAGTATTTAAAATGTTTTGTTTTAATTTAAAAATCAATACATCATCATTATGCCATATACACACGTTCAAAGTAAGATCGTAGACAACCTGGGTCATCCCTTTATGAGGATGAACTGGTCTGTATCCATGTGCATGTTGCTTCATGAGGATGAACAGGTCTGTATCCATGTGGCTGTTGCTTCATGAGGATGAACTGGTCTGTCTCCATGTGGCTGTTGCTTCATGAGGATGAACTGGTCTGTCTCCATGTGCATGTTGCTTCATGAGGATGAACTGGTCTGTCTCCATGTGGCTGTTGCTTCATGAGGATGAACTGGTCTGTCTCCATGTGGCTGTTGCTTCATGAGGATGAACAGGTCTGTCTCCATGTGCATGTTGCTTCATGAGGATGAACTGGTCTGTCTCCATGTGGCTGTTGCTTTATGAGGATGAACAGGTCTGTCTCCATGTGCATGTTGCTTCATGAGGATGAACTGGTCTGTCTCCATGTGGCTGTTGCTTTATGAGGATGAACTGGGGTCTGTCTCCATGTGGCTGTTGCTTTATGAGGATGAACTGGGGTCTGTCTCCATGTGGCTGTTGCTTTATGAGGATGAACTGGGGTCTGTCTCCATGTGGCTGTTGCTTCATGAGGATGAACTGGGGTCTGTCTCCATGTGGCTGTTGCTTTATGAGGATGAACTGGGGTCTGTCTCCATGTGGCTGTTGCTTTATGAGGATGAACTGGTCTGTCTCCATGTGGCTGTTGCTTCATGAGGATGAACTGGTCTGTCTCCATGTGGCTGTTGCTTCATGAGGATGAACTGGTCTGTCTCCATGTGGCTGTTGCTTTATGAGGATGAACTGGTCTGTCTCCATGTGGCTGTTGCTTTATGAGGATGAACTGGTCTGTCTCCATGTGGCTGTTGCTTCATGAGGATGAACTGGTCTGTCTCCATGTGGCTGTTGCTTCATGAGGATGAACTGGTCTGTCTCCATGTGGCTGTTGCTTTATGAGGATGAACTGGTCTGTCTCCATGTGGCTGTTGCTTTATGAGGATGAACTGGTCTGTCTCCATGTGGCTGTTGCTTTATGAGGATGAACTGGTCTGTCTCCATGTGGCTGTTGCTTTATGAGGAT
Source organism: Phymorhynchus buccinoides (assembly GCA_017654935.2). Taxonomy (NCBI): domain Eukaryota; kingdom Metazoa; phylum Mollusca; class Gastropoda; order Neogastropoda; family Raphitomidae; genus Phymorhynchus; species Phymorhynchus buccinoides. Next base: position 58,254,593 of record CM065681.1, on the reverse strand, counting down.
GAACTGGTCTGTCTCCATGTGGCTGTTGCTTTATGAGGATGAACTGGGGTCTGTCTCCATGTGGCTGTTGCTTTATGAGGATGAACTGGTCTGTCTCCATGTGGCTGTTGCTTTATGAGGATGAACTGGGGTCTGTCTCCATGTGGCTGTTGCTTTATGAGGATGAACTGGGGTCTGTCTCCATGTGGCTGTTCCTTTATGTGGATGAACTGGGGTCTGTCTCCATGTGGCTGTTGCTTTATGAGGATGAACTGGGATCTGTCTCCATGTGGATGAACTGGGGTCTGTCTCCATGTGGCTGTTACTTTATGTGGATGAACAGGTCTGTCTCCATGTGGCTGTTGCTTCATGAGGATGAACTGGTCTGTCTCCATGTGGCTGTTGCTTTATGAGGATGAACTGGTCTGTCTCCATGTGGCTGTTGCTTCATGAGGATGAACTGGTCTGTCTCCATGTGGCTGTTGCTTTATGAGGATGAACTGGTCTGTCTCCATGTGGCTGTTGCTTTATGAGGATGAACTGGTCTGTCTCCATGTGGTTGTTTCTTTATGAGGATGAACTGGGGTCTGTCTCCATGTGGCTGTTGCTTTATGAGGATGAACTGGGGTCTGTCTCCATGTGGCTGTTGCTTTATGAGGATGAACTGGGGTCTGTCTCCATGTGGCTGTTGCTTCATGAGGATGAACTGGGGTCTGTCTCCATGTGGCTGTTGCTTTATGAGGATGAACTGGGGTCTGTCTCCATGTGGCTGTTGCTTCATGAGGATGAACTGGGGTCTGTCTCCATGTGGCTGTTGCTTTATGAGGATGAACTGGGGTCTGTCTCCATGTGGCTGTTGCTTTATGAGGATGAACTGGGGTCTGTCTCCATGTGGCTGTTGCTTTATGTGGATGAACTGGGGTCTGTCTCCATGTGGCTGTTGCTTTATGAGGATGAACTGGTCTGTCTCCATGTGGCTGTTGCTTCATGAGGATGAACTGGGGTCTGTCTCCATGTGGCTGTTGCTTTATGAGGATGAACTGGGGTCTGTCTCCATGTGGCTGTTGCTTCATGAGGATGAACTGGGGTCTGTCTCCATGTGGCTGTTGCTTTATGAGGATGAACTGGGGTCTGTCTCCATGTGGCTGTTGCTTCATGAGGATGAACTGGTCTGTCTCCATGTGGCTGTTGCTTCATGAGGATGAACTGGTCTGTCTCCATGTGGCTGTTGCTTTATGAGGATGAACTGGTCTCTCTCCATGTGGCTGTTGCTTCATGAGGATGAACTGGTCTGTCTCCATGTGGCTGTTGCTTTATGAGGATGAACTGGGGTCTGTCTCCATGTGGCTGTTGCTTTATGAGGATGAACTGGGGTCTGTCTCCATGTGGCTGTTGCTTTATGATGATGAACTGGGGTCTGTCTCCATGTGGCTGTTGCTTCATGAGGATGAACTGGTCTGTCTCCATGTGGCTGTTGCTTCATGAGGATGAACTGGTCTGTCTCCATGTGGCTGTTGCTTTATGAGGATGAACTGGTCTCTCTCCATGTGGCTGTTGCTTCATGAGGATGAACTGGTCTGTCTCCATGTGGCTGTTGCTTTATGAGGATGAACTGGGGTCTGTCTCCATGTGGCTGTTGCTTTATGATGATGAACTGGGATCTGTCTCCATGTGGCTGTTGCTTTATGAGGATGAACTGGGGTCTGTCTCCATGTGGCTGTTGCTTTATGAGGATGAACAGGTCTGTCTCCATGTGGCTGTTGCTTCATGAGGATGAACTGATCTGTGTCCATGTGGCTGTTGCTTTATGAGGATGAACTGGTCTGTCTCCATGTGGCTGTTGCTTTATGAGGATGAACTGGGGTCTGTCTCCATGTGGCTGTTACTTTATGAGGATGAACTGGGGTCTGTCTCCATGTGGCTGTTGCTTTATGATGATGAACTGGGATCTGTCTCCATGTGGATGAACTGGTCTGTCTCCATGTGGCTGTTGCTTTATGAGGATGAACTGGGGTCTGTCTCCATGTGGATGTTGCTGTATGCGGATGAACTGGGGTCTGTCTCCATGTGGCTGTTGCTTTATGAGGTTGAACTGGTCTGTCTCCATGTGGCTGTTGCTTTATGAGGATGAACTGGGGTCTGTCTTCATGTGGCTGTTGCTTTATGAGGATGAACTGGGGTCTGTCTCCATGTGGCTGTTGCTTTATGAGGATGAACTGGGGTCTGTCTCCATGTGGCTGTTACTTTATGTGGATGAACTGGGGTCTGTGTCCATGTGGCTGTTGCTTTATGAGGATGAACTGGTCTGTCTCCATGTGGCTGTTGGTTTATGAGGATGAACTGGGGTCTGTCTCCATGTGGCTGTTGCTTTATGAGGATGAACAGGTCTGTCTCCATGTGGATGAACGGGTCTGTCTCCATGTGGATGAACTGGTCTGTCTCCATGTGGCTGTTGCTTTATGAGGATGAACTGGTCTGTCTCCATGTGGCTGTTACTTTATGTGGATGAGCTGGGGTCTGTCTCCATGTGGCTGTTACTTTATGTGGATGAACTGGGGTCTGTCTCCATGTGGCTGTTACTTTATGTGGATGAACTGGGGTCTGTCTCCATGTGGCTGTTGCTTCATGAGGATGAACTGGGGTCTGTCTCCATGTGGCTGTTGCTTTATGAGGATGAACAGGTCTGTCTCCATGTGGCTGTTGCTTTATGAGGATGAACTGGTCTGCCTCCATGTGGCTGTTTCTTTATGTGGATGAACTGGGGTCTGTCTCCATGTGGCTGTTACTTTATGTGGATGAACTGGGGTCTGTCTCCATGTGGCTGTTGCTTTATGAGGATGAACAGGTCTGTCTCCATGTGGATGAACGGGTCTGTCTCCATGTGGATGAACTGGTCTGTCTCCATGTGGATGAACTGGGGTCTGTCTCCATGTGGCTGTTGCTTTATGAGGATGAACAGGTCTGTCTCCATGTGGATGAACGGGTCTGTCTCCATGTGGATGAACTGGTCTGTCTCCATGTGGATGAACTGGGGTCTGTCTCCATGTGGCTGTTGCTTCATGAGGATGAACTGGGGTCTGTCTCCATGTGGCTGTTGCTTTATGAGGATGAACAGGTCTGTCTCCATGTGGCTGTTGCTTTATGAGGATGAACTGGTCTGCCTCCATGTGGCTGTTTCTTTATGTGGATGAACTGGGGTCTGTCTCCATGTGGCTGTTACTTTATGTGGATGAACTGGGGTCTGTCTCCATGTGGCTGTTGCTTTATGAGGATGAACAGGTCTGTCTCCATGTGGATGAACGGGTCTGTCTCCATGTGGATGAACTGGTCTGTCTCCATGTGGATGAACTGGGGTCTGTCTCCATGTGGCTGTTGCTTTATGAGGATGAACTGGGGTCTGTCTCCATGTGGATGAACTGGGGTCTGTCTCCATGTGGATGAACTGGGGTCTGTCTCCATGTGGCTGTTGCTTTATGAGGATGAACTGGGGTCTGTCTCCATGTGGCTGTTGCTTTATGAGGATGAACTGGGGTCTGTCTCCATGTGGATGAACTGGGGTCTGTCTCCATGTGGATGAACTGGGGTCTGTCTCCATGTGGCTGTTGCTTTATGAGGATGAACTGGGGTCTGTCTCCATGTGGATGAACTGGGGTCTGTCTCCATGTGGATGAACTGGGGTCTGTCTCCATGTGGATGAACTGGGATCTGTCTCCATGTGGCTGTTGCTTTATGAGGATGAACTGGGGTCTGTCTCCATGTGGATGAACTGGGATCTGTCTCCATGTGGCTGTTGCTTTATGAGGATTAACTGGGGTATGTCTCCATGTGGATGAACTGGGATCTGTCTCCATGTGGCTGTTGTTTCATGAGGATTAACTGGGGTATGTCTCCATGTGGATGAACTGGGGTCTGTCTCCATGTGGATGAACTGGGGTCTGTCTCCATGTGGCTGTTGCTTTATGTGGATGAACTGGGGTCTGTCTCCATGTGGATGAACTGGGGTCTGTCTCCATGTGGATGAACTGGGGTCTGTCTCCATGTGGATGAACTGGGGTCTGTCTCCATGTGGATGAACTGGGGTCTGTCTCCATGTGGATGAACTGGGGTCTGTCTCCATGTGGATGAACTGGGGTCTGTCTCCATGTGGATGAACTGGGATCTGTCTCCATGTGGATGAATGTGGATGAACTGGGGTCTGTCTCCATGTGGATGAACTGGGGTCTGTCTCCATGTGGATGAACTGGGGTCTGTCTCCATGTGGATGAACTGGGGTCTGTCTCCATGTGGATGAACTGGGGTCTGTCTCCATGTGGATGAACTGGGGTCTGTCTCCATGTGGATGAACTGGGGTCTGTCTCCATGTGGATGAACTGGGGTCTGTCTCCATGTGGATGAACTGGGGTCTGTCTCCATGTGGATGAACTGGGGTCTGTCTCCATGTGGATGAACTGGGGTCTGTCTCCATGTGGATGAACTGGGGTCTGTCTCCATGTGGATGAACTGGGGTCTGTCTCCATGTGGATGAACTGGGGTCTGTCTCCATGTGGATGAACTGGGGTCTGTCTCCATGAGGATGAACTGGGGTCTGTCTCCATGTGGATGAACTGGGGTCTGTCTCCATGTGGATGAACTGGGGTCTGTCTCCATGTGGCTGTTGCTTTATGAGGATGAACTGGGGTATGTCTCCATGTGGATGAACTGGGGTCTGTCTCCATGTGGATGAACTGGGATCTGTCTCCATGTGGCTGTTGCTTTATGAGGATGAACTGGGGTCTGTCTCCATGTGGATGAACTGGGATCTGTCTCCATGTGGCTGTTGCTTTATGTGGATGAACTGGGGTATGTCTCCATGTGGATGAACTGGGGTATGTCTCCATGTGGATGAACTGGGGTCTGTCTCCATGTGGCTGTTGCTTTATGAGGATGAACTGGGGTCTGTCTCCATGTGGCTGTTGCTTTATGTGGATGAACTGGGATCTGTCTCCATGTGGATGAACTGGGGTATGTCTCCATGTGGATGAACTGGGGTCTGTCTCCATGTGGCTGTTGCTTTATGAGGATGAACTGGGGTCTGTCTCCATGTGGATGAACTGGGGTATGTCTCCATGTGGATGAACTGGGGTCTGTCTCCATGAGGATGAACTGGGGTCTGTCTCCATGTGGATGAACTGGGGTCTGTCTCCATGTGGATGAACTGGGGTCTGTCTCCATGTGGATGAACTGGGGTCTGTCTCCATGTGGATGAACTGGGGTCTGTCTCCATGTGGATGAACTGGGGTCTGTCTCCATGTGGATGAACTGGGGTCTGTCTCCATGTGGATGAACTGGGATCTGTCTCCATGTGGCTGTTGCTTTATGAGGATGAACTGGTCTGTCTCCATGTGGATGAACTGGGGTCTGTCTCCATGTGGATGAACTGGGGTCTGTCTCCATGTGGATGAACTGGGGTCTGTCTCCATGAGGATGAACTGGGGTATGTCTCCATGAGGATGAACTGGGGTCTGTCTCCATGTGGATGAACTGGGGTCTGTCTCCATGTGGATGAACTGGGGTCTGTCTCCATGTGGATGAACTGGGGTCTGTCTCCATGTGGATGAACTGGGGTCTGTCTCCATGTGGATGAACTGTGGTCTGTCTCCATGTGGATGAACTGGGATCTGTCTCCATGTGGCTGTTGCTTTATGAGGATGAACTGGTCTGTCTCCATGTGGATGAACTGGGGTATGTCTCCATGTGGATGAACTGGGGTCTGTCTCCATGTGGATGAACTGGGGTCTGTCTCCATGAGGATGAACTGGGGTATGTCTCCATGAGGATGAACTGGGGTCTGTCTCCATGTGGATGAACTGGGGTCTGTCTCCATGTGGCTGTTGCTTTATGAGGATGAACTGGTCTGTCTCCATGTGGATGAACTGGGGTATGTCTCCATGTGGATGAACTGGGGTCTGTCTCCATGTGGATGAACTGGGGTCTGTCTCCATGAGGATGAACTGGGGTCTGTCTCCATGTGGATGAACTGGGGTCTGTCTCCATGTGGATGAACTGGGGTCTGTCTCCATGTGGATGAACTGGGGTCTGTCTCCATGTGGATGAACTGGGGTCTGTCTCCATGTGGATGAACTGGGGTCTGTCTCCATGTGAATGAACTGGGGTCTGTCTCCATGTGGATGAACTGGGGTCTGTCTCCATGTGGATGAACTGGGGTCTGTCTCCATGTGGATGAACTGTGGTCTGTCTCCATGTGGATGAACTGGGGTCTGTCTCCATGTGGCTGTTGCTTTATGCTTGGCTAGGCGATGGGTGCCGGAAATAACTTTGGTGGAGGGAGTTAATTACAGATAGTTATTTCCCTTTATTCATTTCACTATTACCCTCGCTCTCTCCTAGACTCACTACTTCTATCTTTGCACACAGAGTCTTTCACTCTGACCATATCTCCCCATACATTTACTCTGTCTATATTTCTCTCTAAAATATACAGTCACACAGAGAACCAGACAGAAACACAGACAGGCAGATAAGCGTAGGCCTATGCACACATACACACATAGAGGTATTTATGCACTCACACATTCATTAACTTCCACATAATTACGGGTTTTTGAACATGTATCTGTTGTGTTCATGCGTTGTTTACTCTTTGTTAACTCATTCGAATCGCAACGATTTTGAATTATTAAAAAAACACCTCACAAATTACTCCAGCCATAGGGGAAGACGGGGTAAAAAGCGCATGGGCGGGTAAGAAGCCCACCCCAATTATCTCATGAAATGAAGCAAATTTCAGTCTCATTTTGCCCATGAGACGAGCCTTAATGTCTAGCATTCGTCTCATGGGCAAATTTGACTGAAATTTTCTTTATTTCATGAGATAATTGGGGTGGGCTTCTTACCCGCCCATGCGCTTTTTACCCCGTCTTCCCCTACACACAAACAAAACATACATGAACAAAAGGAGAAATGAAGGAAGATTACAGGTTTTTACTTCAGGTTTAGACATAGGGACGTGGTAGACCAAACTTAGGCTATATACTTCATAATAGACAAACTCTCTACACCGATTGGTTTCCCCCACAACAAACCACTACAAAAGCAAAGTCAGAGGCAAAATTGTGGTCTAAGGGAGCGAAGCGAGTTTAGAAGTGACCAAGGTATGGTGTGCACACATATTTACTTCCCTTGAAGCAAATGCATCAAATTGACAGCTATCTATTAATGCCGCACATATATGGCTGGAACGACTTGAATGAGTAGGGGAAGACGGGGTAAAAAGCGCATGGGCGGGTAAGAAGCCCACCCCAATTATCTCATGAAATAAAGAAAATTTCAGTCAAATTTGCCCATGAGACGAATGCTAGACATTAACGCTCGTCTCATGGGCAAAATGAGACTGAAATTTGCTTCATTTCATGAGATAATTGGGGTGGGCTTCTTACCCGCCCATGCGCTTTTTACCCCGTCTTCCCCTACATGTTTTTGTATACAGATCTGGTATTTCATGAATACAAGCCATGGGACGACCCGGTCAACAAAACAGCCAACCTGATTGGGGTATCGCATGTAAGTGGTTAGAAACTTTATCATTTTGCTTGGCCGTGCACACAGTCAGTAGAAGCGGAAACCTCACGCGCTTATCCGCAAATAAGTAACAGAAAGTCAGAAAATAAGTGGATGGGATAAGCTCATGTGGAAACGCATGAGCTTATTTTTCCTTCTTTCTGTTACTTATTTGGGGGATAAGCGCACGAGGTGTCCGCGTCTAATGTGTGCACGGCCTTTTTCATCAGCCTTTGCGATCCTCCTCAGTCTGTCTTTTTATACTTTCCTTGTCTCTGGTGTGTGTGTGTGTGTGTGTGTGTGTGTGTGTGTGTGTGTGTGTGTGTGTGTGTGTGTGTGTGTGTGTGTGTGTGTGTGTGTGTGTGTGTGTGTGTGTGTGTGTGTGTGTGTGTGTGTGTGTGTGTGTGTGTGTGTGTGTGTGTGTGTGTGTGTGTGTGTGTGTGTGTGTGTGTGTGTGTGTGTGTGTGTGTGTGTGTGTGCATGCGCGCGTGTGTGTTTGTCTGTCTGTCTGTCTGTCTGTCTGTCTCTCTCTCTCTCTCTCTCTCTCTCTCTCTCTCTCTCTCTCTCTCTCTCTCTCTCTCTCTCTCTCTCTCTCTCTCTCTCTCTCTCTCTCTCTCACCCTCTCTCTCTTGTATGTGTGTGTGTGTATGTGTGTCTGTCTCTCTCTCTCTCTCTCTCTCTCTCTCTCTCTCTCTCCCCCCCCCCCTCTCTCTTTGTATGTGTGTGTGTGTGTGTGTGTGTGTGTGTGTGTGTGTCTGTCTGTCTGTCTGTCTGTCTGTCTGTCTGTCTCTCTCTACCTCTCTCTCCCCCCTATCTATCTTTGTATGTGTGTGTGTGTGTGTGTGTGTGTGTGTGTGTGTGTGTGTGTGTGTGTGTGTGTGTGTGTGTGTGTGTATGTGTGTGTGTGTGTGTGTGTGTGTGTGTGTGTGTGTGTGTGTGTGTGTGTGTGTGTGTGTGTGTGTGTGTGTGTGTGTGTGCAAACCACCCAACCTTCCAAATTATACGACCCGTTCAAATCATCTTGAAAACTACGATCATCAATTAGAGACCCCCCAGCCCTTCATTCCAGCGCTTTGTCCCTAAACACATCACAGTGCACAGGGACCGGGCTAGGACTACTGGACGCGCACCCCTCTTGTGTCACGCTTATTCTGCTATGCTTTATTTGTATTGATTAAGATGCATGCCCTTTATTCAAATGACTAAGGGCTTCTGATTTTCCTTTAACCCCTGTTTACAGTTTGAAGGGGTATTTTCACCACCAGTTTCAATGTTTAAAGGGTCAAGGCACTACTTCCTACTTAAGTAAACGGCACTAACGCAGAAACACGCGGGCACGTACATAGACATGTGTGCACACAACACACTCTCTTCACTCACACACCTACTGGTTACTCTTTTTGGGGGCGCTTGTTTTTGTTTTTGTTTTTGATTAGCAACTTGTTTCTTTGTCTTTGTCCTCAAGTTGTGTATAACGCTTGCCAGACTGGAAAGGAATGCCAAATGTTTGAAAGGATTTTATTGGATTTTGAGAACAAAGGATCTGACAATGAACAATGAGTTTTCGATGTTTACTGCATTCTGGCAGTTTCTGCACGATCTTGTAAGGATTTTAGATCTAGGGTAGCGACTCCTCATTGTGGCAGTAGCCTAGTTTGGCCTAGCAGACTATTGAAATGAGCAAATCTCGTTATCTTACTGAAAATTAGCGGCTGTGTTAACGCATAAATCATCGTTTTAATGCGTCACCTCACCCCTTACTTGAGATTTTAAAGGGTAAATATCACGCATGGTTCGACGTTCTAGGAGGCGGAGGGGGGGGGGGGGGATTTGAGAGCTCTAGCAATAGTAAGCTTTTTGGCTCTAGTGCGTAATTACGCACAATCTCTACGTTTTCAGAAGCCCTGTGACTATTATGATTGATTGACATTAGCCTTCAGAAGAAGGCCAATGATAACATTTGACATGTACATTAAGTGATTATTTTGTTGTAATGGTACATTATGGTGCAGATTAGTCTCTTGTGGGAAGACAATGGCTTTCAAACTAGCGGTGTTTGTACTGGCTCTCACTGCTGTATTCAACGCCATCTGTTCTCAAATCCCTTTGGCCGAGAGAGAGTGGGGAAGGCATATCCACAATAAACAAGTAAACAAGGTGTTTTTTGTTTTGCTTTCTTTTTGTTTTGTTTTTTTGCTGTCCCATCTTCTGGGCCGTACACTGACGGTGCTCCCACGTCGCTCATTCCGACTCCCAACTCGCAGCCACATCCCGGCATGTTCAGGTCGCTGAATCCGAAACCAGCGGTCCAAGGGGAGCTAATCTATGTCAGGCCGTCAGGAGGCAAGCAACCGAGGAGACACTGCACTGCTGCAGAGTCACCTTGGTGGAGTTCAGTGGAGCCTGTTCAGGACACCACCTACTAAGCTCCCTACTGACGACACTATTCTCTTAGTCGTGGAACCAGCGTGTGTGGGGTTCACCTCCGAGGGCGCCACAATGCAAGTCCGTCCATCGACAGTTCCCCAGAACATACTGATCCCCATGACTTTGACCCGAACGAACCAAGGGCATGAACTGGATTGGTAATTGAAACTGAGGTCACCGTGAGATCAGGGCATACATGGCCACAGAATTTGAGACATTTTTCTTTTTGATGATTGATGGAAATGAGGTGGATTACAATGATGATGATGATGATGCTATGGAGCTCCGTGTCGGTCTGAGACTACATGACAGGCTGTATTCTACGCTTCCTTTCATAATGATATCCCGGCGTTAGCCAGACCCGAGAACTACAGACACCTGCAGTGTTGGTCTTAAAATTACATCAACACTCTCAGAATCGAATCTGTTAAGCGCATGAAGCTCGACTGCGTGGTTTCAATCTTCCCATTGAGCCAATAGCCACTCATTCTGGATAGGAGTCGGTTCAGCACCAAGAAAACCCTCGCGTCTGATGGGATTCGAACCCCGAGACCTCCCTGTGACGAGGTAATGGGTTAAAAGGCTAAGTCCCTAGGGAAGACTTTAGAAAATTTGCCTTTAGCCCACTTCTCTAGGGTATGGGAGATGAGCAACTTTCCCGGCCCCTTTTCATCTAATAAATTTATATTTGTGCCCGGGTTCTGGCTCGTATGGTTGTAAGAAATACGAGTGGTTGAATTGCTCTAAATGGCAGACAGAGAGAAGTAGGGTTTTACATGAAATTACAAGACTCCCACTCTCATTAGTCTGACCAAAGGGTTCAGGATTATTTGACACTTGTATTTTATTTACTCCCAAAATCTGCATAAGATTATGCAACAATAATAATAAAGCAGCTCAATGGCGCCAAAACAAAATATGGATAAAAAAAACAATGAAATCCGAAAGGATTCACAAGACTTTTGTCTTTCTATAAGGTTCGCCCCATGCCGGAAGGGTTACTAATTATCTTCAGGGTCCGTAGGAAAGTTCCAGTGGTTTGGCGCGGTTTGATAAACTTAGCTCTTGGCAAGTTCTTCCGTAGTGATCGGCGAATGCTGGTGTGGCTGGGCTTGCTCGTCAGATGAGAGTAGCTCCCAGTCGTTCCGGTTACGGCTTCGCGGGATGGCACGGTTCAGGCGTGGTCTCCTCACGGATTCTGGGTGCGGGGCGTCTTTCCCGTCTTGGTGCTTGGTGGAGTCCGGGATGATCGTCCGGCCCACGATGCCCTGCTGATAATCACAGGAGAAGGTGGATGTAGATCTCTATGGCTTAGAGACAAGGGGCTTCAGTCGGCAGGGCATTAGTGAATCCCAACCGGCTAGAAGGCTTCCCTTGTACAATAGCACTAGTTAATAAATAAACTGAATTTCAGTTAACAAACTGAGATCAGTAAAACATAAAAGGTGATCAATCCATCATCACTCTCCATCCAACACCTGGAAAGGAATGGTATCATAAAGTGCAAGATTGCGGCCCATAGGTTTCCTACTAAAAATAGACAAATGGGTTAGTAGGCATAAACTCCGGTTCTGGTACCAAAAGTGTTCAAGTCAGAAACACACACACACACAAATAATCAGTGCACATAAATAGAATAGAATGTTTACCACTTCTTTTCTATAACATATCTATCTACTCCTTATTCATCATTGAACATAGGATCTAGATCAAAAC
>CM065681.1:58232228-58237228 GCA_017654935.2 Phymorhynchus buccinoides | reverse complement strand
ACAAAGAAGGGCAATGTCTCAGAGAAGAAGAACTGAAATGGGAGGGAATGGGGGTGTCTTATAAGGGAGGTTCCACTGTATATCAAATCCATATCGAACACAAATGAAATGATTTCGATGCGGACTTGCCGATAGACAAGGTTACAGCAAAAAGGAGAATATATCTAAATTTAAAAAAAAGAACAAATACAAAATACCAACAAACTCAATGAAAACCCACCTTACACCAAGAATTAAAAAGCAAAAACAAAAACAAACAAACTAATAAAACGAAACCGATTTAAAAAAAAAGACATTCCAGAAATAAGAAAAAAGCGTTGTTGTTTTTTCTTCCCGCTATTGTCACTGATCTACCCTTTGTCTTTTACTTTAAAGTGTTGGAACGACCAAAGAAAGTGATCTAACATGTATCCTTGAGAATTGATCATATAATTATATTAAAAGCTTTAAGAAAGTGTGTGTGTGTGTGTGTGTGTGTGTGTGTGTGTGTGTGTGTGTGTGTGTGTGTGTGTGTGTGTGTGTGTGTGTGTGTGTGTGTGTGTGTGTGTATGTGTGTGTGTGTATGTGTGTGTGTTTGTGTGTGTCTCTGTGTATGTGCGTGTGTGCGTGTAAGTGCGTGCGCATATGTGTGTGTATGTGTGTATGTGCACATGTTCGCATATTTGATGTGTAATGTTTTGTTTGAGCAAAGTCAGGAAGAAGTAACATTTTGTTCAGAGACATACTGTCAGAGAGGGAGAAAACACAGACACAGCTGAGAGACAGAGAAATAGACTAAGATGCATTAAAATGTGAAGACAAGAACAAAACAACAACCAACAACAACAACAACAACAACAACAATATCCTAAACACGAGCTCAGCTTTTAAGAGCTACTTTTACCATAGCAGTGGCATATACACTTATTATAACAAAGTCTAAAAGAATATAGTATAAGGTCGTCCTACTTTAATTTATATGAAGACACATTTGCAATGGTGTTGAAACAACATCCACGCCTGATATAATATGTGAGACAGTATGGCGACTACACAGCAAGCCACTGCAGCAAGCACAACACAGTCTTACACATATACTTCTGATCCAATGCATCATAGATAGATACATTGTCCCATCGTTGAAACTACATACTAAGATGTTTTTAAATGTTAGTAAAAAGCGATACACATTTCAGATTTGGTGGGCTACACTTCACCTAAACTAAGGATGTATACTTTTGTCTAATTTTTGTCAACACAACAAAACATTATATGCTTGCAACATGAACATTTCATCAGTTTTGTGAAATGTCGATCTACCGCAGCTTGATTGGACTGGAAAGATAGGACAAAGGCACACAAACACACACATAGAGGAAAGACATAAAAACACAGTGTTTCACAGTAAGCGAAAAGTCCAGTCCACAGCATGTTAATCAGTGTACAGAACGAGGTTAGAAGATACAGATAGCCGATGGTACATGAACGAACGGACACCGTGTAGCAGGAGAAAGAAGAGGCCAATACAATAATAATACATGGAATAGCGCTGTGACAGAAAAGCGAAGCACGGGAAGTATAATGAAGGCTATCCCAACAGGGTAGAAAGTCCAGGGAGGCGTTCGTTCATGGTCAGAACGGGCTTCTTGAAACTGTGCAACAGCTGGCGTTGGCACCGTTTGATTTAGTTTGAACTTATACACTTTGGTTTAAGTAATGGTCAAAAATACCACAAACGATGCTTGCTTTTTTAAATATCTTTTTCCAATGAAAAAGGATGTAGCCGCGCAAAAAATAACTATTTAGATTTGTTATTATGTTATTGGAGCTGGGTCCAATAACGATTTTACAGTAAACAACTTTTAGTTACAAAAGTACTTTTAAAACTGACTGGACATTTTATTGGAGTAAACAAAGTAAAATGTTTTGAAAGGATTTGTTAATATAACATACTTGTAAATTATTATGAATTGTATTCAGTCTCTCTCCTTTTTGTGTGTGACTTTTCTACTCAGTTTTTCTTTCCTATTTTGCTACCTTCTTGTCGTCGCCACACTGAAGACGGGCTTATGGCCAGAAACGTTTGTCTTGTCTCCAATAAAAGGGACCTCAATCTACCAGCCTCGAATTGAGTGTTTTTTGTACTTGTAAATGACAAAACTTCTGGATTGTAAACTTTTTAAAGCCAGTTTAGGCTTAGTCAAAAAGTTGATTGCTTTCTTAGTATTGCTTATTATTGCTAACAATATATAGGCGACACTGTAAATTGCGGCTAAAAGCATCAAAGCAAGAACATAAAATTACCAGATAAGAACACTTTGGGTGTCAGAGAGTTCTTAGCCTTAATCAAGAGAGTGTGACAAAAAAAGAAACCAATGACCAAAACGAACTTGGTTCACTAACACTCATGCCCTGCTTTGTATTTAACCCTCCTCCCAACCTATGTTCCAAGAAAGAAGTTAATCATAATCTGTCAAGTATGCTTGTCCTTTAAAAGTTAAAATATAGACATGTCTGTTTTACCATCAAACACAAATGGTCTGAATTGTATCTGACAGAAGTAGGAACCATGACAACCAAAGCTGCTATTTGAAAATAATTCATTTCAGCCAAAATGTAAACTAAAACGTCTTTATTTTATGTTCTATAGTTTACCATCATTGTGAATCCTAGAAACTGACGACTATTAGTGAATGTTGTAAATTATTATTGCCCTTTAGTAGTAGTAGTAGTAGTCTTGGTATTAGTATTAGTATTAGTAGTATTAGTATTAGTATTAGTAGTAGTAGTAGTAGTAGTAGTAGTAGTAGTAGTAGTAGTAGTAGTAGTAGTAGTAGTAGTAGTAGTAGTAGTAGTAGTAGTAGTAGTAGTAGTAGTAGTAGTAGTAGTAGTAGTAGTAGTAGTAGTAGTAGTAGTAGTAGTAGTAGTAGTAGTAGTAGTAGTAGTAGTAGTAGTAGTAGTAGTAGTAGTAGTAGTAGTAGTAGTAGTAGTAGTAGTGGGTAGTAGTAGTAGTAGTAGTAGTAGTAGTAGTAGTAGTAGTAGTAGTAGTAGTAGTAGTAGTAGTAGTAGTAGTAGTAGTATAGGGACTACTCAAATGGTCAAGCTTTTTAGCAGTCCCATCAAATGCCAAAGTGAGATTTATTGTTAGCGGTCAAGGTTTTATGGTTACATTTTCCTATAATTAATAATCAACGCTTCTAAATACATTAAATGTTTTTAGATAATTATCAAAACGAATTGTTGTATATTGGGTGCACATTTTAGATCAAAAGTTAAATCATTCCAATAAATTGCAGCTCTGTTAGTGAAACAATTATTTATAGTGTCAGTATTACATATCTTAATAAAAACTTTACCATATGAATTTCTTGTTGAGGTGATTGAAATACGTTGTTCCAAGATAAATCAACAAGGCCATTGAATATCTTGTAGGCTTCAGTAAGGTCTCCCCTTACCCTTCTCCCTTTAATGGAATATAGATTCAGATACAAAAGTCATGGTCATGTTTTTACATTCCTTAACCAGTTTCGTTGCCCTACGTTGAACTTTCTCAATTGCTTATGATTGATACTTATACTTAGAAGCACAAAGAAAAAGAGAGATTCAATTTTCCTTGATAAAGCCCAGACAAATCAAGATGTAAAAGAGTTTGAGGTGCACAGTTCCACAAAGCCACCAAGAAACCATCCAAAGAGTAACAGTGAAGCGTTATAGCAACCATACCCGTCTTAACTGACTTCGCACTGACATCTGTAGGTGAATCAAAAGACAAAAATTACAGTCGTTTACCTAAAGGTACACACACATTAGGCAGCTGACAGTTTGTAATGAACTAACAAACAAACTCAGAAATGTGTTCATTTTCACACAAGATTGACATGTTATGTCTTGTCTTTGTACCCAGCAACTGATGAAAGCATGGTATGATTCTTGAGAATCCATTCATTAAAGGTAGGACATCACATCACTTCAGAAAATAAACAATGTGCTTGCTTTTATGAAAGCTGGGAAAACGTTTTGCAGGGTTGTGCATCAAAGACTTGCACGCACAAAAAATAAAACACTCACTCGCACACACATACATACAAATAAACACACAATGTTAAACCTAAAGTAATACAGAAAAGACATCACTGAGTGAAAACACCGCTCCATTCACAGGGAAGGGGTTAACATTGAACGTCTCCAGATCAATACACGACGGATAATCATCATCATTTCTATACATGTTGAAAACAACACACAATATTTGTCAAACAATAAATAAAAATCAGAAATTTGCAATTCCTTACTTTCCACTACATTTGCAGAGGCAGACACAATGTATAGTGCATTTAATTCTGTTTACCAGTTGACTGACAACACACAAACAGATTGATACTCCTGCAAGCTGTGATGCAAGTAAATAACGGATTGCTCTGATTATGAAGATGATTCCTCAACCTCAGCCAGTTGCTCACTGTTCCCTTTGTAAAACATATTGATAATTCTTTGCAGTTTGGGAAGGGACATTAAAATGTCTCCATCTGTAAGGTAGAACACTAATGAGAGATACTGGTAATTGAAGGGAATTTAAAATGTCTCCATCTGTAAGGTAGAACACTAATGAGAGATAATGGCAATTGAAGGGACTTTAAAATGTCTCCATCTGTAAGGTAGAACACTAATGAGAGATACTGGCAATTGAAGGGACTTTAAAATGCAGTTTGGGAAGGGACTTTAAAATGTCTCCATCTGTAAGGTAGAACACTAATCAGAGATACTGGCAATTGAAGGGACTTTAAAATGCAGTTTGGGAAGGGACTTTAAAATGTCTCCATCTGTAAGGTAGAACACTAATGAGAGATACTGGTAATTGAAGGGACTTTAAAATGTCTCCATCTGTAAGGTAGAACACTAATGAGAGATACTGGTAACTGAATGCGACAGAGGCATGTGGCCCCCAGGTCTTTCTTACCGTGCATACCTAAACTTCTCTGGTGGTTCTGTTCCTTACAGCTGGATAGCTGGTTGGATTAAGC
>CM065681.1:58207228-58227228 GCA_017654935.2 Phymorhynchus buccinoides | reverse complement strand
CTCCGGTGACTACGTCACACAGCCGTTTTGGGCCATTTGGCTCAAACATCTCCAGCAATTTCTTGGCACACAAAACCCTCTGCTTCTTTTGTTGATCTGTCAACAGGTGTGGTACCCATTTTGCAGCGATTTTTTTTAACTGAAGATCTTGACGCAGGATCCGTTCAACTGTACCATATGAAAGCCCATGTGTTTCATTTATCTCCCGAATTGTAATATGTTGGTTCTCTTCAACGGCTTTCTTTACAAGCAGGATATTGTGCTCGTTCCTGGCATCACAAGGACGCCCAGAGCGGTATTCATCTTTAAAGTCAGCTTTTCCATCTTTGAAATTTTGAATCCATCTGCAAACTGTCCTGTCTGTACTGTGTACACTGGTCCCCGTACACAGAAATCAAATCAGCATGAATTTTGATTGGAGTCTCTCCAAGTTTGAACCTTGAAAAAACATAAAACCTCAGCTGTTCAGGATTTGGATCTATGTTTTTTAACCACAGTTGATGACATCATATTTTCAATGACGTCATATGTGATGAAATATTGTGACATCATTCATAGGCGTATGCAAGCAAATAGGGAAAACTTTTATTTGACATCTTACTTTTTTATGTACACTTGTCAGATGCAATATGGCAGGCCAACTGTCAAGACTTTTGGATCACCCCAAATAATGTTTAGTAAGTTTGTTCTTTTATGGTTTGGGCTTTTCTTAATCTCAGTCAGCACCAAAGACTTGCTACAATGTCACATGACCTTTAGATCATTCAGATATGTTTCCTTTCCTTTTCTTTTCTTTGATGCATAGGCCTCATTGTTGTCAAACCCGGTTATAAGAAAATAGAAGGGAGATATTTTTTAGTTTTCTTATATCCGGGTTTTCTTATATCTGATACTCGGATATAAGAAAACATTTTGAATTTGTTTTCTTATAACCGATTTGAATGGGAAAAAAGGGAAAAAATAAAAGAGAAAAAGAGAAATAAATAAAATAAAAGACAAACAGAAACATAAATTGAAGACAAAATGCTTTTACCTAATTTGGTGCATGAAAAAAAAGGGGGAAAATGCAAAACAAAGGAGGAAAAAAAGAAAGAACGGAACAGAAAATTAAAAACAAAAATGAAGGCAGACGTGGTGTGAGTTGCATGATGAGCGAGCAAGATAGCGGAGAGCAGATGAATGAGTGGGTGTGGTGTGAGAGTAACATATTTGTTTAAATGTAAATTTCTGTTTCTTGTTTTTAATCAATATTCTAATTTGGATGTATAACTCATTTTACACAGTGGAAGACAATTTTGTATTTACGTTTGTACAATGCCAATGGACTATAAAGAAACTTGCGACCTATGACTCATGTTTTACATAATAAAATCAAAATACAGCAAAACTCGGTTATAAGAAAATCGAAGGGAGATCATTTTTGCTTATTACTATATTCGAGTTTTCTTATATCGGAAACAAAATGAAGAGAACATCTGATGCATTTCTTACATCATAAAATCAAAATCGTCTACTAAGAAGAAGATTTAAAGGTGCTACAACCACTCAAACTAACAAGTTTTTTTTCCTTTTCACTGTTATCAAATACGTACCCCTTCACCTTTCTTGTACTGAACTATTGCCATTTACTGTCACCCATGCAGCTTTTTATCAATCGTTTGCTTTTGTGTATGTGAATTTTCATCCACATATTTAGTTATTTGTATTTATCTTCTTAAAGAAATGGATTGCCTTTTCCTCTCTGCCATTGCTGCTGAAAATAAAAGGATGGACAGTCTCTCTACCACCAACACAAAAGTACAGGCACTCATATTTGTTTCTTCTGCTCAACGTTTATTTTGCACAGAATACTGAAGGAAACTATAGAATAAAGGAACAAAAACAACTCAATTAGTCTTGCAATCAAGTGCCTGTACTGTTTAGACTGTCTGTGACAACTGGTATGAGGTAAGCTTTCCCTTTTTGGAACGACTTCAATTTTCTGGGAACATCCTTTCAGTTCAGGTCCAACTCACTTTTAAAGACACACTGACCCAACATGATTAAGTCCCTTGTTTTTTGTGGGTAGCTGTGACCCACATACAAATTCCCTGAACTTGTTTCATTTTCAATGTTTCGTTTTCAATTTGGGGGCATTTGTATTGGAGTCAAACCTGGTCAAAACAAATTTCGTACCAGCTATAAGAGGGAAAACATGTAGAACCCGTGATTTTGACATGTGATCTGGTGGGTCTTTAAGAAAATGTTGTCAATGGTAATTCGCTTATAAGAAAATAGAGCTCGCTTATAAAAAACAAATGAACTGCAAACCAACTCTCTTGTATGACATACTTTTCTTATGTTCAAGTTTCCATTGCGGATGGGAGAAGGAATTTGCTTGCTTATAACTGAGTTTTCTTATAAGCGAGTTTTGATCATAGATAAGAAAGAAGAAGTTCGGCAGGGAATTTTTTTTGCTTCATTATAAGCAAGTTTTCTTATAAGCGAATTTCTTATAAGCGGATTCGGCTGTATCTTTCTACATTAAGGTTAGAGTGTAGCTGCTCTGACGTACATTTTTCTCTTTTTTTGTTCGTTTTGTTGGAAGACTGCATTTTTGGGAACATCCTTTCAGTTCATGCCCTAATTTTTAAAAAGTCGCTTGTAAGAAAATCAAACTCGCTTATAAGAAAATGAACTGCAAACCAAACTCCCTTGTATGAAATCATTTTCTTATATCCGAGTTTACATTGCGGATGGGAGAACGAATTTGCTTGCTTATAACCGAGTTTTCTTTTAAGCGGTTTTCTTATATCCGAGCTTTGATAATACATAAGAAAAAAGGAATTTGTCCGGGGAAAATAAATTGCTTGCTTATAAGCGGGTTTTCTTATAAGCGAGTTTCTTATAAGCGGGTTTGGCTGTATTTCTATTTTCCTTCTTAAGGAAATAGACTGTCTTTTCCTCTCTGCCATTGCAAAGGATGGGCAGGCTCACTTAGAGTATCTTTCTATATTAAGGTAGGCTACTCTAGTCTCACTACAACTAACACAAAAGTACAGGCATTCGTATTTTTTCTTCTTCTCAGCATTTATATTGTACAGTATACTGAAGGAAAGCATGAAATTTAAGGAACAAAAATAACTCAGTTAGTCTTGCAATCAAGTGCCTGTGCCGGTTAGCGTGTCTGTGACGTAGCTGGCCCACCCATCTCCACTTTCTCAACTACACCTCCCCCCCCCCTCTTTTTCTACTCAAGGCAGGTCACTTTAATTACAATTCAACATCAAACAGTTCGCCGATTCCGAAGCGCTATCTGTTTGATCCCCGGTTTATTTCCCTTGTCTTCTAGCTTGTGACACCCACAATCGGCATCTCTTTCATCCACGTATTTCATGATAGGAAGAGGAATGTGACACGTGCCAGTGATGTAACCGGCGCGTGAGCGTTCATACTAATATGCATAATTTGAAGCGTCATCTCCTGATTTCTTGACGGCTAGTAACCCAATCATAGGCCCTCGGGTGTTTAAAATTAAAGGGGGATTTGAATTGGAGGAAAGTCGCCAAAACATTATCTTACACACAAGACTCTAAACCCTGGCTGAAACAACAGGGTAGAATCAATCACTCTTGCTACCAGTCAAAATAGCCCAACTAGTGAGCATTATTGATGGCTGGGATGTAACATAAGTGATTGAGATTTGTTTTTGTTTGATTCTATTTTTGATCTAGATCCTATGTTCCATGACGAATAAGGAGTAGATATGTTATTGAAAAGAATTGGTAAACATTCTGTTCTAATTATGTGCACTTATTATGTTTGTGTGTGTGTTTTTGACTTTAACTCTTTTGGTACAAGAACCGGATTCCAGTCCTACTAACACCTTTGTATTTTTTTTAGTAGGGGATCCCTGGGTTGCAACCTTGCAACTTTTGATAACATTCCTTTCCAAGTGTTGGACTGAGAGTGATGTTTGCTGACTTGTGTTACTGAATCATAACAGTTGATTCCAGTACACATGTCATGTGTTATTTCAGTTTGACAACTGAAATTCAGGTTATTTGGATTAGTGCTATTGTACAAGGGCAGCCTTCTAGCCGGTTGGGATCCACTAATTCCCTGCCGGCTGAAGCCCCTTGTCTCTAAGCCGTAGAGATCTATGACCACCTTTTCCTGTGATTATCAGCAGGGCAACGTGGTCAGGACGATCATCCCTGACTCACAAGCTGGAAGACGGGGCCGCCGCCAAGACACCACCGCACCCAGAATCCGCGAGGAGACCATGCTTGAGCCGTGCCATCCTGCGACGCCGCAACCAGAATGACTGGGAGCTACTCTACACCAGAGCAAGCCAAGTCACCCCAGCACTCGCCGATCCCTACGGAGGAACTTCAACACAGCTAAGTCCCTAAGACAGTGCCAAGACCAATAACTGGAACCCCAGACACTGGACAATTAGTGACCCTTCCGGCTTGGGTCCAACCTTCTAGAAAGACAAAAGTCGTGTAAATCCTTTCAGATTTCATTGTTTTTCATTCATATTTTGTTTTGGCGCCATTGAGCTGCTTTATTCTTATTGCTGCATAATCTTATGCAGATTTTGTGAGTAAATAAAATACAAGTGTCAAATAATTCTGAACCCTTTGGTCAGACTGATGAGAGTGGAAGTTTTGTAATTTTCATGTAAAAACCTACTTCTCTCTGTCTGTCATTTAGAGCAAACTACCACTTGTATTTCATTCAATCATATGAGCCAGAACCCGGGCACAAATATAAATTTATTAGATGAAAAGGGGCCGGGACAGTTGCTCACCTCCCATACCCTAGAGAAGTGGGTTAAAGGCAAATTTTCTACTTGAAAATTTAACACACTAAAAGTCTTCCCTAGAGACTTAGCCTTTTAACCCATTCCCTCGTCACAGGAACGACTGCACTTTTTGGAACATCCTTTCAGTTCATGCCCTAATTTTAAGAATAAGAAAATCAAACTCGCTTAAGAGAAAATGAGCTGCAAACCAACTCCCTTGTATGAAATCATTTTCTTATATCTGAGTTTACATCGCGGATGGGAGAACGAATTTGCTTCATTATAACTGAGTTTTCTTATAAGCGGTTTTCTTATATCCGAGTTTTGATAATACATAAGAAAGAAGGAGTTCGGCCGGGGAAAAAATTGCTTTCTTATAAGCGGGTTTCTTATAAGCGGGTTTCTTATAAGCGGGTTCGACTGTACTGTTACATGTCGTTGGACTTGGTACTACATCAAAGATGGATTTGAGGGGTGTTATAGGGGCTCCACCCCCTCAGAAATAAAGGAAAGAATTGGAGGAAAACAAATTGTAGTTCCATGCTACAGTTTTAGCTTATTCTCTCACGAGAAGCCTTGATTGCTTCTTTTACATTAAAATTATCATCAGCTTCTGGGAGGCAAGCCCCCCAGACCCATCACCCCACCCCAACTGACCACTTGGAGCTACCCCCTCCCCTCTTCCATGACTGGCTGATCCGCCCCAAACATGGTTGTATTTTTATGCTTTTTTGTTGTCTCCTTTCAATTCACATCATGTTTTATTTCATTCATAGATGTTTTTAGTATAATTGATTATGATTATGTTTAAAAATAACAATAATAAAGTATTTTTGTAGGATTTACTATGTCATGTAATTAAACCTATCCATCCATCAATCTTGTCCGTGCACTTATTGGCAATCCTGCCGCCCCCCCCCCCCCCCCCGGCTTAAAAACGTTCCTACGCCACTGTCAAACTGTCTATTTTTGTGTCCGTGTGTATGTATGTGTGTGTGCGTACGTGTGTGTGTGTGTGTGTGTGTGTGTGTGTGTGTGTGTGTGTGTGTGTGTGTGTGTGTGTGTGTGTGTGTGTGTGTGTGTGTGTTGTGTGTGTGTGTGTGTGTGTGTGTGTGTGTGTGTGTGTGTGTGTGTGTGTGTGTGTGTGTGTGTGTGTGTGTGTGTGTGTGTGTGTGTGTGTGTGTGTGTGTGTGTGTGTGTGTGTGTGTGTGTGTGTTGTGTAGGTGTGTGTGTGTGTGTGCGCGCGCGCGCGTGCGCGTGCGTCTGTCTGTCTGTCAAACTGTCCATCTGTCTGTGTGCCTTGTGTGTGTGTGTGTGTGTGTGTGTGTGTGTGTGTGTGTGTGTGTGTGTGTGTGTGTGTGTGTGTGTGTGTGTGTGTGTGTGTATGTGTGTGTGTGTGTGTGTGTGTGTGTGTGTGTGTGTGTGTGTGTGTGTGTGTGTGTGTGTGTGTGTGTGTGTGTGTGTGTGTGTGTGTGTGTGTGTCCGCATGTGAGTGAGTATGTTGGCCCAATTAGAGGAGACAACTGGCCAGTAATTCCAAACCTTGTTCTCGTCGCTTGGTGTCCAAGAGCATGTTGTACATGGCCGAGATTTCGTCCAACTTGGTTTCTCCCACCTTCTGCTCCACGTGCTCTTTCTTCATTGCCAGCTTCTCCGACAGTTCCAGGATGGTCTGCAACAAGGAGGGCATCTTTCTGTCAGCGCTGGCACTAATATAACAGCATGAAGTTCTCTGTACACTAATATAACAGCATCGAGGTCTCTGTACACTAATATAACAGCATGAAGTTCTCTGTACACTAATATAACAGCATCAATGTCTCTGTACACTAAGATAACAGCATGAAGTTCTCTGTACACTAATATAACAGCATCGAGGTCTCTGTACACTAATATAACAGCATCAATGTCTCTGTACACTAAGACAACAGCATCGAGGTCTCTGTACACTAATATAACAGCATCAAGGTCTCTGTACACTAATATAACAGCATCAAGGTCTCTGTACACTAATATAACAGCATCGAGGTCTCTGTACACTAATATAACAGCATCAAGGTCTCTGTACACTAATATAACAGCATCAAGGTCTCTGTACACTAATATAACAGCATCAATGTCTCTGTACACTAATATAACAGCATCGAGGTCTCTGTACACTAATATAACAGCATCAATGTCTCTGTACACTAAGATAACAGCATCAATGTCTCTGTACACTAATATAACAGCATCAAGTTCTCTGTACACTAATATAACAGCATCGAGGTCTCTGTACACTAAGATAACAGCATCAAGGTCTCTGTACACTAATATAACAGCATCAATGTCTCTGTACACTAATATAACAGCATCGAGGTCTCTGTACACTAATATAACAGCATCAATGTCTCTGTACACTAAGATAACAGCATCAATGTCTCTGTACACTAATATAACAGCATCAAGTTCTCTGTACACTAATATAACAGCATCGAGGTCTCTGTACACTAAGATAACAGCATCAAGGTCTCTGTACACTAATATAACAGCATCGAGGTCTCTGTACACTAAGATAACAGCATCAAGGTCTCTGTACACTAATATAACAGCATCGAGGTCTCTGTACACTAATATAACAGCATCAATGTCTCTGTACACTAATATAACAGCATCAATGTCTCTGTACACTAATATAACAGCATCAATGTCTCTGTACACTAAGATAACAGCATCAATGTCTCTGTACACTAATATAACAGCATCAATGTCTCTGTACACTAATATAACAGCATCAAGTTCTCTGTACACTAAGATAACAGCATCAATGTCTCTGTACACTAATATAACAGCATCAAGTTCTCTGTACACTAATATAACAGCATCAATGTCTCTGTACACTAAGATAACAGCATCAAGGTCTCTGTACACTAATATAACAGCATCGAGGTCTCTGTACACTAAGATAACAGCATCAAGGTCTCTGTACACTAATATAACAGCATCGAGGTCTCTGTACACTAAGATAACAGCATCAATGTCTCTGTACACTAAGATAACAGCATCAATGTCTCTGTACACTAATATAACAGCATCAAGTTCTCTGTACACTAAGATAACAGCATCAATGTCTCTGTACACTAATATAACAGCATCAAGTTCTCTGTACACTAATATAACAGCATCAATGTCTCTGTACACTAAGATAACAGCATCAAGGTCTCTGTACACTAATATAACAGCATCAATGTCTCTGTACACTAAGATAACAGCATCAATGTCTCTGTACACTAAGATAACAGCATCAATGTCTCTGTATACTAATATAACAGCATCGAGGTCTCTGTATACTAAAATAACAGCATCGAGGTATCTGTACACGTGAACATTTTTGTACTCTTTCCCCATGGCCACACAATGACAACCATGCAGAACATCAGTTGCATAGAATCACCGTGTTGCCAATGGGAAAGAGTGAAAAATGTTCACGTGTACTGAGACCTTAAGGGATGCCATAATGAGTTAAATGATTGTTGTTTTTTCCAATAAGGTAATCGTGCAAAAGAGGTCATATTTATGTATATTTATGTCTCTGTCTCTCTCTATACATGCCTGTCTGTAATTCAGACTGTATGCATACCCTCATCCTCACCCCAACTCCCTAGCTCCTGTCTACCAGCCTGAGTGTCTGTCTGTCTGTCTGTCTGTCTGTCTGTCTGTCTCTCTCTCTCTCTCTCTCTCTCTCTCTCTCTCTCTCTCTCTCTCTCTCTCTCTCTCTCTCTCTCTCTCTCTCTCTCTCTCTCTCTCTCTCTCTCTTCATAGCTAAATTGCAGCGAGCCCAACCAACCTTTCTATTGGCAGTGTTGTTGTTGTTTGCAAAGCATATGATAATGTGGTCTCATAGCAATGTCAGGATATTTAAATTGTCATATAAAAAGTACGCCGTTTTAATTAGGCCCTATTAAGTTGCCAACTTGGCATTCCTTCTTTACTTTCTTTTGGCGCTTTATTCCTGTTCGCCAACTTTAAAACAATAACATTATGAATATTCTAAACACGACAAAAATAACTCCTATATATCTTCGGGGGTGCGATGCTCTAGGTAGCTGTGCATAGTTCGTATTAATTATACATTAAAACAATATTCTGGAATTTTGCATGTACGACCTTTTTAAAATTTCAAATTTCAACTGAAATCTTTCTGAGGTGCAGTTAATGTTTAGCATAGCAATTTGGTTAATCCAAAATGTGAGAAGTTTCAAGAAACATGACCAAACTGATCGATTTTCATTAAGTACTGAGAAAACCTGTAAATTGATTTAAAATTTTCTTATTGTGTGACCTGAGTTTAGTATATAAAAGTATGCATACGTTTGAATTTAAGGTACACCCATTATCTCGCATTTGCAAAACAGTGCATTTTACAACTTAGAACAAGCGATACAGGCTCACAGATAGGACACAGAGAGCCAACAATTATTTCTTGAGGAGGGATTCAGAAAGACTACAAAATAGCCATTCTTTTAGAATTAACTAAATACACAAGAGCAGCAGCAGATACAGAAGATAATGTTAAGCATTGAGAGACAGTCAAGTTCAGTAAAGCAGTAACACTACACAAACTAATTATCACAGAAAATAAAACAACACAAGTTTAGGAATAAACGAACTGTTTGTTGGAGCAAACAGGCCTGAAACAAGCTAAAACAAAATAATCATATTCCAGATGGTTTCATTACCAAACAAAGGCATAATCGTCTATATAATATAAAACAAACCAAGTACTGACGGTAAGAAATAACGACAGAAACAAATGAACGAGTTGAGGTAGTTGGAAAAAGTTAGAGACAATCATGTGATAGCAAGCATTATCATCTTGGGTCTTCAAACTCGTAAAAGTATGAGTCAGGCGGTAGGCAGTTGACATAATACTAAGGTACAATTCAGGCACAACTCAATGCAGGGTGGACTGGACAGTAGATTAGCATTCCAACAAAAATGAAGATCAATATCAATGTGTGGAAGGGCAGTGGCATATGTTCAATCTGCATCATTCGCAGAAAGCCTTCTCTGTACAGTTGGCTATTGCAGCATTCATGGCAATACGGTGAAGTGATCATTCGCACATCGCAACGTTCCAAGTGGAGGGTTTTGCAAGCATACCCTAAAATGAAATATGAAACTTACAACAAACAGAAAAGGTTAAGAGAAGAAATAAATAGAAACGTAAACCAGGAACTTGAAAACAGGGAGTATCATAAAAAAAATGCCACAGTCATGGATAGTCTGGAACCATTAAAGGAAGGTGCAGGAGTTGATTATCATCAGGTTACCTCATCTTCATCGGTACTACATACTGAGTCCTGCGAGCTCTGTCGTTAGAGGTCCACAAACCACACACCAACACACAAAACAAAGAGACAAATTAGCAATATTATACGTTGAATAACACGGCAATAGTTCTACCCATTTTTGCAATAACATAGCATTTTTAAGCATCAAACTAGCAGCAAACAAACATTGGTTTGGGGGCATTTGGTTCGACTCTCTTTTTCTCCCTCTCCCTCTCTCTCCTTCCCTCTGTCTGTCTCCCCCCCCCCTATCTGCCTGACTCACCTAATTGTGTGTTTGCCTGTGGGTGTGTGGTGGTGCAACTATGTGAGTGCGTATGTGAGTTTCAGTGTGTTATCTTGCCTGTAACAGTCAGCGTGCATGTACGTGTTTCTATGTGTGTATTGTGGTATCAGTAAACACTACTGTGTGTGATGGTACTGTTGTGAAGCCCCTTCACACTGTTCGACCCAAAGAAGAACAAAACCACACAGTGCGTACACAGATTCACACGAAATCATTTAAACACAGGAAAGTGTTTTACCTGCTCGCAAATATCTTGCCTATAGTCCTCTACAAGAACAGTTTCGTATTGAAGTGAAACAAGTGCTGAAGATGAGACATTGGTTTTCTTATATTTCAAATAAACAAAACATGTAAGCTTATAATAAACAAAACATGCATTAAAACAATTATGTTGAGAATTTATAACTTTCAGAATTCTGCAATGTAAACAAAACGTCAAATTATAAAATACATGGAATGAGACGCCTTTTGAATAGTACTTTGACATCATTTGGTTTGTACGAAGGCCTATGTTCCATCTTCGAAATGTTGTAAAATCATTTTTTCATTCATAAGAGCAAAGCTGTCCGTAAGAGAAAAAACAAAAACAAACGATGATTCAATTTTGTTTTAGCATTCTGGTTCCTAGAAGTACATTTCTTAAAATTCATGATTCAGTTTACACAACTATTTGCATCCACTGTGTTGCCATCACGTTGACTGTGTTCTCGTCATCAACATTTCGGATCAAATACTCCAAAACGAGAGCTGCCAATAAAACAATGACAATATATACGTTGGCAAAAGTAACGAAGAGGATCAGGGATTGCTCAGATTCTCTGTCACACAGAACATGATTCATGTAATGCACATTGTATATAACCAACACAATAGAAGGAAGTAGGGCAGAGCACAGAAACGAAAAGCCGTAAAACACGAGTTAACATCCGTATTAAACACTTGTGATGTTTTCTGCAGAGGAACAGGGAACACATACACAGCAATCCAGCACGAATTAACACATTTTGTAAAATAACTGACCACCACTGCAATAAAGCCCCAACAAATTAATCCACACCAATCAGCACATTCAGTTTCAGTCACATATTCAAAGCAGGCAGCTCACAAAGCTCATGATAAGCCCCAGACTACGTTGCAAACACTTCTTAAACAACTATACACCTTCTATCTGGTTTTGCACAAACATAAGCCCAAGCATTAAATAAATCTGAACAAATGTATAACTACTACAAGTTCATGTAAGGACCATAAAGTATGTAATTAATACGAATCTGATCATGTGAACATGCGAGCAGACCACAAAAATGTCGAAATTTCAAACTCACATCTGGTCACACCCGGTTTCCTTAATGTTGATTATACGAAAGTTTATTGCGGGATATTAACTTCTGTGATATGGAACAGGGTTTGTCGATTAATGAAGGTCCCATCAACATCTCTGATAGCCATCATTTCCTTAAATGTCCAGTACATTGAATGCATTATGTCAGTCAATGACAAAACACAAACAATCCTTGTTTGTCAGGTAATATGAAATTATTGTGATTTATAGTACATGAAGTGTCGTTTATGTCTATCTGTAATGAGACAAAAAAGAAGTGGTTTATAATTGGCTCTATTTGTTTTTATTGCAGCGCAAATCTTTAAACATCTTAAAACCTCTGACTTCATAGGCCCCATTCACAACATGTTTCATCAATTAACAGTTGAGCAACATGTTTCCCCTTAGTTTTCATTTTATGATTGAAAAACAATTGTGTGTGTATGTTTGACGGTTTGGAAATCTAGAATTCATAGCCATGCAACAACTACTACATAGCAAGGCCTAGCGCATCCGTTCTCTACACTGTCAGAGATTCTAACGTCATTTAAACTATCTAGATAAACATGTTCTACTATTTGAGAGCGACTACATTTTGTCTCTTGTTGAAATATTTTGAAAACAAAATCCATGCTAACCTATTTCTATCTAGATTAGAGTAAACGAGGCATGGAGTGAAGGAGGAAGGGGAAACAGAAGGCAGCGGAGGGAAGAGAGCACAGCTGTTGGGAATGGAACACTAGGGAGAAACAAAGTCAGGGACATGGAAACCACAGGCTGGGGGAAGCTGCAGGCTTTGCATTCACTCATGAACAGCACAGCAGGCTGTACTTTACCTGTTGACGCAGGCTGGGGCTACCCTGCAACACAGAACCATGGAAGTGCCAGACAATGTCAAAGAAAACAAAATCTAACAGGCAAGTGCACACATCAGATCATTCCCCAATACAAACAATAGAGCATTGCAAGGCAGGACATAGACTCGCATCCGCCAAAATGAAAACAAAAGATGATGTTATAAGTGATCTGATTGGGAACGAGAGATGCAGGGGACACGGAGAGATGTCAGACATACAGTCCACGAGTTCCACATCTTTTGCAAAGCAAGTTAAGTGAATGAATGTGTGAATTTGAATTTGTTCCAATTGAGTACAAATGAGAAGCCATTTAAATTGTGATGTACGCTAACCCTTTTCGTTCACTTTTAATATGGTTTGAGTTGTGTATGAACGCTTTAGAATAACTGAAAGTTTACTTTATTCGTTACATCGCCTCTTCAAAATAGAGGTGATTCTAGTTGTAGTATAACCCCCTTGGTACACATAAGAGGCGAATTGAATTGTAATAGGGTCCCTTTTGTTTAGACAAAAGGTGAATGTAGTTGTGATGTGACCCTTTTAGTATGTATTAGAGGTGACCTTATTTACAATGCGATGTCATTAGTAAGTATGAGAGGTGAGTGAAGCTATACTATGCTATAGTTCTGTGACTTCAAGATGTGAGACTGTGTCACACAAACATAATCCTAACACAAGACATTGTACACAATATTCAAAGCAAACAATTGTTCCGAATTTTTAAAAAAACAAATAAATCATAAAACCATACTCCTTTTCTGGGCAATACAAAGACTGTTGAATTACATATAACATTACAACATACACCAACAATATACATTACACTGAATGATCAATGAAAAGGTTGTGATAAATGCCAAAGAAGCCAATGAAACATGTACAACAGATGCGTAGGCATTGGTTATCAATACACATCAAAACATGGTAATGCAGAGACAATGAAAACACAGTAGTGCCCTTTGATGCTACCAGTGATATGACAAAAAGATGAAAAGCATGCCTGCACAGTCAAGCAAAAAAAAGCGAGAATCTTTTTTCATAGAATATAATTTTGTTTCACTTGTAGCTCATGCATGTTTGTGTGAATGCGCGTCCAAATGAATGTCTTTGTGTTTCTGTGCATGTGCATATGCGTGTGTTTGTGTACTTAGAATGATAAAATAATAGCTTACTAAACTTTAATGATGTGAAGGAGGTGAAAATGATAGGGGGAGGGGTGTTTATTGTCAAAGAGATTGCGGTGACTTCTGCTATTAATAACAAGCATTGCATCACAATCCAAACAAATGTAAAAAGTATGTAAACATTTTGATTTATGCCATGCATACAATGGACAAAAAGTCAACAACATTAATGACTAAAACATGACTGGTGCAGGTATACATAAAACACCCATATACAAATAGTTTGTTTCTTTACCATTAAAAGGCGCTTTCCAGCTTTCTATGATATTTTCTTCAAATTATTTGATCTCGGCATGTACACTTAACCTGTAGGGCATACAGCAAAATATGAACTACACACTGACATCTAGAGAAACGACAAAGAGATGGAGAGAGAGAGAGAGAGAGAGAGAGAGAGAGAGAGAGAGAGAGAGAGAGAGAGAGAGAGAGAGAGAGAGAGAGAGAGAGAGAGAGAGAGAGAGAGAGAGAGAGAGAGAGAGAGAGAGAGAGAGAGTGAGAGAGAGAGAGAGAGAGAGAGAGAGAGACAGACAGACAGACAGATCGAGAGAGAGAGAGAGACAGACAAACACAGAGAGGTGGTAAAGAAAGGGAAAGGGAAGAGAGATATATAGAAAGATACCGAAAGAGAAAGAGCTCTAACATCAATTTCAGGTATTATTTTTGCTATAAACATACTTAAAAAAAGGACCCACAATATTTACAACAGGATTACAAACGATACACATGGCGTTAGAATTCCAAATGCATAGCATAGTAGGCTTATACACGCTTTGAATCGCATAAAAAAGAATAGCAAAACAAAAGAAAGGAAACAGACGAACGTTTGACGAGAGTAGAGCGCCATACCTGCGCACGAAGGGTCTTGTCCCTGGGGAAGGCCTGGAAGGGAAAGAAGGGCAGCTGGCCCTTGTTGGTGATCCAAGGATGCACCTCCATGTCGAGCAGCGTCATCCGCAACTCCGGGGACGGTTCTATCACTTTCCGCATCAAGTCCTGACCATCTGTGTACATATGTCACGCCCAACCCGTGAAATTACCCATTTCATGAAATGGGCAAAATGATTTGCCCATCTCGTGGAATAGCCGATTTAAAACTGGCTACATTTCAGAAAAGCACAATGAATGAAAAAATATGTTTCGTTCATAAAAACCCGGAGATCAAGAATTGGTTAAAAACGAATAAGAAATCACGTTTGTAGATGACTAACATTCTTTTATTCAAACTTAATTTGATAAATCGTCGGATTAAAACATGTGCCTCAGTCATGCCCCCGAGTAGCATTTGGTAGACTTGGGGGGTAGGATGGGGGTGAAAATACAATGTAGAAAAATGCGCTACTGTTGAATCAACATTAATCAATACCCACGTGAATGGGAATTGAAAACAAAATTGCTATGTACATTGTCCATTTCATAAATTGGGCAAAGCATTATGCCCATTTCGTGAAATATGGCAATTTCACGGAATGGGCGTAACACATTCAAAAAAAAGAATAGTGACCTTTGGCTTACTTTCTAAACATCACATGATGTTATGCAGAGGAAAACATGGAGTAGACATTGGGAGCTTTCGAACTGTGTTTTTCTTCAGCGGGTGACAGGCAGGTCAGTGACAGGCTGGGGGCTTCACTAAAAGGGATAAGGCCAGTGGTGGGGAGGGAGGGGGGTTGTAGCAAATGGGAAAGGTGAGTACATATCAGGCAAGAGGCAGAGAGAGAAATAAGAGAGCTGGATGTGGTAATGAATGAAGATGCAGAAAATAGAAACGTGAGTGTAAAATCAAGTAGCTGCATTGTGGAGAAAAAGCAAAGGGCATGGAGAGGGGAGAGAAAGGGGGAGACAGACACATCACGTGATGTTGATTCTATAGTATGCTGACGTACACAAACCATTGGGAGCAACAGCTGGGTGAGAGGTGCATGTATCGTCAGTTGTTCGCAAACCAATAATCAATTTTACAGCTAGGTCTTCTGTGATAAATCATGACTTGCACACTACCGTGAGACCGCGCAAATAAATAATCTTCCTGCTGTATAACCACAAACAACTCTCCATTATGGTTCCCAAACGCCACCTTTCTTGGCGACCTCCTGGGTGGGACAGTGGGTGTGTACCAATGTCTGTCTCCTGCGAGCTGTAGAATCAACTGCAGCTGTATTAGCAGCATCAGCATCCTTATGGTCGTCCTGTTCAGCAGGTTCAGTGTTGTTATGGTTATTATGATAATGATCCCATAATAACGGATTTGATGATGATGATGATGATGATGACGACGACGACGACGATGATTGTGATGATGCAGCTGCTACTTTTGCTGCTGCTGCTGCTGATAATGATTGTGTGGTTATCACTAGCTTAATTCATGCACACCAAAAGCAATATCTAGATTAGACTTTTTTTCAACCTTCCTCCTTATTTGACATATTGTCGATGATTGTTCTTCCCGTGTTGCCTCGTGTGGTCATCTCTCACCTGAGGTCAGAATGGCCATGGCCTGGTCGTGGTGCTCCACCAGGCCTTTCTCCATCTGCTGGACCAGCTTCAGGCGTCGGTAGTGGTCAGTGTAAGGCGTGGTGAACGGCAAGTGACCCATCATCATCACGTACATCACTATCCCCCTGTGGAAACAAAAAGACAAGAAACACCAGTGACCAGTCATTGTCACGTTCATCACTATCCCCCTGTAGAAACAAAAAGACAAGAAACACCAGTGACCAGTCATTGTCACGTTCATCACTATCCCCCTGTAGAAACAAAAAGACAAGAAACACCAGTGACCAGTCATTGTCACGTACATCACTATCCCCCTGTAGAAACAAAAAGACCAGAAACACCAGTGACCAGTCATTGTCACGTACATCACTATCCCCCTGTAGAAACAAAAAGACAAGAAACACCAGTGACCAGTCATTGTCACGTTCATCACTATCCCCCTGTAGAAACAAAAGGAAAAAGACCAGAAACACCAGTGACCAGTCATTGTCACGTACATCACTATCCCCCTGTAGAAACAAAAAGACAAGAAACACCAGTGACCAGTCATTGTCACGTACATCACTATCCCCCTGTAGAAACAAAAAGACCAGAAACACCAGTGACCAGTCATTGTCACGTACATCACTATCCCCCTGTAGAAACAAAAAGACAAGAAACACCAGTGACCAGTCATTGTCACGTACATCACTATCCCCCTGTAGAAACAAAAAGACAAGAAACACCAGTGACCAGTCATTGTCACGTACATCACTATCCCCCTGTAGAAACAAAAGGAAAAAGACCAGAAACACCAGTGACCAGTCATTGTCACGTACATCACTATCCCCCTGTAGAAACAAAAGGAAAAAGACCAGAAACACCAGTGACCAGTCATTGTCACGTACATCACTATCCCCCTGTAGAAACAAAAGGAAAAAGACCAGAAACACCAGTGACCAGTCATTGTCACGTTCATCACTATCCCCCTGTAGAAACAAAAAGACAAGAAACACCAGTGACCAGTCATTGTCACGTACATCACCCCTGTAAACAGAATCGACCAGTGAGTCGTTGTCAATATAGCGACCCATCATTATAACACGCATGTAACATCCATCTGTGTCCAATTATTTCTATAAGATAGAAGCAAACAGAGAGAGAAGAGAAGAGCGAGAGAGCGAGAGAGAGACTTTGACCATTTGATGGTTTACTGACATTAGCCAATTACAGCTTTAGTGTCATGGGGGCTAACACAAAAACACCATCATTCATGCAGCATTATTTTGCGCAACTAATTTCCATATAAACACAATGGACAATAAAGATAGACATTAACAAAAACTATGTAAACATAGAAATGAACCTAAACACAGTAAGGAATTTAAATGGCCATCCAATCGTCTTTCTTTCTGGTTAGATAAACAAGAATTAGTTGCAACACAATGATGTTATACATGCATCAATCCTTTCTTTCTAACGCTGTTGGCGAGAGAGAGAGAGAGAGAGAGAGAGAGAGAGAGAGAGAGAGAGAGAGAGAGAGAGAGAGAGAGAGAGAGAGAGAGAGAGAGAGACTCAAACTCAAAACTCAAACTCAAAAATGTTTTAATGTCAGACCTCCGGCCTATAACATTGAGGGTGCGCATATACACACATAATGTAATAAATGAAAACAGGAGAGAGAGAGAGAGAGAGAGAGAGAGAGAGAGAGAGAGAGAGAGAGAGAGAGAGAGAGAGAGAGAGAGAGAGAGAGAGAGAGAGAGAGAGAGAGAGAGAGAGAGAGAGAGAGAGAGAGAGAGAGATGTTTCAGGCATTGTTTTATTAATAATGACACAACTATAGCCTTTATGTCAATGTGGTAAACTTTGCTACGTACTTGCAGCGCCGACATAAAAGAACACAAACAATGAAACTAAAAAAGCAATTAATAAAATAAACGGATTAACCACAGCAAGAATTTGGGGAAAGCAAGAAATGTAAGCAATATTCACCACGCGTAGCGTTTACCTTGTAACCTGCTGTTTGAATTGCATTAGCAATATGAATGTCAACATTAGGCCTACCTCCAGAAAATACTAATTATTTCATTTGATACAAGTCATTTAAATTGTCAGTATTATTACTAGTTCAACTGGTACCTCCAGAATCACCCGTTTCTTCATTCCAATTCACACACAAAATGTGTAACAAAAGAGAAAATAATAAAACATTTACACAACATACACAAGAGCATCAAGCTCACATAATATGAGAGAGAGAGAGAGAGAGAGAGAGAGAGAGAGAGAGAGAGAGAGAGAGAGAGAGAGAGAGAGAGAGAGAGAGAGAGAGAGAGAGAGAGAGAGAGAGAGAGAGAGAGAGAGAGAGAGAGAGAGAGAGAGAGAGAGAGAGAGAGAGAGAGAGAGAGAGAGAGAGAGAGATTTACTTTAAAAAGATACACTCCAAGATCATGTTGGAAGATTTGTATTTCAAGGTTTCCAACATAGGGTGTAACTGTGTATACCATTATTAAGATTATTATTCCTATATTGCACGTATCATCGTGTCAGTAACCTTATTTAGGGTTCTATTACAACAACATTTTGTTCTTGTTCTTGTTCTCAGTGAGAGAAAGATAAAGAGAGAGAGAGAGAGAGAGAGAGAGAGAGAGAGAGAGAGAGAGAGAGAGAGAGAGAGAGAGAGAGAGTGAGAGAGAGAGGGGGGGGGGAGACAGAGAGACAGAAAGAGAGACAGAGATGGAGAAGGGAGACACACACACACAAAAGGTGTAAATGGTAATGAAAAAAACCCCGTGTTAATGAACTGGTATGACTTGACAATGGTATTGAGACAAAACCAACAACATGTTATTCCATTAAATGATTGACATAACGTGACAATGACTATTATGAGCACAAGAGGAGGTTTAACGGCACCAACAGCACGGCATCAAGCAATGTCGTGAACTTACAGACTCCAGATGTCTATCTCAGGCCCGTACACGTCTTTGGAAGGACACATCTCAGGAGCAGCGTACTCCGGGGAACCGCAGTGAGTCTTCATCAGCTCGTCCTTCGTGAATGTTATGCTCAGCCCAAAATCTGACAACAACAGAGCAAAGGTCATCATTCATCTGTCCTCTGCCTTGACCAGTAATTAGGAAAGGTCGTCATTCATCTGTCCTCTGCCTTGACCAGTAATTAGGAAAGGTCGTCATTCATCTGTCCTCTGCCTTGACCAGTAATTAGGAAAGGTCGTCATTCATCTGTCCTCTGCCTTGACCAGTAATTAGGAAAGGTCGTCATTCATCTGTCCTCTGCCTTGACCAGTAATTAGCAAAGGTCGTCATTCATCTGTCCTCTGCCTTGACCAGTGATTAGCAAAGGTCGTCATTCATCTGTCCTCTGCCTTGACCAGTAATTAGGAAAGGTCGTCATTCATCTGTCCTCTGCCTTGACCAGTAATTAGGAAAGGTCGTCATTCATCTGTCCTCTGCCTTGACCAGTAATTAGGAAAGGTCGTCATTCATCTGTCCTCTGCCTTGACCAGTAATTAGGAAAGGTCGTCATTCATCTGTCCTCTGCCTTGACCAGTAATTAGGAAAGGTCGTCATTCATCTGTCCTCTGCCTTGACCAGTGATTAGCAAAGGTCGTCATTCATCTGTCCTCTGCCTTGACCAGTAATTAGCAAAGGTCATCATTCATCAGTCCTCTGCCTTGACCAGTAATTAGCAAAGGTCATCATTCATCAGTCCTCTACCTTGACCAGTAATTAGGAAAGAAGG
>CM065681.1:58184728-58202228 GCA_017654935.2 Phymorhynchus buccinoides | reverse complement strand
TCTTTGCAGTGACTGGTGGGTCTATTCCATTGGACTAATCTCAATGGGGAATGCGGCAGGAAAACGAGTAGAGCAAGATACCGGGTTACTGTTTTATGTCATCCGAAGTCGAAGTGTGGCTGCCTATGTGGCGCGGTAATAAAAAAAAAAAGGTCACGCACGTAATGTTCTCATCCCTAGCTGATGCACTTGTTCGGGTGCTTCCGCTGTTGGGATGATCCCTGGAGTCTTTTAGCCAGGGTACGACAACAACAACAACATTTCACTCGAACAGCTAAAGCTACATTCTGAAACAAACAAAATGTAGCGAACGATCGCAGCCTCCCCTTCCCCATTACGTTCACAGAGTGAAGGGGTGGGGGGGGGGGGGGGGGGGGGGGGGCTAAAAAAACCACCCATCGGCGAACAAACAGTTTATAATAGTTAAATTGTTTATAATAATATCATACAAAATGCAAAATGTTTTAAAGACCCAGCACGTCACGTGTCAAAAATCATGGTTTCCACGTGTTTTCCCTCTTACGGCTGGTAAGAAATCTTAAGAAATCTTCCAAGCATAAGAGGGAATGTGACACGTGACGTGGGGGGTCTTTAACATCAGTGACGGAATGATTACTGCACGCGTTTTCTAACATCACACGACAGACAAAATGTATTAATACCTCTTACTTTACCTACCTACTACCAGCTTCGTTAAGTTGTTTTTTTCTTTTGAAAAAACAACAACTTTGCGTTTAGAACCAAAACGTTGATCAATGCCTGTGGGCTTGTTTCCGGACAAAGTTGTACTTTACCCCCCCCCCCCCCCCCCCCCCCCCCCCCCCCACACCCCCCCACCCCCCCCCCCCCCCCCCCCCCCCCCCCCCCCATGTTTACGACTCTACGATCGATCTAAAAATCTGGTTCTTTCAGTTTCGTGAGGCTGATCCTACCCCTATCCCTTTGCCGAGAATGGAAGAATGTTGCTTTTCTGTGACAATGTTCGACGCGAGAAATGTGATAGGGGTGTCTAAGCTACAACGTGGCCTTTGTGTCTCTGCCTGTTGTGTGTAGGCCACTGGAAGCACACTCAAGCACTCTCTACCTTCTCTTGTGGCTTTGTCGCCCCCCCCCCCCCCCCCTACCTTCCCTTGTGGCTTTGTCCCCCCCCCCCCCCCCCCCCCCCCCCCCCCCCCCCCCCCCCTATATTAAGTAAGTAAGATAACCCCCCACCCCCCCCCCCCCCCCCCCAGTATAGTTAAGGTAGGGTTATCCCCTTTGTCCCCCCCCCCCCCCCAATTTATCAGGTTTGCCAATGGAGCGTGCCATCCCGCACTTAGCCGGGACTGCTGACTCAGCGCCTTATTCGGTGACAAACCGGAAATGCTAACGGTTCTTTTGATCCTACACGGTCTTAAAGTGGAGGGGCCTTATAAGAGAGGTCGGGTTTATACATAAATTATACTTAACTAAGATACATCACACCCATCCCATGCAAAAAAACATCAGTCTTAAATGAGAGAAGGTCTATTAACGGAGGGTCGTAAATAGAGGTTTGACTGTAGTAGTAGTAGTAGTAGTAGTAGTAGTAGTAGTAGTAGTAGTAGTAGTAGTAGTAGTAGTAGTAGTAGTAGTAGTAGTAGTAGTAGCAGCAGCAGCAGCAGCAGTAGCCAGTAGTAGTAGTAGTAGTAGTAGTAGTAGTAGTAGTAGTAGTAGTAGTAGTAGTAGTAGTAGTAGTAGTAGTAGTAGTAGTAGTAGTAGTAGTAGTAGTAGTAGTAGTAGTAGCAGCAGCAGTAGTAGTAGTAGTAGTAGTAGTAGTAGTAGTAGTAGTAGTAGTAGTAGTAGTAGTAGTAGTAGTAGTAGTAGTAGTAGTAGTAGTAGTAGTAGTAGTAGTAGTAGTAGTAGTAGTAGTAGTAGTAGTAGTAGTAGTAGTAGTAGTAGTAGTAGTAGTAGTAGTAGTAGTAGTAGGAGGAGGAGGAGGAGGGGGAGGAGGAACAGAAGGATAAAAGTGAGGATGAAAAAGAGGAGGATTATGAGAAGAAGAAGAAGAATAGTAAGGAAGAGGACGATGAACAGAGTGAGAAAGAGGAGTGGCGGTAGAACAGGAACTTATAGGGACGGGGGGACACACAGAGACGGGGACACATAGAGACGGGGACACATAGCGTTGAAATTGGTGATACATAGAGACGGGGACACACAGAGACGGGGACACTTAGCGTTGAAATTGGTGATACATAGAGACGGGGACACACAGAGACGGGGACACTTAGCGTTGAAATTGGTGATACATGATAGAGACGGGGACTCATAGAGACGGGGACACTTAGCGTTGAAATGGGTGATACATAGAGACGGGGACACACAGAGACGGGGACACTTAGCGTCGAAATTGTGACACATAGAGACGAGGACACTTAGCGTTGGAATTGGTGATACATGGAGACAGGGACACACAGAGACGGGGACACATAGAGACGGGGACACTTAGCGTTGAAATTGGCGATACATGATTGAGACGGGGACACATAGAGACGGGGACACTTAGCGTTGAAATTGGTGATACATAGAGACGGGGACAGTTAGCGTTGAAATGGGTGATACATTGAGACGGGCACACATAGAGACGGGAACACATAGCGTTGAAATTGGTGATACATAGAGACGGGGACACTTAGCGTTGAAATGGGTGATACATTGAGACGGGGACACACAGAGACGGGACACACATAGACGGGACACATAGGACACTTAGCGTTGAAATGGGTGATACATTGAGATGGGGACACATAGAGACGGGGACACATAGCGTTGAAATTGGTGATACATAGAGACGGGGACACACAGAGACGGGGACACATAGCGTTGAAATTGGTGATACATAGAGACGGGGACACATAGAGACGGGGACACTTAGCGTTGAAATGGGTGATACATAGAGACGGGGACACACAGAGACGGGGACACTTAGCGTTGAAATTGGTGAAACATAGAGACGGGGACACTTAGCGTTGAAATTGGTGATACATAGAGACGGGGACACATAGAGACGGGGACACTTAGCGTTGAAATTGGCGACACATAGAGACGGGGACACATAGAGATTGGGGACACATAGAGACGGGGACATATAGAGACGGGGGACACATATAGACGGGGACATATAGAGACAGGGACATACATAGACGGGGACACATAGAGACGGGGGACACATATAGACGGGGACACATATAGACGGGGACACATACAGACGGGGACACATAGAGACGGGGACACTTAGCGTTGAAATTGGTGATACATAGAGACGGATAGAGACGGGGACACATAGAGATAGAGACGGGGACACATAGGGACATATAGAGACGGGGACACATAGCGTTGAAATTGGCGATACATAGAGACGGGGACACATAGAGACGGGGACAAATAGAGACGGGGACACATAGCGTTGAAATTGGCGATACATAGAGACGGGGACACATTCAGATGGGGACATATAGAGACGGGGACATATAGACGGGGACATATAGAGACGGGGACACATAGAGACGGGGACACATATAGACGGGGACACATAGAGACGGGGACACATAGAGACGGGACACATAGAGACGGGGACACATAGAGACGGGGCGCATCAGCTGAGGCCGATAAATGACGGACACAGATGTCTGAGATGATGGTAAGATGACAAGCTATAGGAGTACATGTAGGATGAAGAGGGGCGCGGTGTTGGTGATGAGAGTGAAGACAGGGAGAAGATTAAGGGGGTTAATGAGCACTTCTGGTAGCCCCACTGGCGATCATTCTACCGGTTTAAAAAAAAATTCCCATTGTCAAATTTGAAGCCGAATATATTGTTCGCCTTGCACACGAGCGAGAGAGGAGAGAAAGAGAGAGAGAGAGAGAGAGAGAGAGAGAGAGAGAGAGAGAGAGAGAGAGAGAGAGAGAGAGAGAGAGAGAGAGAGAGAGAGAGAGAGAGAGAGAGAGAGAGAGAGAGAGGGGGGGGGGGTTGGAGTGTCGGTTGCCTGGAAACTGCCTCTGGTTGTAAATGATGTCAAGGGCTAAGGACAACAACTTCACCTACACAGCCTATTCATGACAGGACAGGAACCACGGGTTATGAAACGAATGAGAGAGAGAGAGAGAGAGAGAGAGAGAGAGAGAGAGAGAGAGAGAGAGAGAGAGAGAGAGAGAGAGAGAGAGAGAGAGAGAGAGAGAGAGAGAGAGAGAGAGTAGCGTGTAAAGGAGAAAGGAGAGGCAGTAGTAGTAAAGAGAGGATGAGAGAGGGAGGGTGGGAGCCAAAGAAAGGTGGGGGAGTAGAGGGCGAGAGGGGTTTACATGTAGTAGTAGAATTAATGGTGTGACAGCCGTGATTAGATTGACGGTAGGTGACACGTCATGTGTCAATAATCTGAGTGACATCCGCCTCGCCTTGTCACGGAGCTCAAGCGACCCACGTCAACGGGGTCCGACATACGTATGCACATTCACAGACACCGAGTGTCAGGCAACCAACTGGATGGGGGTAGAAGGATGGTAGACAGATTTCGTTCTCTCTGTCTCTCGTGACCAGTCTGTCTGTCTGCCTGTTTCCCTCCCTCCTCCAGCATCTCTCTCTCTCTCTCTCTCTCTCTCTCTCTCTCTCTCTCTCTCTCTCTCTCTCTCTCTCTCTCCCTCCCTCCCTCCCTCCCTCTCTCTCTCTCTCTCTCCCTCCCTCCCTCTCTCTCTCTCTCCCCCCCCTCTCTCTCTCTCTCTCCCTCCCTCCCTCCCTCCCTCTCTCTCTCTCTCTCTCTCTCTCCCCCTCTCTCTCTCTCTCTCTCTCTCTCCCTCCCTCTCTCTCTCTCTCCCTCCCTCCCTCTCTCTCTCTCTCTCTCTCTCTCTCCCTACCTCTCTCCCTCCCTCCCTCCCTCTCTCTCTCCCTCTCTCTCTCTCTCTCTCTCTCTCTCTCTCTCTCTCTCTCTCTCTCCCTCTCTCTCTCCTCTCTCTCTCTCTCTCTCTCTCTCTCTCTCTCTCTCTCTCTCTCTCTCTCTCTCTCTCTCCCTCCCTCTCTCTCTCTCTCTCTCTCTCTCTCTCTCTCTCTCTCTCTCTCTCTCTCTCTCTCTCTCTCTCTCTCTCTCTCTCTGATGATGTGTACCACACCAAGTGATCATTAGAACGAGTTTAATTACCCGGCCAGAGGCCGGGGTTTTGCGATTGGTTTGTGTGTGTGTGTGTCTGTGTGTGTGTCTGTGTATCGATTATCTTAAAAACTACTGTTTGGACTTTGATTAAAATTGGCAGAGTGGTAGACAGCTTGAAAAGGAAGCTTCCTTTCGTTAATCAACACCGTGCTGACCTTGACCTTGAAGTTTGACCTTGAAAACCGAAATTACCTTCTTTGGGCTATGTAATTCCCCCCCCAGCTTTATTTCGTGAACTAGTGAACAGAATCGCTTCAAATTTTGTGTGGTGGTGTACCATGGTGCAAGGACGTTTGCATATCAGTTCTGCTGTATCTCGTGAACTACTGAACAGAATCGCTTCAAATTTTGGGCTATGTATTTTATGCGTTCTGTAAAGGTGGAAAGTGGTGTGTTTATTGGGGGGGGGGGGGGGGGGGAGAGGACATAACTCGGTGCAAGGAAGTTTGTATAAAAGTTCAGCTGTATCTCGTGAACTACTGAACAGAATCGCTTCAAAGTTTGGGCTATGTATTTTATGCGTTCGGTAAGGGTGGAAAGTGGTGTGTTTATTGGGTGTGTGTGGGGGGGGGGGGAGGACATAACTCTGGCCGGGTTTTCATTGTCACAATGCGTTGCTGCCGCTCGGCGATGCCCTTGTTCATCTTATGAAATCTCTATTATGATGCAATGAAACTAAACGTAAATCTTACGTAGAGATAACCAAATACACCATTTAGAAAGAAAGATTCTTTACAGCTAACAGGGAACTGACTTACCAATGAAAACATGCTGGAAGTCGCAAACAGCTATTACTATTAGGTGGAGTACATATATCTGCACAATGAACGGTGCCAGAACGGTACTATGGCCCCCATGTGCGTTACAACATTAGTAAATGTACCTAATTCTTTATTTAACAAGCATCTCTGTTGGTCGATTCCAAACTTCAAATAACTTTCCCAAGTATCTCTATAAATCGACATTCCTTCTTGGTTTAAATAGCATGTTATTTCTCAAAGTCTCAAATGAAAATCAACAATGATCATGATAAGAAAACTTATATAAAGCCCTATCTTAAAAAAACCCAGTGCACAGACAATAATAGTGACGGAGAGCTATTGAAGAATGCGCCTTAACTTTAGATTTCAAAACGTTTCGTTTGTAGGATGAATTCTTGAAATGCTTCAAATATATTGACATTGTCTTGAAAGGAAAAAGAAGTATTGCCGAATAGTAGGTTTGTAATAAAGAAGTATTCTTGCGGAAGTTTATCGATGGTATTTCTACGCTAAGTAATGTAACATTCCTTCTTCACACGTAAGCAACCATATTGATGGGTATATTGGTCAATTGATCATACCTTTACAAATTTAATATTCGTCGACCGATTCTTAAAAGTAAGCATCACATTTGTTTTCCAGGCAATCTTTTCGATTCTTTCTTTACAGGTAAAGACCCCTGTCTATTGGTTTAAACAAATCTTTATTCACTCACTCGGAAACGATCAAACAAAAAGACAATTAGAGCAACAACAAGCTCGAAGCTTATACCGTGCTCCTTAAATTAACA
Organism: Phymorhynchus buccinoides; assembly: GCA_017654935.2. NCBI lineage: Eukaryota > Metazoa > Mollusca > Gastropoda > Neogastropoda > Raphitomidae > Phymorhynchus > Phymorhynchus buccinoides. The sequence continues at coordinate 58,195,515 of CM065681.1, read as the reverse complement.
TCATAATTGTACAATTGATTGAACAGATGGAGACTGCCTATTGAATCTTTCTTTTGATATTTCGATTGATCGAATTTTTAACAGGTAAGCATTTTTGTCCATTGACTCATTCTTTAGCGAAAACATCTCTGTTGACAAATTCTTTATTTATCGTTCGATGTTTTACAGATCAAACTTTTATCAAATAACTGTTTCTAAACAGATTGGTTATTACAGGTACATATTTTGTAGGGTAAAGGTCAAGATGTGCCCCCCCCCCCCTCCCTTACATTTCTCGGCTCTTCCCGCATTTTCACATTTGCCTTTCTTACCAAACATTAAGCTGTATTTTATTAACCTTTTCAGCTAATTATCTTTGTTGAATAATTAATCGCAGTCATGATAAAGGTCATTATCTAATAGGACCCCCCCCCCCCCCCCCCTATGTAGTGCAGTACACACAACATCCGCGGAGCATTTGTCACAGTCCTGGTTCATTGTGTTTTTCCGTCTTGCCTTTATCTTCTACTATTATTGAATGCATGTGTTTAATTACGTAAATGGATTAAAATTAGTGTTAAATAGAGCAAACGATAGAGGATGAAGTACTCAAACTGCAGTAAGAAAGGCAAGAACGGAAAAAGTGGAAACAACCGAGAAATGGAGGAGGGGGGGGGGGGGGGGGGGGGGGGCATCTTTACCTTTACCTTTTGTTTATAGATGTCTTTACTAATCAATTCTTATTTTACGCGAAGGTGCTCTGCTGATCGACTGTTTTCTTTCCAACTGATCGTCTTTGTTGTTCGATTCTTTCTTCGCAGGATAGTTTCCCAGTCGATGGGTCCCTCCTTGAAGGAGACAATGATGACACTTGATCGATTTCTACAGCTAGAAGTAATAGGGGTCTCTGTTGATTTATCTCTTACACAGTAAGCCACTCAACAGACAGTGGGACGGACCACCCAGTGAGTGAGAGTATCGATCTCGTTTGTAGGTAGCAATGGCTTCGCCCAGCGGGTCCATTTTCTACAGGACAATCACTTTTGTGCAGGTATGTGTCAGCCGTTAAGTACGTTTACCTCCCTTGGAGATTTGACCTACACCGAAGCGAAAGGGGAGGAGAGAATGATATAGCAAGTAGAAGGAAACAAAGAAACGTTCAGAAGAGAAGAAACATGATTGGATAGAGAGGAGAGATCAGAGAGGAAAGCGATCGTAGCAGGTACAAAAAGGGGGAAGGGGTGTGCGTGGGGGAGAGGGAGACACGCACCATGTCTGCGCGATGTTGGAAAGCACCCAAATCAACAGCAGTCAATTATACGAGTTTGAAAATCCTCTAGCTAGCTACCAGCGCACACAAAAATGACGATCATATTGAAAAGCTGCATTCAAGCTATACTGTCTGCTGATGTACTAGATAGCGTTGAACTCAGTCTACTCCTCCACCCTTCACTTCGTTCGCAGGAAAGAGTATTTCCTCCATTGTCGCCTGACGAGGTTCGTTGACTTTAAACCGAACTTAACGGGATCAGTCAACCAGAAGTGAAAAAAAAGGAGAGCGGACGGGTGGGTACTGGAGAGGGAAGGATAGTTTGATGTGAGGGTGGGATTGAATTTTTGTTTAACCTAGGTCTCGTCTGCAATTTTATGCTTGGTTTGGTCTTCACAGTGAAACAACTTGACAAAAGCACTGATTGCGTGCTAAACGGTGGTAAAGTAAGACTTGACTGTCCCTCCTATAGTGTACAGTTTGGAATTCTTTCTTTCTAGTATAGTTCTCTCATTGACTAATGTCACTGTTATCTGTGTCTGGGTGGGTGGTGTTTTCTCAGACTGTCTCTTTTTCTTCTCCCTCATAACCTTCATATCCCCTCGTCTCTGTCTGTCTCTCTTTTGTTCCTCCCTCACTCTCTCTCTCTCTCTCTCTCTCTCTCTCTCTCTCTCTCTCTCTCTCTCTCTCTCTCTCTCTCTCTCTCTCTCTCTCTCTCTCTCTCTCTCATCCGTTGCTTTGTAATGTGTTTTACTTTGCCTTCTTTTACTTCACTTTTGTTTGGGGGGGCACTGCTTTAAATAATCTAGTTTCACGTTGCATAGTGTCATGATCATGTATGAGGTCTTTGTTCAGAACTGAACGGGCAGATAATGGATGACAACGCATTAACTTGATGGAAGGAAGAAAGAACACAGAGAGAGAGAGAAAAGAGAGAGAGAGAGAGAGAGAGAGAGAGAGAGAGAGAGAGAGAGAGAGAGAGAGAGAGCGAGCGAGCGAGAGAGAGAGAGAGAGAGAGAGAGAGAGAGAGAGAGAGAGAGAGAGAGAGAGAGAGAGAGAGGTGTTCTCTTTGTATGAATCAACTTGTTTCCCTTCCATACAGTTATTGATGTACATAGTTTCCCTCATCCTCCCTCATCCTCCCTCATCCATTGTTACCCTGCCTCTTCGTTGACTCTTTCCTTGTTCATTCTACACTCCCCTGACCCATTGCCCATCCATGACCCTCGTCTATCTCCTTTCAACAGCTTTCATTCTCCCCTCACTGACATCCTAAGTCGCTAAACCGATTATTCGTTGATAATGCACACAACCACACAATTATACACGGGCCGGGGCAACCCACCAGAAGGAGAAAGAGACTGTTAAGAGAGCTGGACAAAAAGAGGTCTTCAGAGGACACGCACCGCCCCGGCTCCGCCTCTCTCTCCCCCTGAAACAATTACACATTTTACTCCTAAACTATTTACACTCTAATCGGCTGGGCCACACACAGGTCACTGCTGTGACCCTATCGTTTCTATTTTTTCTCTCTCTCTTCTAACCTACTTTATTGTCGCCAAAGGAATGTGAACCCCCTGTACAACGGTTCTGTATGATTTGTATCACAAGAAAGGGTCTTTACTCAAATGTAATGTGATCACATGTTTTAAGCGTGGACATTATTGTTCTTTTAAATTAAATGCTATGAGAAATGGCGCGGATAACGGCCTAAAAGGTATATACATGTGCTTCCGTCTGTGCCCATAAAGGTGTTAGAGTTGGTTTAAACATCTTTATTAAAAACTGAAGTGAACTATTGAGTAGGTGTTAGTTGTTAACCGGAATTAAAGTGGACAAAATACTGAAATCTCTTATGGCGATTATTGTTGTTGACGTAACCTCACTAAAAGACTCCAAGGATCATCCCAACAGCCAAAGCACTTGAACACTATGGTACAAATGCACCAGCTAAGGATGAGAACATTACGTGTGACCGTCTTTTATTACCCCGCCACGTGAGCAGCCACATTCCGTCTTCGGGGGATGTGGCGATTATGAAAGGGAACTATTGGGTCCTTGCCTGTCTCACTCAAGCGCTTAAGATATTTCTAATGCAATCAAATAATTAAGCTGCACATTAAAATAAGATCAACATGAATAGTTTTCTACGCATTGTTTGCTTCTATCAGTTATGAACACCTCAGTTGATTGCCTACATAGTAGTACCGGAACATTTTCACAAAAAGATAAAGCAACGTGTTTTTGTTTGGGGACGGAATCTTAACATTAACACAAAATTAAAGGCAACGCCATATTGCCTGCCAATGAACATTAAATTTACATGTCTTCAGCAACAATGACTGTCTAGAGCAGCAGTCAGTCTTTTATGCTTTTGTTTGTTATCCGCATTTGGCATCATGTATGTTGAAAGTAATGTTTGAAAACAAAGCATGGACATGAAATCACACACAGAGAGGTACACAGACATAATCACAAAAACGACACAAACACTAACGTATAAAAGTATTAGACACATGCATGTACGCACATGGAAACACACAGAGACACACATAAACTACCCCCAGAGAGAGAGAGAGAGAGAGAGAGAGAGAGAGAGAGGAGAGAGAGAGAGAGAGAGAGAGAGAGAGAGAGAGAGAGAGAGAGAGAGAGAGAGACCTACTGACACAGGTTTGAAACGTAAGCTTCCTTGTCAACCCCCTCCATTAATCACTATGTCCAATTTATCTGGAAATCCGGCCTTACTTATGCAAACAACAGCACTGCCAAGCTATATACAATCAGCCAACACTACCAGCCCTCTTCACAACTGAAATGCCTCTGTACGTATAATCACGGGGTCAGTGGGGAAAACCCACTTCCTCTGCGAATTAAAAACTAGGCAAAACTGAAGTGGGGGTACGAGGAGGACAACGGTGGTAAGGGGGTTGGGAGATAGTGGGGGTTGTAGGGAGGGGGCTTCATACCCCAGTGACACTGGCACTACAAAATCTAAAAGGGTATAGTTAATGTTCCCTTAAACGGGTAAGATATACATTGGCTAAAGACATTATTGCCTGTATAATCTTGGGGACGGAGTCTTTTGCTATGACAGGTGGGGATTACCTAGTTTGATACATCCTACACGTGCTATATGTGATCTTCAAACTGCTGGGATTGCGTGTTTTAATTAAAAACTAGTAAATCTACATCCTCCAGTTTTTCGTTCGGTTGTGCAGAAACTGTGCTTGTTTTGAGTGTGAGAATTTGAGGTTAAGCATGGGACGATTATGATAGTTGAATAATTAACGCGAGGAACATATTGTCCTCACCTCAGGTCTGAGTTTCTTTCTGCTCAATATGCCCCTCCTGGTCTGAGGTCCCCAATGTCTCTCAAATTCCCAGATTCGCTATGCATGGACCCCGAATTTATAATTATGTTTCGAGGGCTCTATGCAGAAGGTACCACATACCTTCTGGCCAATACTCATCGATTGCACCCTCCACAATCCGCGTACACATTGTTTCCTCTGTCTACGTTCCCCAGCTATATGTTCTGCACATGACGTATGCTCCCCATAATGCTATACATGTTGGGCATAATACAATATTTGTCCAGGCGTATCATGTCCCCTATTTCCCCAAGAGAAAACAAAGCAACTCGTAACTCCTGATACAGTATATAGCTGGCGATACCTTGAATACGTCATGCACAATGTTATAAATATCCACGTATACTGTTTCGATATAATTATTCTCTTTGCACATATTCTCATTCAAGCATGCAGATAAACCGACAAACCAACAACTTCAAAAAACATAACCTCTTCGCGAGGGATACAAGAAAAACCGCCCTTTTCACTCAGAACTTTGGTGAATTCCCATATCAAGAGAAGAAGAAGAAGAAGAAGAAGAAGAAGAAGAAGAAGAAGAAGAAGAAGAAGAGAGAGAAATTAAATTAAATGAAATGAACCTTTATATTACAACCGAAAAAGTATTGGCATGGGGTAGCCCATTTCATACTTGCTGTTAACATAAACAAACAAATAAACAACAAAATAAAACTAATACTAGAGAGAGAGAGAGAGAGAGAGAGAGAGAGAGAGGGGGGGGGGGGGCGGAGATTCGATCTGCAAACAGTTAATGCCGCTCTGAGAGGGGCCATAGGCTGTCAATACGCTCAGGATGTCATCAATAAAGAAAAGAGAAGCCTGTATAAGAACTCTGGAATGCAGAATGACTCCACGGCTCTTTAACATGGATTGGACTTATTGACGTTCATTGATATAGCCCGTTGGAAAGAGGTTTGCACCTATCATTCTTATTCTTACGTAGCCCCCCACCCCCCGTCCCCCGTCCCACCCCTAAAATAAAAGTGTTGCGTTGGACATTGAAGATTGTGAAATTATTATTGTTCCTGTCCCCAAACTCCCTTACCCGTGAAGGGGAGGGGGTGGGGTTGGAGAAGCCATGGAAATGGGGTAGAGAACGACTAGAGAACAAGGCAAGATTGTTGAATTGCACAGGGAAATAGTAGAGGAGGGAGTTTAGAGACAAGATAATCATTCTATGGAGACAGCATCACAGAAAAAGTCTTTCTGATAGAATGTCGTGCTGTCACCCAAAGCCTCCAGGCAAGAGAGAGAGACAAAATCATGCAGGACATCAGAAAAGAGCTGCAAGAGCTCAGCGGGAAATCAACCCTGATGCTGCAGTGGATCCCCTCTCACTGTGGTCTGGGTGACAATGAACAGGCATCAAAATGGGCAGCAAACTGGAACAGCTTACACACCATATGACATACGGAGAAGCAAAAGCAATTGTTCGTGGTCATGTCAGAACTAAATGGAGGAAGCGTCTGCAGCTTGACGCTGGAGAGGACAGCATCCACCAGCTGGACCGTGCCCAGCAGGTTGTCATCTTCAGATAGAGAACTGGGCATTGTCAACTCTCCCATCTCTACCACCTAAGTCATTCCCACACGGATGAATGTCCTTGTGGCACGGATTCGCAGACAGCAGACCACAATCCCACACTCGGATGAAATGGTCCTTGTGGCACGGATTGCAGGACTGCCCTACTTTCACACTCTGGGACATGGAATCTGGCACGGGACAAGCTGTGGCGCATCTTGCAGGACTGCCCTACTTTCAACACTCTGAGACGTGAAACCTGGCCCGGGATAAGCTGTGGCGCATCTTGCAGGACTGCCCTACTTTCAACACTCTGGGACATGGAATCTGGCCCGGGACAAGCTGTGGCGCATCTTGCAGGACTGCCCTACTTTCAACACTCTGGGACATGGAATCTGGCCCGGGACAAGCTGTGGCGCATCTTGCAGGACTGCCCTACTTTCAACACTCTGGGACATGGAATCTGGCCCGGGACAAGCTGTGGCGCATCTTGCAGGACTGCCCTACTTTCAACACTCTGGGACATGGAATCTGGCCCGGGACAAGCTGTGGCGCATCTTGCAGGACTGCCCTACTTTCAACACTCTGGGACATGGAATCTGGCCCGGGACAAGCTGTGGCGCATCTTGCAGGACTGCCCTACTTTCAACACTCTGGGACATGGAATCTGGCCCGGGCATCTTGCAGGACTGCCCTACTTTCAACACTCTGGGACATGGAATCTGGCCCGGGACAAGCTGTGGCGCATCTTGCAGGACTGCCCTACTTTCAACACTCTGGGACATGGAATCTGGCCCGGGACAAGCTGTGGCGCATCTTGCAGGACTGCCCTACTTTCAACACTCTGGGACATGGAATCTGGCCCGGGACAAGCTGTGGCGCATCTTGCAGGACTGCCCTACTTTCAACACTCTGGGACATGGAATCTGGCCCGGGACAAGCTGTGGCGCATCTTGCAGGACTGCCCTACTTTCAACACTCTGGGACATGGAATCTGGCCCGGGACAAGCTGTGGCGCATCTTGCAGGACTGCCCTACTTTCAACACTCTGGGACATGGAATCTGGCCCGGGACAAGCTGTGGCTGCCCATCTTGCAGGACTGCCCTACTTTCAACACTCTGGGACATGGAATCTGGCCCGGGACAAGCTGTGGCGCATCTTGCAGGACTGCCCTACTTTCAACACTCTGGGACATGGAATCTGGCCCGGGACAAGCTGTGGCGCATCTTGCAGGACTGCCCTACTTTCAACACTCTGGGACATGGAATCTGGCCCGGGACAAGCTGTGGCGCATCTTGCAGGACTGCCCTACTTTCAACACTCTGGGACATGGAATCTGGCCCGGGACAAGCTGTGGCGCATCTTGCAGCACTCTGGGACATGGAATCTGGCCCGGGACAAGCTGTGGCGCATCTTGCAGGACTGCCCTACTTTCAACACTCTGGGACATGGAATCTGGCCCGGGACAAGCTGTGGCGCATCTTGCAGGACTGCCCTACTTTGCTGGCCCGGGACAAGCTGTGGCGCATCTTGCAGGACTGCCCTACTTTCAACACTCTGGGACATGGAATCTGGCCCGGGACAAGCTGTGGCGCATCTTGCAGGACTGCCCTACTTTCAACACTCTGGGACATGGAATCTGGCCCGGGACAAGCTGTGGCGCATCTTGCAGGACTGCCCTACTTTCAACACTCTGGGACATGGAATCTGGCCCGGGACAAGCTGTGGCGCATCTTGCAGGACTGCCCTACTTTCAACACTCTGGGACATGGAATCTGGCCCGGGACAAGCTGTGGCGCATCTTGCAGGACTGCCCTACTTTCAACACTCTGGGACATGGAATCTGGCCCGGGACAAGCTGTGGCGCATCTTGCAGGACTGCCCTACTTTCAACACTCTGGGACATGGAATCTGGCCCGGGACAAGCTGTGGCGCATCTTGCAGGACTGCCCTACTTTCAACACTCTGGGACATGGAATCTGGCCCGGGACAAGCTGTGGCGCATCTTGCAGGACTGCCCTACTTTCAACACTCTGGGACATGGAATCTGGCCCGGGACAAGCTGTGGCGCATCTTGCAGGACTGCCCTACTTTCAACACTCTGGGACATGGAATCTGGCCCGGGACAAGCTGTGGCGCATCTTGCAGGACTGCCCTACTTTCAACACTCTGGGACATGGAATCTGGCCCGGGACAAGCTGTGGCTTGCATCTTGCACATGGAATCTGGCCCGGGACAAGCTGCCATCTACTTTCAACACTCTGGGACATGGAATCTGGCCCGGGACAAGCTGTGGCACATCTTGCAGGACTGCCCTACTTTCAACACTCTGGGACATGGAATCTGGCCCGGGACAAGCTGTGGCGCTGCATCTGACTGCGACATTCATCAACCGAACTGGACTGAGCATCTGATATGGCCGGGAACAAAGAAGAAAAATAACTTTTCGTTGTTCATCTTCTTCTTCTTGTTCTTCTTGTTCTTGATCCTCTTCTTGTTCTTCTTCTTCTCATCTTATGTATACCTATTGTTCAGGGTACACAATTCAGAACCTCGCAGTAGGCCTACTTGTTTGTACCAATCGTGTATTGTAACATTATCTCACCCAGTAAAGGCAAAGACACAAGGAAAACAAACAAACAAACAAACAAACAACCGATAAATAATGACGAGAAAGACCCACCCATTAACCCAACTTGAAACTGATTTACAGCGCTTACATTACACAAAAATATGTTACAGATTGCAAGTTCTCTCTCTTAACAAAAAAGACTTTGATGAGAAACGGGGCTTTTCCGTTCCTGTTTAAACACAGACTAGACTAACAGATACGGATGGGGTCACATGCATTATGAACCAAGTGAACGTGTGAAGACAGGTATAGCAGGCAAGAGGTACTCGGAGGTACGGAAAGAAGAAGAAGAGGTTTAGGGGGTGGGGGGAGGAAGGAAAGAGAGTGAGTGTAGAGAGGTGACGATAGCACAAACTGAAGGTCCTGCTCCATACAGCCAACGTTAGTCGTAGGGCTATCCAACAGTGACATCTGTGAAACATGAATATGATGACATGCTACTATTTACATGAAATCCTATTACTTTTGTTCACTACATTTATACACGAATCTGATGTAATATCTGTATTTTCCCGTGTCAGATATACGGGATATATTTTTTGTTTAACTGATTCGTGTATAGATGTCCACATGAATATAGTGAATGAAACTGGTATGCTTTCATATCACATTCACATGGGTGCAACTATGTATAGATGTCCACATGAATATAGTGAATGAAACTGGTATGCTTTCATATCACATTCACATGGGTGCAACTACGCAAAATTAAAACAAACTGGAAGGCCGGGGTCTACGGGTAATGTCCCCCTGCAGCTGAAGAAAAAAATGATTTATGAAGGTTTCCACAATTTATCCAACTGCTTATTTTAAAGTGCTGGAAAAATACAGTAGACACACAAAGATCTTGTTTGACAAATTAAAAAAAAAGGAAACTCCTTTTCTGGTAAAATTCAAAAACAGGAAATCCTTGTATAGCAGGAAAAGTTGCACCCATGCATTCATCCAGACAGAAGTGCTTCATCAGATTCATGCCTCGCAGACGTCGTCACACATCAGATCCGTCGTCACACATCAGATCCGTCGTCACACATCAGATCCGTCGTCACACATCAGATCCGTCGTCACACATAAGATCCGTCGTTGGCAGAGGTTTGCACTGGAGATTCAAGATGTGGTCTAGATAGCCCTACGACCGAAGTGGGATGAGTGGGCAACACGGTGATGGGGCTACAGACAGAGGGTGGGGTGTGGGGGGGGGGGGGGGGGGGGCAGACATGAGACAGGATAAAGGTGAAGCTATGGTCGAGGAAGGGGAGAAGCACGGAGGGATCCCGGGAGGTAGAGAGAGAGGATTAGGAGAGGTAGGAGATCGAGGTCAAAAGGACTATCTGACAAAAACAAAAACGAAACATAAAAAATAATATATAATTATACAAAAGGAGTATTTGACGGGGTCACGGTACTTAGATCATAATACTCCCATGTCTGGAGGTTTGCATAAGTCGTTTATGACCGACCTGACCTGTCAGGTATATGTAATGACGCACGCATGCACACACATACTATGGAACGCATACACGCCTTGGAAAGTCATAATATCAAACAACGTAAAGCATAATAATTATAACACACATGCGCACGACGCGCGTGCACACACACACACACACACACACACACACACACACACACACACATACATACACACACACACACACACACACACACACACACACACACACACACACACACACACACACACACACACACACACACACACACACACACACACACACACTCACACTCACACCACCACACACAGAGTACAATATGTCCAGTTAGGCTATATTTTGAATATCTGTCTATTTGAAAAGTCTCTGTGAGGGTGAACGGAGAGAGAGAGAGAGAGAGAGAGTGTGTGTGTGTGTGTGTGTGTGTGTGTGTGTGTGTGTGTGTGTGTGTGTGTGTGTGTGTGTGTGTGTGTGTGTGAGAGAGAGAGAGAGAGAGAGAGAGAGAGAGAGAGAGAGAGAGAGAGAGAGAGAGAGAGAGAGAGAGAGAGAGAACTTTTAGCTA
>CM065681.1:58169728-58177228 GCA_017654935.2 Phymorhynchus buccinoides | reverse complement strand
GAGAGAGAGAGAGAGAGAGAGACGGGAGAGAGAGAGAGCGAGAGAGCGAACGATCGAACGAACGAACGACCCTTTTTTTTATTGAGGGAAAAGAATAAGCACAATACAGGCTTGTTTGCATCCAGCCCTCATAAAAAATGAAAAAGGAGAAGAAAAAACAATCACCACCATTAAAAGAGAGAGAGAGAGAGAGAGAGAGAGAGAGAGAGAGAGAGAGAGAGAGAGAGAGAGAGAGAGAGAGAGAGAGAGAGAGAGAGAGAGAAGCGGCTGCTTCTTTACAATAATATTATCACCATCATCATCATCATCATCATCATCATAAACAATTGTACGAAACAATAGTTATTTCTGAAGATGAAGTTCTGTCTCACTTGAAAAAAGTGAAAGGCAATAAAGCGCCTGGCCCTGATGGGATTCGAACAAACACACTGAAATACTGCGCTGCCCAACGGTATCAGATATTAACCATCCTTTTTAATCAGTCTCTTAGTCAGTGCACAATTCCGCCATTCTGGAAATCTTCATGTATTATACCTGTGACAAAGAAAACGCCTGTGACATGTATGAATGATCTCCGTCCTGTAGCATTAACTTCTGCAGTCATGAAAGTGTTTGAAAGAGCTGTACTTGTCCATTTGCATGGTTTTGTTAAACCCTTTGTTGACCCCTTACAGTTTGCCTACAGAAGGAACAGAGGTGTGGATGATGCCATTCTTTTTGTCTTGAACAAAATGTATGAACACCTTGACAAAGCAAATACCTCTCTGTTCGTGTTCTGTTCTTTGATTTTTCTAGTGCTTTTAATACCATCCAGCCTCACATTTTAGCCAAGAAACTCATGAACATGAAAACTGCCCTTTCCAACTATTTTATGGGTACTTGATTATTTGACCAATAGGCCTCAGTTCGTGAAACTTAACAATTCCATTTCTAATGTTTTGGCCACTAACACTGGTGCGCCCCAAGGTACAGTGCTGTCACCTTTTTTGTTTACTATTTACACAGATGAATGTAGAAATGCTGTTGACAACTGTCCCCTTGCAAAATTCGCAGATGACTCGGCATTGACAGGACTGATAACTAACGACGACGACACTGACTACAGGAACGAAGTCGACAACTTTGTCCAATGGTGTGACAATAATTACCTTGCACTAACTGTAAGGAAAACGAAGGAACTTGTTATTGATTTCAGGAAAAAGTCCCCAGTACTAAGTCGGATCATGATAAAAAATAAAATTGTTGAACAGGTTGATACCTACAAATATCTTGGTGTGACTATAGATAAAAACCTCTCTTGGTGTGAAAATTCTAGTGCTCTTTTAAGAAAACTCAACAGTCTTCGTAAAATGAGATCTTTTAACGTTCGTACTGAAATCCTTCAAATGTTTTATTCTTCTGTGATCTGTAGTGTTTTAACCTTTGGTGCGGTGTGTTGGGGAGGGAACATTTCAAAACAAGACAAAGGTCGACTAGATAAAGTTATAAAGAAAGCGGGTGGGGTGGTGGGCAAAAAACAAAAACCCTTTGACGACATGTACAACAGAAAACTGACTGACAAACTGAGGACGATCATGACTGACGAGACACACCCCTTACATGACGACATTGACAGCAGACGATCGGACAGAAGCGACAGACTGCGAGCCCCACGTGCAAGAACATCAAGGCACTTAAACTCTTTCATTCCCTCTGCCATCCGCGCGTGTGTGCTGAGTCGTGTGTGTGTGTGTGTGTGTGTGTGTGTGTGTGTGTGCGTGTGCGTGCGTGTGTGCGTGTGCGTGTGCGTGTGCGTGTGCGTGCGGTGTGTGTGTGTGTGTGTGTGTGTGTGTGTGTGTGTGTGTGCGCGTGCGTGTGTGTCACTGTGTGTGTGTGTGTGTCACAGTGTGTGTGTGTGTGTGTGTGTGTGTGTGTGTGTGTGTGCGTGTGTGTGTGTGTGTGTCACTGTGTGTGTGTGCGTGTGTGTGTCTGTGTGTGTGTGTGTGTGTGTGTGTGTGTGTGTGTGTGTGTGTGTGTGTATAAACCGACTTCGGTGCTATGTTTTGTTGCTACTGTTATTTTTAATTTGTGATACTTATGTATATATTATTAATTGAGTTATTTGTTTATTAATTGTGATGAAATTTAACGTGGTGACAGCCCTGGCCTTGGTCGCCGACGAGGCATCCCTAATCTTAATCTTAATCTTAATTGGTGCATCTATGTTAGGAAAATGTTAGTAGTTTTTATATGAGTGTACGTTTTTCAAGTTTTTCACATAATTCTAATCAAATTATCTCCCTCTTTTAATTCCTTGATGATGTTGTATGCATCTTATTGTCTTAACTGTGTCTTAAATGTGGTGTTTCGATTTATGTAATCTGAATGTTTTTAGTATTGTTTATCGAGCCTGTGATTGCACAATTTAATTTCCACACAAGGATGAATAAAGTTGCATTGAATATTGAATTGAATCATCAGCAGCATCTTCTTCTTCTTCTTCTCCTTCTTCTCCTCCTTCATCATCATCATCATCACCATCATCATCATTCATCATCATCATTTCCTTCTCCTCCTCTTCATCAACAACAACAACAACATACAGTATTTATATACGGCGCCAAATCTTGATAGAAATCAAATCGAAGCGCACACAAAAGTGCCGGTGCAAACGCCCCCTGAGTCTTCCACAACAGACTAAACAACCAGCACCATGATTATCTTCTCCCTCCATCCGCTCTTCCTTATTAGTTTGTTCCTGACACAGCATTCTGTCTTGCTTATAATTATGAACATCAATCAAAACTATTACAACATTGCATTTTGTCATCCGCCTATACTCTACCTACCACCTACCTACCACCTACCTACCACCTACCTACCACCTACCACCTACCTACCACCTACCTACCACCTACCTACCACCTACCTACTCGTGCCCTTGACTCAAATGGCTTTTACCACTGCTTGAAACTAGCCTGAAGTATGGGCAAAAAGTAAATGAGAATTGCACAAGGAGACAGGTGGCAGAGTGCTTCAGACGTTCGCCTGCCAAATGTAATGCGTGACTGCAGCGTGAGTGACCCGGGTTCGAATCCCGGCCTCGCCCTTTCTTTCTAGTTTGACAGGAAAATCGAACTGAACGTCCAGTCCTTCGGATGGGGACTTAAAGCTAGTCTGACCCGTGCGTTTTACGCACGTAAAACTCCCACGGCAATTGAAAGTCGGTAACAGCAGGGATAAATCCCGCTGCCTGGTATAGCCAAATTGATAGCTAGGTTTTCCAAGTGTGTCCACATCCCCTCCTCACCCCACCCCCCATTTTTTTTATAGAACAAATTGGCTAGGCGCTGCACTTGCGGCGACGCGCTCTCCGGGGGAGAGCAGACCGAATTTCACAGAGATAAGTCTGTGACTAGAATATATAACAAATACCCAAAATACCCAATACATTACATGATTTTTAACTGTACTGGAATATCAGCTTAGTCTTTTGTGGACGGCTATGGCTCTCAGGCTATTGCTGCAGTCACTCCCCCGACGCCAGCTGTCCTCAACCCCCTGTGGCCGAGAGAGGGGGTTCACCTCGGGCAAGTCATCTCCACACATCTTAGCCCAGCCCGCCGGAATAGCAGCTGTCCCCCCCCCCCCCCCCCCCCCCCCCCCTCGCTATAATTATCACCCGCGGAGTTTACGGAGCGATGGTGATATTGTTTTTGTTGTGTAAGCTGCTGTGTGTGTGTGTGTGTGTGTGTGTGTGTGTGTGCGTGCGCGCGCGCGCGCGCGCGCGCGTGTGTGTGTGTGTGTGTGTGTGTGTGTGTGCGTGTGTGTGTGTGTGTGTGTGTGTGTGTGTGTGTGTGCGTGCGTGCGTGCGTGCGTGCGTGCGTGCGTGCGTGCGTGCGTGCGTGTGTGTGTGTGTGTGTGTGTGTGTGTGTGTGTGTGTGTGTGTGTGTGTGTGTGTGTGTGTGTGTGTGTATGCATGTGGGTTTGTTAACAGCATATCACCATGAAGGAATAAAGATAGGAAGATGAAACTTGATGTGCATGTAGGCTAGGTACTGTAGATGTGCCTGTTGGTGTCAAGGTCAAGGTCATGACCTTGAAAACTGAAAATCTATTTTTAGCCATATCTCGGGCACCAGTCAACATATGATGTTGAAACTTGGTATGAAGGTGGTTTGGCTTATGCTCCTTCCGAATATTGTTCACCAATCAAGGTCAAGGTCAAGGAGATCGCTGGACCCTGAAAATCGGGGGGTCGGAAAAATGGAGTTCCCAACATGAAATCAGGTGGGAATGTTGGCTGGGTATTGTAAACGTGCCTTTTGGGGTCAAGGTCAAGGTCATGACCTTGACTTGTGACCTTGAAAACTAGCACGCACGCGCACACACACACACACACACACACACACACACACACACACACACACACACACACACACACACACACACACACACACACACACACACACACACACCTGTGTTAACAGCGTATCACCACGAAGGAATAATGATAGGAAGATCAAACTCGTTATGACTGTCATAGTTGGAAGCGACGGACATGCATGCACACTACAATCGTTACAGGGTAAGAAGTGAGCGAAACAAATGGGAGGAAGGTGGGAAGGGAGGGAGGGAGGGGAGGGGAGAAACCTTTCCCTTCTGCATCCCTTACACCACCACCCGTCCTCTTTGTTCCTCTCCTCGCTTCATCTCCCTTACCGTGGAGACGAGCAGAGGTCACACTAGTGGCTGCTGGAATGGGTACGCACAATACAAGAAAACGGGGCAAATGTCGTTGGGATATATATGAAATACGCAAAATAGCTTTTCAAAATTTCACAAATATGCACCCTCACCCCCTCTCTCTCGATTTCATTCATTCCTCTCTCTCTCTCTCTCTCTCTCTCTCTCTCTCTCTCTCTCTCTCTCTCTCTCTCTCTCTCTCTCTCTCTCTCTCTCTCTCTCTCTCTCTCTCTCTCTCTCTCTCTCTCTCTCTCGTTCATTTATTAATTCATTTTTGTACTCTCGCTGTTTCCTCTGTTTTGCTCTCATTAATCAATTAATCAATTAATTTATTTATTTATTAATTCATTATCTCTTTCTATTTCTTTCTCTGTTGTAAAATAAAGTTTTTCAGTGGTTAGTCTCTCTCTCTCTCTCTCTCTCTCTCTCTCTCTCTCTCTCTCTCTCTCTCTCTCTCTCTCTCTCTCTCTCTCTCTCTCTCTCTCTCTCTCTCTCTCTCTCTCTCTCTCCTTTGTAAAAATAAAGCAGCTCAAGTAACCGTCATTAGGCATGACTGGCACATACAGAAAAGACGTTATAATTATATTAGAAGGGCAAAATACGCTTTTTTTGCTTGTTTGTCAGAAAACGCAGGTGTCCAGGTAACGCCCCCTAGTCCATTCAACCCTCAGTTGAAAAGCTCTGTCTGAGGTATTATAGAGGCTTCGCAGAGGGGGGCAGCATCCTCCTTTTTTGTGGAGGAAATAATACCTGACTGCAGGTGTATGCATAACGGGATGGGGTAG
The DNA here is from genome assembly GCA_017654935.2 of Phymorhynchus buccinoides. Taxonomy (NCBI): domain Eukaryota; kingdom Metazoa; phylum Mollusca; class Gastropoda; order Neogastropoda; family Raphitomidae; genus Phymorhynchus; species Phymorhynchus buccinoides. The sequence continues at coordinate 58,171,718 of CM065681.1, read as the reverse complement.
GGTAGGCCCTACACGTGGAAGGCAAGGCTAGATTTTGGGGGGAAATAGTTAAAAATAAGGGTGGAAATATGGGTAAGCTTTAATTTGGATACACACTCAACATGTATACGACCCTCAGTCTCAATGTCTGCTTCTTTCCGTTTTATGAAAATACTCCTGGGCTGATCCTAAACCTTATCCCTTTCCGGAGAATGGTAAAATAATGTTTCTCCGTGACATTTTTCAACTCGAAAATTTGAGGGGTGGTGGTGTCTACAGTACTTTGGTGTATAAAGTAGGGGCGTACAGCATTGCCGAAATATGGGATGGTTGGGGGTGGGCTAAGAAAAGACTTGGATGGGTCATAGGATACTTTTGTAATGACCGAGTACGTCTCGGTAACATGTTTATGTATAATAGTACCTATATTGGATAGTGAAACCTGTCTGGGCAAAAATATATCTGTTCATGGAAGTTGTATCAGTAAATGACAGAAAGCAACGTTTGCAGGTGGCACCTACCAGTCAGTCTCTTGTAAGGCGTGGAAGCTGCACTATTTCAAAGAGAATCTGACACTAGATAATATCGTCACTGATATGAAGCGACGGTGATGATTTGCATAAAATAGTATGCAAGAAAGTAAAGGGCCAGTCACACGTCAGCTAAAATCGTACGATTGTACGATACGATTCGATCACGTGATCTCAAAACGTGAATAACATTTGTTCTTTGAGACCACGTGATCGAATCGTATCGTACAGTCGTACGATTTTAGTGGACGTGTGGCTGGCCCTTATTGGGGACGAGTGCATAGGAAAGAAAACCTGGGGAATTCCCCTTTCTTTGTAATGGCTTTTAAACAAGCACACACACACATACTCTCTCTCTCGTGCGCGCACACACATACTCGTATGCACGCACGCACAGGCGCACGCACACACACGTATGCACGCGCGCACGCTCACACATCACACACACTCATTACACACACACACACACACACACACACACACACACACACACACACACACACACACACACACACACACTCACTCACACACTCTCTTTCTCTCTCTCTCTCTCTCTCTCTCTCTCTCTCTCTCTCTCTCTCTCTCTCTCTCTCTCTCTCTCTCTCTCTCTCTCTCTCTCTCTCTCTCTCTCTCTCTCTCTCTCTCTTGTGAACAAACGGTAATTAATTATTCAATCTTCATTCGAAGGAAATACAAGATGGCCAAAGTTCATAAGATATTGTTGTTCAAATGCTAACAGAATTGTGAAAGTACCAAAGAAAACTGCTTGTGGTTGCTGATTACACGTGATGCTTGCGTCATTTTTTTCAATGACGTTTATTTCTTTCGGCTACCATTTTTCAACCAAAAGAGACCAACGTTCATGGAGTTAGAAGGTAAGATTTGAATCTACTCATTAAATGGTTTCCTTTACTCATTTGGTGTGGGGCGAAAGTTTAACAGACGCTGGTGATCTAAATCTTTTCCAATAGCGAACTGGAGATCCACAAATTGACGTCACATTACGATAATGCCTTAACACCTTGACTGCCACCAGTACTGACCTGATGACATCACTGATGATGTCATCCGATGAAGAGGAATAACCCTGACATGCTGGCTTTTGCTCTAACACAGTCAACAGAGTTATATCCCCAGACCATTTTGCCAGATAGGCTCTATCAGTTGTCTTTTTTACGGCATGGTTTGCCCAATTCTTTTTTTAATTTAATTTTCTCTGGCAGTCAAAGGGTTAAGGGATACGCAACCCCCTTCAGTACTCTAAGTATTCCGAAAAAAGTGACCCCTTAAGAGCAACATAGATAAGATCGCAGTAGAGTAAACTTACAATAGATTGCAGCAAAACAAGACAGACCCTTTCTTACCAATAATCCCCGGGGAGAGTAGTTATGCAATATTCTGAAATTAGTTTGTATTAATGTAACAGGTCTAGGTTAAAATGCGTTTGGTGTGTGTTAGCGTTAGGCCTATATTTAGTTGGT
>CM065681.1:58152228-58159728 GCA_017654935.2 Phymorhynchus buccinoides | reverse complement strand
ATACATCCGTCTAAAAATAATTCTACTACCTTCGCTCTAAAATTGTATGCTCAAGTAGAGCCAATACATGAACTTCGCGCGAATCATGACTCACATCGTCACAATCGCATCGCATTGACAGCGAATTGAATGTAGTGTAGCAGGCCCTATAGAGGATTGCCAGCTGAGATCGAAGAAACCTTGTTAGCAGCTACTGTTTCTCCTTCTCCCTAATGATGAGGATGGCAATGATTATGATCATGATCATGATGATGACACAGACAAATGAAATGACATTTAGCTGCTCGTAGCTAGGACGCATCAGCTATAAAAAAAAGAAACAAGATGACAGGGCCATATAGACTGTACTCCCAGTACAACCATAATTGATAATGGAAATGGAAACGGAAAGCTAAGTGTTATGCTTAGAATTGTAAATTGCAAATTATCCCCGAGTGAATGAAAGTTAGTTTTTACGTCCAAGATGTTCGCAAAATAGCACATATGGGACGATCCATCAACCAACCATCAGTCAACGCTAGGAGCAGATCCTGGTGGTACTGCAGTACCAGGTCTGATCCTGGTCAGTTATCTCCCTTGCATTTCATTCATTCTGTAGGTCAAGGGAGATCATTCGTGACTCGTGTGTGGGTTTTGTTGTGTATTACAAAAAACGTTCCTGCATCAGTATGGCAATACACAGTAATTAATGACTCCACAAAACCATACTTTTTCACCAAACTAACTTTGGTTAAAATCCATCCATTATTGTTTGTATAATCGGTTGTTTCGTTATATTCAAATCAGATTAACTGCAATTACATTGACATGGCAAGCCATGTGGTGAATCTGACATCACGGGCCGCATCTAGAGGTTCCAAGGAACCCTTCCAGCCAAGTTTCGTTAAGATCTATTAAGTAGCTTAGGTACTGTGGGGTGGAAATAAACACACACACACACACACACACACACACACACACACACACACACACACACACACACACACACACACACGAACACACACACGCACACATACATACAAACAGACAGAGAAACGCACATGCACTCCCGTTCTTATAGAAATGGGTGTACAAGAGAGAGAGAGAGAGAGAGAGAGAGAGAGAGAGGAGAGAGAGAGAGAGAGAGAGAGAGAGAGAGAGAGAGAGAGAGAGAGAGAGAGTGAGAGAGAGGAAGAGAGAGAGGAGGAGAGAGAGAGAGAGAGAGAGAGAGAGAGAGAGGAGAGAGAGAGAGAGAGAGAGAGAGAGAGAGAGAGAGAGAGAGAGAGAGAGGTATGCGTTGTGTTTTGTTAAATCGTTATCTTTGTTTCGTGGATATTAAGTGCTCGTAAGTCGAACGCACAGCAGCGCTAAATTGTGATGATTATTTTTTTCTTGTTTATTCCAATAGAGTCAGACTAAATCGAAGATGGTGTAAACGGCTTTTTTATGCTTTGTCTGAGACTATCTGACATTGCAATGGAGAGAGAGAGAGAGAGAGAGAGAGAGAGAGAGAGAGAGAGAGAGAGAGAGAGAGAGAGAGAGAGAGAGAGAGAGAGAGAGAGAGAGAGAGAGAGAGAGAGAGAGAGAGAGAGAGAGAGAGAGAGAGAGAGAGAGAGAGAGAGAGAGAGAGAGAGACAGAGACAGAGAGAGAGTCAGGAGTCAGGAGAATTCACAAATGGTCAAGAACTCTTTTTAGTTCCCGAGTGAAGCTTCGGGAAGTGTTGTTTTTGTTTCATCTGTCCGTCCTTCCAAACGTCCGTGCGTCACACACACACACACACACACACACACACACACACACACACACACACACACACACACACACACACACACACACACACACACACACACACACACTAGCATTTGTATGCGCTCGAATTTTAAAAAAAAAGACTAAAACGTTTTTTTGGGGGGGGGGGGGGGGGGGGGCGGCAGGAAAAACATGTCTGCCCCTCTTCCACTGAGCCAGGGGGGTGGGGGGAAAACCGCCCCCTCCCCTTCCCTCTGGTTCCTACGCCACTGAGACAGAAACAGCTGAAAGATAGACAGAGACAGAGAGACGGAGACCGAAACAGAGTGAGTTAAAGAGGCAGACAGACAGAGAAAGCAGATAAAATGTGTGAGAGAGGAGGAGGAGGTCTGATGGGCCTTTCAAAGGAGGGAGAGTGGAATTGGAATAACAAGCCGCAATGCATATTTCATGGAATTCCATTCGTGCTAGACAGTTGTGGGTAAACTTGAACTAACCTACAAACATTGAAGAGATCCTGGCTTTGGTGCAAACTGAGCTTGTCAAACACGTGTAGCCATTTCACATAAAGTGTGCCTCGAAGCAACTGTGGGGTTTTGTATTTGGTTAAACCTATCATCATGAGAATCTGTTCAGAGAGAGAGACAGAGAGAGAGAGAGAGAGAGAGAGAGAGAGAGAGAGAGAGAGAGAGAGAGAGAGAGAGAGAGAGAGAGAGAGAGAGAGAGAGAGAGACAGACAGACAGACAGACAGACAGACAGACAGACAGACAGACAGACAGACAGACAGAGAGATACAAAGAAAAACAGAGGGAGTCACAGACACATACACACACACACAGCGAGAGACTTTGAAGACGAAAACAACCCACATTTTACAAGGATGGAAAGCTTAGGCTAAACGTAGCCTATTCTTACAAGCTGTCCTTGGGACGAAGACAAAGACAGATGAAACAGGCAAACAGGTATGGACACTCATAATGATACAAAGCATCAAAGTAAAAACAAAAATTGAAAAACAAGAGTACAACCTATTAGCATGCATATGTAGATGGATTAATGAAGTGACCTATTTCCAACATTTGTGACCGGATTTTTAGTCGTGAATAGCTGTTTTAACTTGCACGTGCAATCTGAAGCAATAGCGAGCAGTGTGACCCAATTATAGCAGCTGCTGTCTCCGCGTGCTGTAGGCCATGCGTCACTGAGTTGTGCTTGTTTTGGTCCCTGTCCGTGTTCAGCCAGAATGTAAACCAAACATTGCACGCCATGTGATGGGTGATCGTGTCCATTGTGTGTGGCCATGATGGAAAACGCCTCAGCAACCAACGACAACAAACTGCAACCCACCATTGATGAATGGCAAAAGAAGTTCTCGTGTTAAGAAAATGAACTTATTGCCTGGAGAAATGCCTTGTTCTTCCGCTATGCTTCCATATCTAATGATACTATTTCAATTGAACTAAATGACATTGACTCTAAAAAAAACCCACCTTTGTCCCTTCCCCTGCTAATCACAGAAACCACCCGGCCCCCCTGCCTCGTAAAATCCGTCATACGCCTTTTCAACGAACAGTCCAAACGTATAACAGTGACTTTATACTTTACACGAGAAGGACACGGAACGCTGTTGTGTCAGGGCGTCGACTGTCGGGAATGGGACTCTGATGAATGCGAACATTTGAAGGACATCGTCTGTGATTATTGTGCAAATGGTGACTTGCAAGCACTGAAGTCTTCAGTCATAGCATTGCCCCTTACTTTCTTGTCCGAATGTGAACACGTTGATTTGATTGTCCCTGCTTATGCTCAAAATGAAATCCCCCCTCCCCAGCACTCACCCCAAGAAGATGACAGTGTGTTACATAGCTCACTCAGTGATCTCTCTGTCTCTCCTTCTTTGCATGAGTGTGTTCCACCAACAAATGCAAGCACACCGCAGACTGGCAAAGACACAGACGAGCATGCACAACAAACCCATGTGCAAACACATGACGAATCTGACAATGCTAGTGCATGTAAAACTCCTCCCCAGACAGAAGCAAAGCATACTCCGAAACTGTCCAAACATTCAAAACGGTACCGCAGAAGAATATTATGTCCTGCGTTACACATGCAAACTGCCCTGTCAGAAAAGTCAGCCAACATAGAAAACTGCTTGGATTTAATACTCAGTAACCAAGTAGAGTACAATGACGACATGGTATAACCCTCACTCCAAAACCCTCACTTATGTTTATAATCTTTGTTTAAGTAAGAATCAGATTCCCAAAGCTTTCAAAATAGCCAAAGTAATACCAATTTATAAATCAGGTGACCCAGACAATCCTTCAAACTACCGACCTATTTCTCTTCTATCTACCCTCTCAGAACCATTAGAAGACCACTTTAGAAAACACATCCTTGCTCATTTTGAGCGATTTAATTTGTTCCATCCTAATCAGTCCGGTTTTAGGAAACACCATTCCTGCCATTCTGAACTTACAAATTTAATCGATAAATGGCTATCCAATATAAACAATAACTTAATTACTGGTGTCCTTTTCATAGACTTTGCTAAAGCTTTTGACGTGATTGATCATGTGTTGCTCTTAAAAAAGCTAACATTATACGGCCTCTCTAGTAATACCAGAGAATTAATGTCGTCATTCTTAGATGAAAGATACCAACTTGTTTTCACTAATGGTAAAAAATCCTCTCTCCTCCCTTTAAAATATGGAATTCCTCAAGGGTCAATCCTTGGCCCGATCCTCTTTTCAATTTATATTAATGATATGCCTCTCAATTTTCAAGCTCTCTGTGACATGTTCGCGGATGATACTACTCTCCATACAAGCAACTCCAAGGTAGAAAACATAGTTCATGCATTGCAAGAAAGTATCAATCAGTTAACAGAATGGTCTGAACTAAACCACATGAGTCTAAATCCTAACAAAACTAAATTCATGCTTGTCACCACTAGGCAAAAACGACAACTTTTGTCCTGTTCTCTCCCCTTGCATATAAATGGTAACGATATTGAAGAAGTTAACTCACATAAAGTACTAGGGGTCTTAATTGATAATAATTTATCTTGGTCTAACCATGTACAAACTCTTTGTAAAACAATTTCCAAGAAAATATATCTTCTATGCAAAATAAAACACTTTCTAAACACAGATTCACGCAAAATGTTCTTCCATGCATACATTGATTCTCACATAAACTATTCGTCTACACTCTGGGATTCAGCAAGTGAGCAAACCCTAAAGCCACTGCATAGTCTCTATAGACGAGCACTGAAATTAGTCTTACTAAAATCATCGAGTCTTACTCAATCCGATTATGTATCATTAGACATTCTCCCTCTTCATTTTAAATTAAGATATAATAAGGCAATATTTATGTTCAAAATTATGTCAGGCTATGCTCCTCCTTCTCTACAAGAAAAATTTCAATTCAACATGAAACATCTTCCTCATAGACTGATGTTACTTCTTCCCAAATTAGATTTATTCAAATCTAGCTTACAATATGCAGGAGGTCTCCTTTGGAACGGCATTTCTTCCCAATTTAACGTTCATGTTTGTATAAACACATTCAAAAAAAGATATCATCAAATACTCATGAACGAACACTCTAGCTCATAATATCCAAGAATGTCTACTTTATAGCCTTTTCTAAATATCTCATTTGTTATAATACATGCTTATGTGTTAAGTCTTCTTATATGTACATTGTATTTACTATGCATTATTTTTCCTGCATATATTACTTAATTTCTTCCATTTTATTATGTTCTTTTATTTTGACCTCCCTCTCTCTGTCGGTATCTGTCTGTCTGTCTGTCTGTCCTTGTCTCAGTCTCGTTAATTGATGTAATTTATCTTATTTATATGCCTTGCACGGTCCGTCCGTTTATGACCTTGATTGAAGGTTGAGTTTTTTTCTTGTATTTTGCGATGTCTTTTTTTTTCTATCTGTATTTTTTAAATTTCTTTTCTTTTGGTTCTGAGGGCCGGATGAAAAAAAGCCGGTTATTGTGCTTATTCCGCTGTTCCTCAATAAAAAAACATTCGTTCGTTCGTTCGTTCGTTCGTTCGTTCTCTCTCTCTCTCTCTCTCTCTCTCTCTCTCTCTCTCTCTCTCTCCTCTCTCTCTCTCTCTCTCTCTCTCACTCATCTCTCTCTCTCTCTCTCTGCATTGTGCCTCACTCCTCTCTCTCTGTGTGATTCTGTCCTCTCTCTCACTCCCTCTCTCTCTCCTCTCTCTCTCTCCGTTCCTCTCTCTCTCTCTGTGTGTGAGACTGTGTGTGAGTGAGTGGGGTGAGAGAGAGAGAGAGAGAGAGAGAAAGAGAGAGAGGAGACAGAGAGGGGGGGGGAGGTGAGGGAGACATACAGACCAGACAGACAGAGAGGCAAAGACAGAAAGAAAGACACAGCGAAAGAGAGATAAAGAGAGCAGTTAGCGAAAGAGACGTGGTCACAACGTGGAGGGAAATGGATCGAGCAGTGTAGACGGGAGGAGGTACACAAAGTACATACACAAGTTGGGGTTAGGGAAGGGACGGGAGACCAAACTATTGTTCACAACCCTTTGATCCTACACACAAAAACAAAACCTTGCAGTATGGTGATTGAGGACAGATGGCAAACAACACGAATCCAGTTGGTCTTCTTTCGGTAGTTCAGTAGTTGTTCCTCTGTTTTTGGTTCGTCCTCATGCATGCATGTACACACGCGCGCACAACAAGCCACACAAATGCAATCAATCACCTGACAAAGGATTAAGAAGCAGGTACAGCGTAAATGAGCTTGTAATCCCTCCACACCCCCACCCACCCTTCGGACCTATGTGTGTGGTGACTCTAAATCCCCTTCTCTATTACATTACTCTATTTGTTTCTCTCTCTCTCTCTCTCTCTCTCTCTCTCTCTCTCTCTCTCTCTCTCTCTCTCTCTCTCTCTCTCTCTCTCTCTCTCTCTCTCTCTCTCTCTCTCTCTCTCTCTCTCTCTCTCTCGCGCGCGCGCGCGCGCGCCCTCGCTCTTCGCCCGATTCCACAACATCTGGTTTGTGTCTTTCGAGTCAGCAACTTGTACGGCCTCTTTTACATTTCTGCGAAGGATATTGATTTTATTTTTTAAGCCTAATGATTTGTTGCTTCAACACTCGTTCACATTAACAGGTTTCAGCTAATCAACAGCACTGAAGGACCTTCCAATCTGAAAACGACCCCACCAAATCCGTGGTAGCATACTCCACGATAATAGGATTTCTGTCTATTTGTTTTGAACTATAAATTTAAATGCTGATTGTCCCAGATGTATACCGCAGTGATAAGTAGCTATGTCAATGTCTTCGAAACAGTAGCTCTGAAAAGCTTCGGAAATTTGCAATCAGGGTTATTAGCCTATCTCCGACAAGATCTGTAAATAGAGTGTGACAAACAAAGCACGAAGAAGTACAAAATAAAGTTACATTTAAGTCAATATGATTTGACACAACCGTTGTTGAAGAGGAAGATGTGCATACCCACTGAACGTTTTTTTTTGGGTTTTCCCCCCACAAATATATACCGGTAATCATACAAACGCACACGCACGCACACGCACTATCTTCCCCCTCTCTCTCTCTCTCTCTCTCTCTCTCTCTCTCTCTCTCTCTCTCTCTCTCTCTCTCTCTCTCTCTCTCACACACACACACACACACACACACACACATACAGAGAGAGAGAGAGAGAGAGAGAGAGAGAGAGAGAGAGAGAGAGAGAGAGAGAGAGAGAGAGAGAGAGAGAGA
>CM065681.1:58132228-58147228 GCA_017654935.2 Phymorhynchus buccinoides | reverse complement strand
AATACATGCAAAACTTCGCGAGATATTAGCGATTATGCGTTTCGGGGTTTGAACCCCGTAACTGGCGCGACCTTGACATTAATGTAAAACTAAATACATCAGTGGATAGCTTGCCTCTTGGCAAACGAGTATACCAAATTTGATGATGATACACTGAATAGTTTTTGAGAAAAACGGACGAATAACCGGACGGACGGAGGCACGCCGGACGGACACCGGACGGACCAGACAAAAACAATAGCTCCCCGAACCTTCGGCTCGGGGACTAACAACACACCCATACCACTATGTTGTCTGTTATTGATACCCCCACCTCACTCACACACAGACATACATACTCACACCAACTTGTACACTCACTCACTCACACACACACACACACACACACACACACACACACACACACACACACACACACACACACACACACACACACACACACACACACACATATATATACACACACACACACACACACACACACACACACACACACACACACACACACACACACACACACACACACACACACACACACACACACACACACACATATATATATATATAACATATATTACTACTGTCTCTATAATACATTGTGCTACCTTCCCTTGAAAAACATTTTTCTTACCTTTGCACTTTCATACTCTCCATTCTTCACTATCCTACATTAAAATCCCTTTCAGGTTATAGTTGTGCCCAAGGACTGTGACATTTTCTGTTGCTGTTCGTGTTGTCTTACCCTGGCTTAAACACTCCAGTGATCATCCCAACAGCCGAAGCACGTGAACACTATGGAACAAATGCACCAGCTAGGGATGAGAACATTACGTGTGTGGCCGTTTTTGATTACCCCGCCACGTGGGCAGACACACTCCGACTTTGGAGGTTTTTAGACTGATGATATCATGCGTGTCATGGCTTAAGACAATCCCCGCACAACCATGCAGAACATAACAACATTTTGATGTAGCCTTGGTGTTCTAGCTTATGTCAACTGGTCTGACACAGCCTCATGCCAAGGCGAGTGATATTTTCTTATGCTCTAAAGTAGAATCCCTGAAGGTGATGGGGGAAAGGGTGACAAGTCAAAGCATGGTAAAGGGGTGAGTTGGGATGGTGGGGCAGAAAGGAGGGAGGCGTTAAAGTCGGGTTAACATTTGGTCGATGCTTACTATTATGTATGCTAACATGTGCAAACTTGAGGGTTAGAATGCACTTCTGGTTCGGAAGATGCCCTTTTCCATGAAGTTATATCCGTATGTGTAGATTACATTTTTAATAGAGGCAAACTTTCCAACTCAATATTTCAAGATGGCGGCCAAGATGTCTGCCTAGTCACCTAACTGGCTTTAACATTTGAAATACAGCGTGTAAAATTCGATATTCTATGTATAAAATAGGGTTTCTGGGACGAAGAAATTTAGTTCTTGTATCAAAGAATATTTTTAACCAGATCTAAAATCGATATTCCCAATCAGCAGCGATAATACCAGATGCAATGCAATCTATACTTTGAACCGAAACTGCATAGTGTTCATGGGGAGCAAACACGCTATTATGTCTGTATATGTCCTGATGAAGGAGCAGTGGAATCATTATGTGTGTATGTACAGCGCTTTTGCACTTGTTGAGGGCCCCCCCCCCCCCCCCCTCTCCTCCCGTTGACCCGTTCCTTGCGTACACAACTGGGCATAGGGTAGAGGGGGACTTTGTACGTAGTGAAGATCGACTCCACTAAAAAAAAAAACCCACCAGTATGAATGAAAAGAGAGTGTGTGCATACATAATGCTTTTGGAAAATATATGCATATAGGCCTATAATAGTATTGTGGTTGTTGGGGTTTCTTGGACTACAACAAAATGAGATTAAACACCCCATGATTGTGTCCGAGTGGTTGTTCAAGACAATCCGCTTGAATGACAGATCACATGGATGTAGATAGTTGCACACACCAGTTTAGAGGAGAAGCAAATGTATGTGAAAGAAACGTTCACGTAAAAACAAAAAAAAGAATAGGCTACGCAAGAAATATTAACGAACAAGGACAGAACGTGTGGAAGAAAATAAACTGTGATTAATTATGGAAAGCATGTGAGTAAAGAAGAAGCGTAAGAAAAAAGACAATAATGTGAATATCGATGTTATCGGAAATTAGTAAATAAATCAATGTCAGTTTACCAGAAATATTAGAAGACTAGAAGAAAAGGAAGTATAATTATATGTACATGTTAATCTAAAACAACAACCAACCAGTGTGAATGAAAAGAGAATGTGTGCATACATAATGCTTTTGGAAAAGATATGCATATAGGCCTATAATTATGACATTAATGAAATATGAACACAGAAAACATTCACAATAATTTTTATACCAATGTACAAGAAAATGAATATAGCAAAACATGCACACATGACTATAACAATACATTAATGCGAATAGGAAAACAAACCATGAGCAGCGAAAACAACACAGCGAGTACAACATGTGACTGGACACACAGGGACGAACTATGAACACAGGGGGAACGCATAGAGTATTGTGGTTGTTGGGGTTTCCTTCCTCCCTACCTGGAAATACCTCTCCACACAGAGACGAACTATGAACACAGGGGGAACGCATAGAGTATTGTGGTTGTTGGGGTTTCCTTCCTCCCTACCTGGAAATACCTCTCCACACACAGACGAACTATGAACACAGGGGGAACGCATAGAGTATTGTGGTTGTTGGGGTTTCCTTCCTCCCTACCTGGAAATACCTCTCCACACAGAGAGACGAACTATGAACACAGGGGGAACGCATAGAGTATTGTGGTTGTTGGGGTTTCCTTCCTCCCTACCTGGAAATACCTCTCCACACACAGGGACGAACTATGAACACAGGGGGAACGCATAGAGTATTGTGGTTGTTGGGGTTTCCTTCCTCCCTACCTGGAAATACCTCTCCACACACAGACGAACTATGAACACAGGGGGAACGCATAGAGTATTGTGGTTGTTGGGGTTTCCTTCCTCCCTACCTGGAAATACCTCTCCACACACAGACGAACTATGAACACAGGGGGAACGCATAGAGTATTGTGGTTGTTGGGGTTTCCTTCCTCCCTACCTGGAAATACCTCTCCACACACAGACGAACTATGAACACAGGGGGAACGCATAGAGTATTGTGGTTGTTGGGGTTTCCTTCCTCCCTACCTGGAAATACCTCTCCACACACAGACGAACTATGAACACAGGGGGAACGCATAGAGTATTGTGGTTGTTGGGGTTTCCTTCCTCCCTACCTGGAAATACCTCTCCACACACAGACGAACTATGAACACAGGGGGAACGCATAGAGTATTGTGGTTGTTGGGGTTTCCTTCCTCCCTACCTGGAAATACCTCTCCACACACAGACGAACTATGAACACAGGGGGAACGCATAGAGTATTGTGGTTGTTGGGGTTTCCTTCCTCCCTACCTGGAAATACCTCTCCACACACAGACGAACTATGAACACAGGGGGAACGCATAGAGTATTGTGGTTGTTGGGGTTTCCTTCCTCCCTACCTGGAAATACCTCTCCACACACAGACGAACTATGAACACAGGGGGAACGCATAGAGTATTGTGGTTGTTGGGGTTTCCTTCCTCCCTACCTGGAAATACCTCTCCACACACAGACGAACTATGAACACAGGGGGAACGCATAGAGTATTGTGGTTGTTGGGGTTTCCTTCCTCCCTACCTGGAAATACCTCTCCACACACAGACGAACTATGAACACAGGGGGAACGCATAGAGTATTGTGGTTGTTGGGGTTTCCTTCCTCCCTACCTGGAAATACCTCTCCACACACAGAGACGAACTATGAACACAGGGGGCACGCATAGAGTATTGTGGTTGTTGGGGTTTCCTTCCTCCCTACCTGGAAATACCTCTCCACACACAGACGAACTATGAACACAGGGGGAACGCATAGAGTATTGTGGTTGTTGGGGTTTCCTTCCTCCCTACCTGGAAATACCTCTCCACACACAGACGAACTATGAACACAGGGGGAACGCATAGAGTATTGTGGCTGTTGGGGTTTCCTTCCTCCCTACCTGGAAATACCTCTCCACACACAGACGAACTATGAACACAGGGGGAACGCATAGAGTATTGTGGTTGTTGGGGTTTCCTTCCTCCCTACCTGGAAATACCTCTCCACACACAGACGAACTATGAACACAGGGGGAACGCATAGAGTATTGTGGCTGTTGGGGTTTCCTTCCTCCCTACCTGGAAATACCTCTCCACACACAGACGAACTATGAACACAGGGGGAACGCATAGAGTATTGTGGTTGTTGGGGTTTCCTTCCTCCCTACCTGGAAATACCTCTCCACACACAGACGAACTATGAACACAGGGGGAACGCATAGAGTATTGTGGCTGTTGGGGTTTCCTTCCTCCCTACCTGGAAATACCTCTCCACACACAGACGAACTATGAACACAGGGGGAACGCATAGAGTATTGTGGTTGTTGGGGTTTCCTTCCTCCCTACCTGGAAATACCTCTCCACACACAGACGAACTATGAACACATGGGGAACGCATAGAGTATTGTGGTTGTTGGGGTTTCCTTCCTCCCTACCTGGAAATACCTCTCCACACACAGACGAACTATGAACACAGGGGGAACGCATAGAGTATTGTGGTTGTTGGGGTTTCCTTCCTCCCTACCTGGAAATACCTCTCCACACACAGACGAACTATGAACACAGGGGGCACGCATAGAGTATTGTGGTTGTTGGGGTTTCCTTCCTCCCTACCTGGAAATACCTCTCCACACACAGACGAACTATGAACACAGGGGGAACGCATAGAGTATTGTGGTTGTTGGGGTTTCCTTCCTCCCTACCTGGAAATACCTCTCCACACACAGAGACGAACTATGAACACAGGGGGCACGCATAGAGTATTGTGGTTGTTGGGGTTTCCTTCCTCCCTACCTGGAAATACCTCTCCACACACAGACGAACTATGAACACAGGGGGAACGCATAGAGTATTGTGGCTGTTGGGGTTTCCTTCCTCCCTACCTGGAAATACCTCTCCACACACAGACGAACTATGAACACAGGGGGAACGCATAGAGTATTGTGGTTGTTGGGGTTTCCTTCCTCCCTACCTGGAAATACCTCTCCACACACAGACGAACTATGAACACAGGGGGAACGCATAGAGTATTGTGGCTGTTGGGGTTTCCTTCCTCCCTACCTGGAAATACCTCTCCACACACAGACGAACTATGAACACAGGGGGAACGCATAGAGTATTGTGGTTGTTGGGGTTTCCTTCCTCCCTACCTGGAAATACCTCTCCACACACAGACGAACTATGAACACATGGGGAACGCATAGAGTATTGTGGTTGTTGGGGTTTCCTTCCTCCCTACCTGGAAATACCTCTCCACACACAGACGAACTATGAACACATGAACACAGGGGGAACGCATAGAGTATTGTGGTTGTTGGGGTTTCCTTCCTCCCTACCTGGAAATACCTCTCCACACACAGACGAACTATGAACACAGGGGGAACGCATAGAGTATTGTGGTTGTTGGGGTTTCCTTCCTCCCTACCTGGAAATACCTCTCCACACACAGACGAACTATGAACACAGGGGGAACGCATAGAGTATTGTGGTTGTTGGGGTTTCCTTCCTCCCTACCTGGAAATACCTCTCCACACACAGACGAACTATGAACACAGGGGGAACGCATAGAGTATTGTGGTTGTTGGGGTTTCCTTCCTCCCTACCTGGAAATACCTCTCCACACACAGACGAACTATGAACACAGGGGGAACGCATAGAGTATTGTGGTTGTTGGGGTTTCCTTCCTCCCTACCTGGAAATACCTCTCCACACACAGACGAACTATGAACACAGGGGGAACGCATAG
The DNA here is from genome assembly GCA_017654935.2 of Phymorhynchus buccinoides. NCBI lineage: Eukaryota > Metazoa > Mollusca > Gastropoda > Neogastropoda > Raphitomidae > Phymorhynchus > Phymorhynchus buccinoides. The sequence goes on along the minus strand of CM065681.1, from coordinate 58,141,293 downwards.
AGTATTGTGGTTGTTGGGGTTTCCTTCCTCCCTACCTGGAAATACCTCTCCACACACAGAGACGAACTATGAACACAGGGGGAACGCATAGAGTATTGTGGTTGTTGGGGTTTCCTTCCTCCCTACCTGGAAATACCTCTCCACACACAGACGAACTATGAACACAGGGGGCACGCATAGAGTATTGTGGTTGTTGGGGTTTCCTTCCTCCCTACCTGGAAATACCTCTCCACACACAGACGAACTATGAACACAGGGGGCACGCATAGAGTATTGTGGTTGTTGGGGTTTCCTTCCTCCCTACCTGGAAATACCTCTCCACACACAGACGAACTATGAACACAGGGGGAACGCATAGAGTATTGTGGTTGTTGGGGTTTCCTTCCTCCCTACCTGGAAATACCTCTCCACACACAGACGAACTATGAACACAGGGGGAACGCATAGAGTATTGTGGTTGTTGGGGTTTCCTTCCTCCCTACCTGGAAATACCTCTCCACACACAGACGAACTATGAACACAGGGGGAACGCATAGAGTATTGTGGTTGTTGGGGTTTCCTTCCTCCCTACCTGGAAATACCTCTCCACACACAGACGAACTATGAACACAGGGGGAACGCATAGAGTATTGTGGTTGTTGGGGTTTCCTTCCTCCCTACCTGGAAATACCTCTCCACACACAGACGAACTATGAACACAGGGGGAACGCATAGAGTATTGTGGTTGTTGGGGTTTCCTTCCTCCCTACCTGGAAATACCTCTCCACACACAGACGAACTATGAACACAGGGGGAACGCATAGAGTATTGTGGCTGTTGGGGTTTCCTTCCTCCCTACCTGGACATACCTCTCCACACACAGACGAACTATGAACACAGGGGGAACGCATAGAGTATTGTGGTTGTTGGGGTTTCCTTCCTCCCTACCTGGAAATACCTCTCCACACACAGACGAACTATGAACACAGGGGGAACGCATAGAGTATTGTGGCTGTTGGGGTTTCCTTCCTCCCTACCTGTGGGTGACCCCTCTCTCGTGCAGGTAGTGCAGGGCGGAGAGCAGCTGTCGGACGAAGGGCCGTGCCTTCTCCTCGGGGAGTCTGCCGTCCTTGTGGCCCCGCACAAAGCCCTGTAAATCCCCGCCGCCAGCTAACTCCAGCACCAGACAGTGCAACGTGGTAGCCTGCGAAACAAAACGAACACAAGACAACTGTGATAGGTTGTCAATCATATCTGACTAGAAAATGCACTGGGATGGTGAAAACCCTCACCCATACTAACGCATAACAGAGATATTGACCGACACCATGCGCAAACCTCCAAACTTGTCTGCTTAGCTCTTCTACCCCCTGGCCCACTTTCCCTTGAGCATACACGATTCCACCTTTCCCTCTATCACTGTCCAGTCAGCGACTGGCGAAAACAATGAGTGAGCAAAATGACAGCATTGGCTAAAGGAGAGTTTCACTATAGCGCAGAGGGTAAAAACAAATAAAGTGAACAAAACTCAGCAGGATATTGACCTTTGAAATAAGTCCTTATTAATAGTGTCTAGGCCTCTACGAAATGTGATTAAAATGTAATGGGTAGTTTTGAGGAAATTGGACCAATTCAGATTAATTGGGCTTTTTTTAATTAATAAAGCATCAATAACAATCAGCAAGATCATGAACATCAACGGGAAGCTTCGGGAATCCGGAATAAGGTCGAAAGTACGGTTGCGCATAAGGTCGACTGTACAGGTGTGCTTAAGGTCGAAAATAAGTAAATGCACACTTCAGCCTAATGTCGAATTGCAGAGCTGTGCCTAACGTCGAATATACGGTTGAGCCTAAGGTCGAATGCTAAGTTGAGCCTAACGTCGAATTGCAAAGTTGCGCCCAAGGTCGAATGTACGGTTCAGCCTAAGGTCGAATGCAAAGTTGAGCCTAAGGTCGAATTGCAAAGATGTGCCTAAGGTCGAATTAACAGCTGAGCCATGTCATATTAACAGCGTTCACTTATTTTATTATTATTAATTTGTAGTGCGGAATCAGAACATTTCATTAAAAAATTCACTATCTGTATAAATGTATTCTGTTCTATGTTTTGTGCGAAACTTGTGATATTTGAGTGTGTGTCGGTACCCAAGCCTGTGTACCTGGGAACTGAATCAATGTAGGCTGTACTGTGCAATTCGACCTTATATAGGCACAACTCTGCAATTCGACGTTGGGCTCAACTCTGCATTCGACCTTAGGCTCAACGATGCATTCGACCTTAGGCTCAACCGTACATTCGACCTTAGGCACAACTTTGAAATTCGACGTTGGGCTCAACTGTGCATTCGACCTTAGGCTCAAATTTAAAACTTACATGACATTTTCGACATTAGGCACACTTGTCAGTCATGCCATTTTGTTTCGACCAACCGTACATTCGACGTTATTCCGGTCACCCGGACTATCTACTCCATCTCTCGGTCATTGGGAACATAATGTGTTGGCGTTGGATTTGGTCCCCGAGGGCCAACTCCTTTTCCTAATGGTCTCAATACACGTTAATATTTTTCACTCTTTCCTCATTGCAACACAGTGATATACCATTCATAAGATTGTGTTGCTACGGGGAAAGAGTGAAAAATATTAACGTGCATTGAGACCATAAGCTGCAGCATTAAGAGTCAGTGCAATGTGTCCCGCTTTGAGAACCGTGTTCGTCATCGATCATTCATAAAGACCGTGTAGTGAAGCGCTACACAGAAATTGGCATTGCCCGAGTTCATGATGCCACTTACGTAACAGTTCTTACTCTCACTTTAACATTGTTTCAGTGTGTAACTATGACTGCCGAATCCAGAAGGCAAAGAGAGAAAGACAGGCCTTCACCGAGAAATACACTTCAAAAACCAAGAGGAACAGAATGTTTTGTGAGCAGTTACTGCCAGCAGTGATTACTTTGTTATCAGTCCATTCACGCTCCACCGTTCTTTTAATTAAAGCATCGTTCAAAATGACCTGGCCGGGTCGTGCATCAGTGAGCTGCAGAGAAGGCTGATAATAGGTTGAATGTCCAATTCCCCACCCAGCACGCTACATTACCCACACCCAATAAATGGACTGGCCACTCGTTTCCTTCTACTATGTTCTGTAACACAGCAGCTGCTGAAGAAAACCCCACCGAACCCCTTTTATAGAGGCTGATAAAAACACATCAATTGTGTTTTGTCGGATGAATCGGTGAGCGTGTTGGTGGGTGGTGATGGGCGGTGCTGGAAGTGATGGTATACATGATTGTGTGAAAAACAGAGGGAATGGAAAAGTGTGCGTGCGTGCGTGCGTGCGTGCGTGTGTGTGTGTGTGTGTGTGTGTGTGTGTGTGTGTGTGTGTGTGTGTGTGTGTGTGTGTGTGTGTGTGTGTGTGTGTGTGTGTGTGTGTGTGTGTGTGTGTGTGTGTGTGTGTGTGTGTGTGAAAGTGTGTGTGCATGTGCACGCGCGTACGCACGCACGTTCGCTGTATACGTATTCGTGCGAAAGGTAACAAATATGGAAGGGAAATGATGGAGAAGGCTATAGATTGGAAGGGTCATGGCCCATCCCAGTGAGACCTCTTCTTTCCATCTCCAATGGAAAAATCAATAACGATGCTTCAGTCTTCCAGAACTATGGACACATTAGAGTATGTACAATCACGTACACGCAGGGACAACTCTCGTTTATAACTATCGTCTCTAGAATGTACCCCCAATCATGACTGTCATTAAAACTTCAATGTTTCTTTCGTAAATAAACACCTTTATCTTTCAAGAAGATTTTTGAGGGTGTAGGTTCTAGGGTACCTAGCCTTCCGTCCATATAAGCTTTTTGGTCTCTCTTATTTATATTTGTCTTTATTAAAATTGTCTCATAATTCGCTGAAATGTTTATTTAAAAAACAAACCACGCGAATAATTCAATTGCAATTAGGAAAAGACAAGAAAAAAGGAGTTCCATTCCTTGGACTCAAACGTTGTCCACAAAGCTCCAATCTATTACACCATAGTTTTCTGGTTCGAACTGCACATCTTTTAACCGGGGCTTTGGTTTAGCTGAAGGGGGTGGATGGATGTAGGGGTAATACACATGGATAACATTGTGTAATTATATAAATGTAAAGTCCGATTGCATGTAACCTAAGGTTTAACCCTTTCACCGCCAGCCATCTTTGAGACAAACATTTCCATTAAACTTACTTTAATGCCTACAGAAAAGATTTTGTCTGCAATATTTTCGGGTTTCTCTGTGACACATTTAGAATAGGGTCAATCCTTACTGCCCAAATTTAGGAACACAATATCATTGAATAACTGATCCTGATTTCAAGGGTTTTAATGACATGGGTGTTGAATCATTGTGGTGCAAAAATGCGACATTGGCGGTGAAAGGGTTAATGACAGGTCCTTGTCTGATTCGTAAGTACATACAAGTCGCGACGTCGGTACATTTAAAAACAATCACAATATTGTTATCACTTAGGACAATTAGACCAGTATAATATGGTAATGACCCTTTTCTCTGTGCCCCCCCCCCCCCCCCCCCCCCCCTCTCTCTCCTCGCTTCTAAAAGATGAGCATAATTATTTTGTGTCGTCGCCACGTACATTTTTACTGATGTGAAAACAGTAGTAACATTTATTTTTAAATGGGCATCGACCACACGCATCATTTTTTTTATACACACGCACGTATGCGATAGCGCGAACACGCGCACACACATGCGCGCGTAAGAGAGAGAGAGAGAGAGAGAGAGAGAGAGAGAGAGAGAGAGAGAGAGAGAGAGAGAGAGAGAGAGAGAGAGAGAGAGAGAGAGAGAGAGAGAGAGAGAGAGAGAGAGAGAGAGAGAGAGAGAGAGAGAGAGAGAGAGAGAGAGAGAGAGAGCGAACGAACGAACGAACGTTTTTTATTGAGGAAAAGCGGAATAAGCACAATAACCGGCTTTTTTTCATCTGGCCCTCAGAACCAAAAGAAAAGAAATTTAAAAAAATTCAAATAGGAAAAAAAAGACATAGCAAAATACAAGAAAAAAACTCAACCTTCAATCGAGGTCGTAAACGGATGCACCGTGCAAGGCATATAAATAACATAAATGTGACGTAAGTGTCCCGCGCTACCCCTCTTTCTTATCTACACCCCCCCCCCCCCCTTCTTTTCTCGGGCCGCCACTTTAATTGCCATTCACCATCTAACAGACGCCGATTAAGGCATTTATCTCTTTGAAGCCCGATCTACCTCCCCATCACGTGAAAGTGACTTCCACAGTCGGCGCCCTTTGAACCCTTCCTTTCGGAGCACGAGAAGGATAGGAATGTGGGCATGTGATAATGATGTAACCGGCCGTGATTGTTCTGTACTACTATACATACCACTAGGACATCATCTTGTGACGTGTCGACTGCTATAAATCAATCACAGGCTTTCATTGTTTGAAAATGGCAGGGCTATAATTTGAGTAGTGAGAAAAAGTTAGCCTACACATACTTTTCACACAAGAAGCTGAAACCTGGCTAGAGCAACATTGCAGACTCAACCTCTCTCCCAGCCAGTCATAATAGCCCAACTAGTGAGTATTATTGATGGCTGGTGATTGAGATTTTGTTTTGTTTGATCCTATTTTTGATCTAGATCCTATGTTCAATGATGAATAAGGAGTAGATAGATATGTTATTGAAAAGAAGTGGTAAACATTCTGTTCTATTTATGTGCACTGATTATTTGTGTGTGTGTGTGTTTTTGACACTAACTCTTTTGGTACCAGAACCGGATTTTATGCCTACTAACCCTTTTGTCTATTTTTAGTAGGAAGCCTGTGGGTTGCAATCTTGCACTTTATGATGCCATTCCTTTCCAGGTGTTGGATGGAGAGTGATGTTGGCTTGATCACCTTTTATGTCAGTTTGTTAACTGAAATTCAGTTTATTTATTAACTAGTGCTATTGTACAAGGGCAGCCTTCTAGCCGGTTGGGATCCACTAATTCCCTGCCGACTGAAGCACCTTGTCTCTAAGCCATAGAGATCTACATCCACCTTCTCCTGTGATTATCAGCAGGGCATCGTGGGCAGGAAGATTATCCCTGACTCACAAGCACCAAGACGGGAACGCCGCCAAGACGCCCCGCACCCAGAATCCGCGAGGAGACCACGCCTGAACCGTGCCATCCCGCGAAGCCGTAACCGGAACGACTGGGAGCTACTCTCATCTGACGAGCAAGCCCAGCCACCCCAGCACTCGCCGATCACTACGGAGGAACTGGACAATAGCTAAGTTTACAGAACCGCGCCAATCATTTGAACTTTCCCCCTGGCACTGAAGACACTTAGTGACCCTTCCCGCTTGGGGCTAACCTTCTAGAAAGACAAAAGTCTTGTAAATCCTTTCGGATTTCATTGTTTTTTTCATTCATATTTTGCTTTGGCGCCATTGAGCTGCTTTATTATTATTGTTGCATGATCTTATGCAGATTTTGTGAGTAAATAAAATACAAGTGTCAAATAATCCTGAACCCTTTGGTCAGACTGATGAGAGTGGGAGTCTTGTAATTTCATGTAAAACCCTACTTCTCTCTGTCTGCCATTAAGAGCAAATCAACCACTTGTATTTCTTACAATCATACAAGCCAGAACCCGGGCACAAATATAAATTTATTAGATGAAAAGGGGCCGGGAAAGTTGCTCACCTCCCATACCCTAGAGAAGTGGGCTAAAGGCAAATTTTCTACTTGAAAATTTAACACACTAAAAGTCTTCCCTAGGGACTTAGCCTTTTAACCCACTACCTCGTCACAATAAATTACATCAATTAACGAGACTGAGACAAGGACAGACAGACAGACAGACAGACATCTCTCTCTCTCTCTCTCTCTCTCTCTCTCTCTCTCTCTCTCTCTCTCTCTCTCTCTCTCTCTCTCTCTCTCTCTCTGTCTGTCTCTCTCTTACGATGTCCCATGTATGATAACCTAAGGCAACAATATATCCCTGCTAAATATTATAATACTCCATCTCTCTTTAGACTGACCTTATTATTAGCATGTGAAAACAAATCTGTGGTTTTACGTTCAGCTGTGTATTTAGATAAGGCATTCAAGGTACGTTATTTGAATATGCTTGAGTGAATCCTGTATCCATATGTATTGAATGCGCGAGAATGTTTGATTAATTGTTTGTATATTATCATTATGGATGTGCATGTTCTTTGAAATCAATGATAATTAGCCCACTTTCTTTTGTAACCATCCCTCGTGACATGGGCCAATGGCCTATTCATTAAAATCGTTCAGTGTTCAGTGTTCAGTGTCTGTCTCTCTCTCTCTCTCTCTCTCTCTCTCTCTCTCTCTCTCTCTCTCTCTCTCTCTCTCTCTCTCTCTCTCTCTCTCTCTCTCAGGAAAATAAAAAACAATAAAGCAGCTGGTCCTGATGGTATAGTCGGTGAACTTTTGAAGTATGCATGTAAAAACGAGTCAGTTTTGACATTCTTTGTAGCCTTTTTTAACTCGTTATTTGATAAAGGAATTTATCCTGTGCTGTGGACCGAATCTATTGTTCTACCTCTGTTCAAAAAAGGTGATATAAATAATCCTAATAATTATAGAGGGATATCTGTAAGTGATGCAGGCAGTAAAGTTTATAGTACTATTATTAATCATAGGTTACAGGAGTGGGTTGAGGAAAACAATATTACTGGTGAATATCAGGCAGGGTTTAAACACAATTACTCTACAATTGACCATATGTTTATACTGATGGCTTTCGTTCAAAAGCAATTTTCTTTCAATCGCAAATTATATGTCGCGTTCATTGACTTTGAAAAAGCCTTTGATTCCATCAACAGAGCTGTTCTTTGGCCAATTCTTTTAAAATCAGGCGTGCATGGTAAACTACTTAAATGTATAAAAAGTATGTATCTTTGTGTAAAAGCTAGAGTGAGATGTGGAGGTAACTTAACTGACTACATTCGATGTACTGCAGGAGTGAAACAAGGGGATGTTTGTAGCCCTGTCATATTTTCTCTCTTTATCAACGACTTAACTTTAAATGTTCTTGAGAGTGGAAAACATGGTGCACAATTTACTGGTGATATGTTACAGCTGTTTATTCTCCTCTTAGCAGATGATGTTGCTCTTATGTCTGAAACTGTCATAGGTCTGCAAACTCAATTAAATAGTCTATGTAGGGCAGCAAAATCACTTCAGTTAAAAATAAATATGTCAAAGAGTAATATAATTGTTTTTAGGAAGGGTGGATATTTGGGTAGTAGGGAAAGATGGACATACAATGACACGCTGATGCCAGTGGTTAATGTATATAAATATTTAGGTCTTTATTTTACAACCAAGTTAAGTTTGACAGTCACATGTAAAGATCTTGCAAGTAGAGCTAAGCGTGCCTTGATAGTTATTATGCAGAGACTTTCTTGTTTAGAAAATCAGTCTTTTGAACTATTTATGAAGCTATTTGATTCCCAAGTACAACCTGTTGCTCAGTATGGTGCAGAATTATTGGGTCTTTATGATGCAGCAATCTATTGTGAGAATGTGCATTTGTTTGCGCTTAAAAGATTTTTAAGAATAAATATAAAGACACCGAATGATTTAGTGTACGCTGAAACAAACAGATATCCCATTTGTCTGAATTCCGTGATAAAATGTATTCGCTATTGGTTAAAGTTAACTGTTATGGATAATGTAAGACTGCCTAAAAAAGCGTATAATATGCTGTACGATTTGGATGTTAGAGGGAAATCAAATTGGGTTTCAAAAGTAAAAATGAAATTATTTGTTTTAGGATTTGGGCATGTTTGGTTACAACAAAATGTAGGTGATACACAACAATTTGTTCGAACACTTCTTAGAAGATTGATTGATTGTCGTTGGCAAGAATGGTCAAGTCATGTTGAGAGTAGTGATCGATTTATCTTCTATAGACAGTTTAATACTATTCATTGTATTCCTACGTATTTATCAATTAAAATGGATAAACAGTTGAAGTATATTTTGACTAAATTCAGATTTGGAATTTCTGATATCTTTACTCATTATTATAGATACAGGAAACA
>CM065681.1:58119728-58124728 GCA_017654935.2 Phymorhynchus buccinoides | reverse complement strand
TCTCTCTCCTCTCTCTCTCTCTCTCTCTCTCTCTCTCTCTCTCTCCTCTCTCTCTTTCCTCTCTCTCTCTCTCTCTCTCTCTCTCTTCTTCGCTTCGTGTCAAGTAAACCCGAGTTCGAACCTGGGTACAGGGGATTTTTTCCTCTCATTCTGCACTAGGCCTTAACGGTCTGAACGTGGAGTCTTTCGGATGAGACGATAAACCGAGGTCCCGTGTGCCCATGCACTTAGCATACGTTAAACCCAGTGGCAACGAAAAAGTTGTCATTTGGTCAAAATTCCCCCCCCCCCCCCCCCCCCCCTCCCTCATCAGTGACAAAAATCGCATGCAAAAAAAAAAAATTGGGTGGCGCGCCTCTGGCAGCGACGCGCTCTCCAGGTGGGAGCAACCCGAATTTCACAGAGACGCCCCTGTGACTATAAAGTGCCTAATACCTAATATACCTATTACCTAATAAAATGGTCTATGGGGAATGTGGGCGATATTCAATGTTTATTTTAGCATATGTGAGATCTATTAACCTTCACCGGATCTCGTCATTGACTACATTGGCGCGGGTCTAATAGACCCAGACTCGTCAAAGAAGCACTCGGCTGATTATTCCTATTCCGACGTCGCGGGTCTAGGAGACCCAGTGGGTTTATTTATGCGCGCGCGAGCAGGCTAGCCAATTTTCCATCTTCACCGCTGCTTTTCCGGAAAAAAATAATGGCAGCTGCAAAGAGAGTGCTGACGCTCGCTTTGTCGGATATCGGGCAAGTAATGCGATGTGTGATAATAAAAAACAATATCATTCCATTGTTTCGGTAAAGAATAGTGAAAGTCTGTCTGGTTGCGATTGATAATTTTACCCCCAGGAAGACTTTGTAATCAGGCCTATAGAATGTTAGTACTGCAGCATGAACAACTGGGTCTCTTATGTGCAGATAATTTTGATGGAAAATGCTTTTGGTATTGTGTGGCTTTGTCAGGGAGCAGGTAATTCTGTGCAATTTTTATCTGAATTTAAAGACCTATTGATTTGTTCATATAAACAGAACTGGCATGCCAGTATGGATGGAAATTCAAAATATGAATGGTTTTTGTCATTTAAAAGTATTTTTGAAGAAGAAAAGTATTTTATGTTGGTCACTCATAAGTGGCATAGATATAGATTTAGAACGAGAACTCTTGGAAGATGAAATACATTTTATATTTGATTGTCCCATGTACACACATATCCGAAAGTAATGTGTAATATTTAAACATACTCTTGCATTGCAGAAAGATCTTAAAGCAATTTTGTCTTCAGAGAATGGAAAAAATATAGCAAAAGCTAGTGATTTCAGGGGAAAAATGATCCAATAACCGTTTAGACAACTAAGTAAGAGGATTTGGTTTTGATTTCTACCTTGCATATTTAGTTTCTGATAGCCAAAGAAATTGAATTCTATGTATGTTTTATATATGCACTAATCATGTGTGGGAAGTGTGTGCTGGTGTGTGAGTGCGTTGTGTATGGATACATGTGTGAGTGGGTGCCATGTTATTATAACTGATTCAAACATTTTGTATCCCCCTTGTCAAGAGTGCTATTGCAAATGGCAATAAAAAAAACTTGTTCACTTGTTTCACTTGTTTTCTCTCTCTCTCTCTCTCTCTCTCTCTCTCTCTCTCTCTCTCTCTCTCTCTCTCTCTCTCTCTCTCTCTCTCTCTCTCTCTCTCTCTCTCTCTCTCTCTCTCTCTCTCTCTCTCTCTCTCTCTCTCTCTCTCTGCTTTTGCCTATCCTGTCTGTCCGAATTGTGGCTGAATATAACAACAACAACAAACAAACCAATGACTGGGAGAGGTAAATACATAAATCGATAAAGAAATAGTGTGTGTGTGTGTGTGTGTGTGTGGTGTGTGTGTGTGTGTGTGTGTGCGTGCGTGCATTGTGCATGTGCGTGTGCGTTGCGTGCGTGTGCGTGCGCGTTGCGTGCGCGTGCGTGTACATTGTGTGTGTGTGTGTGTGTGTACATGTGTGTTGCATTGTGTGTGTGTTACATTGTGTGTTGTGTGTGTGTGTTACATTGCATTGTGTGTGTGTGTGTACATTGTGCATGTGTGTGTGTGTGTGTGCATGTGTGTGTGTGTTGTGTGATAGAGAGAGATTGTGGGAGAGAGAGAGAGAGAGAGAGAGAGAGAGATTAGAGAGAGAGACGTCGAGAACAATGAACATGAACAACTGTTTAATGATCTGCCCATGCCATGAGGGAAGGGGTAACAATGGGAAATCTTCACAATTCAAACAGATAAACATAACAAACATATCAAGATAATAGCAGAAAATATCACATTGTTTCATTGCGATTATAATAATAATAATAATAATAATAATAATTTAATTCATTTCAAAAAGTGACGCCTGTCCCTCGCGAGGCTCCAGGCGCCATTACAAAGATAAAAACCAACAGGTTTAAGAAAGAAGAGAAAGGAGACATACAAGATTAAAACATAAAAAAGAACTTTGACATCGTAAGAACAAGATATCATTAGAAAACATTAAAATTAAATACATGCGGGGAACATATACCCCCAGCCCCTCCACTCTCTCTCCACCCCCTTCCCCTCCCCCCTCCCTCACCCTGCGCTGTCTCCCCCCCTAAAAAAAAACAACAACAACAAAAAACACACCCTCCACTCTCTCTCGCGCCTTCTCACTCACACACACACGCACGCACGCACGCACGCACGCACTCACCTACACACACGCAATCACACACACACTGTTTGGGATAAAACATATCAGCAGGTTGACGGTTGATACACGTCAGATTAATCATGGTTAAAATAGGTATGGAATAAGAAGGTCTTCATGCCTGATTTAAAAGCGTTAAACGTTTGTGCATTACGAAGGGCTAAAGGTAACGAATTAAAAACAGTAGGGCCAGCAAAAGAAAAAGAACGCTTGCCATATGTCTCCAGGCGAACTCGCGGGATGGCCAAATGACCGGCGTCTGAGGAACGGAGAGATCTCGATGGTGTGTATGGCACAACTAAGTCTGAAAGATAGGAGGGAGCAAGATCGTGGAGGCATCGAAAACAGAGGGTGGCAATTTTGTATTCGATACGGGCTCGGACGGGAAGCCAGTGCAGCTCCCTCAAGAGAGGCTTTGCATGGTCGAATTTGCGTTTTCTGAGGACTAAGCGTGCAGCATGATTCTGAGCTCTCTGCAGTTTGTCGAGAAGCGTGTTTGGGAGACCAAAAAACAAAGAATTGCAATAGTCCAGTCTGGACAAAACAAATGCTGACATGAGCTTTTATAAGTGCATCAGACAGGTACATTGCAAGGTTAAATATACATCTTGAGTCACACATCCGCAAAACAAACCTAAAAGCAGAAGGATGATTGTAATATTTTGTAGGGATCAACTTTTCTCTAAGTACTAAATATTATGGGCAATTATATCCTTTTTTGTTGGTCAGTAGTTAATAAGCAAAGAAACTCCACGGAAAGAGTGTTTTCAAACAGTCTTCCAACCCTTACCCCCCCCCCTTCCCAGTCCCATAAGTGAGTCTTTCAGTACAAAGTTCCCCCACCTTCTGGAAGTTTTGTGCCCTGAACTTCTTACAATCTGTGAAGGCCTGTCCATGACCAGATCATCAGTCTTCGTACTGTTCAGTCATTGATAAAATATCATTTATATCATATTATTGCGGAAGAGAAGGGTGGGTTTGGAGAGAGGGGGTAGATGGTGGGAGAGGGTGAGGGAGAGACAGGGGGAGGGGATGGAGAGAGAAGAGGAGAGGGGAGGGAGGAGCATAGGGGCAGGAGAAGGGAGAGAGGCGGGGAGAGCTCATAGAGAGAGAGATGGGGGGATAGAGAGACAATAACAGAGAGATATTGTTTGGTTTGGAGATTGTTCAAATAGGGTCTATAATGTTTTACTGCCAAAGCCCTGTGATGAGGTGGGATGTTGAACAGGAATTATGGAGGGTGGTATGAAAGTGACGCGCACAGTGGGTGTGCAGTTGTTAATGTGAGCGGGTCGTGTGAAGTGTGAAAGAAACTTTTAAAGCATGTAACTACAATTTATTTTGTTCTCTTATAGATTTTTGTTTTTTTGTGTGTATAGTTGACATGTCCGCAAGAACATTATCCTTGTTTTAATGAGGACAAAATAAAACAGTTGAGTTGAGGAAGTTTTCCTAAACGTTTCCATATGTACGTAAAGCATAATTCAGTAAAAAACCCCACTTAACATGTATTTCATTTAACAAAAAAAAATACATTGAACAATACAAAGTGTCAATTTGAGGATTCATAAGAAACAGACTTTATTATTTTGCGATGCTCATTACGGCTCGTCTCTACTCTCACAAGTATTCATCAAACAGGTAAAACCAAACGTAAAATCCAAAACAAAGGTACAAATCCTTTGTCAATGTTACGCGCCTCACATTTTTATGGTTAATTGCACATGTGGCACGTGGATATTTCAAGGTTCATGTTTCCTGCTAGAATTTTCCTCATATTCATTATGTTCATTCATCAAAAATGACGGAGAATCTTCAAACAAAAGAGCTGTCATAAATGTTGCATTAAACTTCTCATATAAGCTATGAAAGCATTATGACCCTACTCCTATTGTCATGGAAGACACCACGCCCAAATCGGAAGGCACAGGGACTCACACGATGACCACAGCATACAGCATAGGACGTCTTTGTTGCAGCAAAGGCTTCATAACCTGTCGAAAACGGCAAAAAGCAAAGACAATCTCAGACCTGTGCAGCAGTCGCTGTCATAAAAAAAAAAGGCCTAGTGTCTATTATGCTTGGCTTTAGTAAATGTCCAGTTGTTTTGACAGGCATCTGGAAGAATCAACCAATGTGGAAAGAAGAGGTAGAGAACTGATTCATTCAGCATCCATGACCAAAGGGGTCGTACCAACATTATGCTTACAGAGGGTTTACTGAAACACTATCCCTTGAAGGATGCATTTGCGCTGATCATCACATAATATTAAAATCAAG
>CM065681.1:58094728-58104728 GCA_017654935.2 Phymorhynchus buccinoides | reverse complement strand
ACCATACCAGGGGAGACCATTCCTGTGAGTTTGGTGTGCATGGAATTTTATTTATATTTAGTTTATCAAAAAAGATCTGCAAATTAATTTTCTTACAGTTCACAAGCATCTTCTTTTCAACACCACTGGCGAGCAACTAAGATAACGAGGTTGTCACCATAGATATTGCTAGCACAGTACGTGCTCATTACCGGTAATGCCCAGAGTGGGATTTTGTCACCATAGATATTGCTAGCACAGTACGTGCTCATTACCGGTAATGCCCAGAGTGGGATGTTGTCACCATAGATATTGCTAGCACAGTACGTGCTCATTACCGGTAATGCCCAGAGTGGGATGTTGTCACCATAGATATTGCTAGCACAGTACGTGCTCATTACCGGTAATGCCCAGAGTGGGATTTTGTCACCATAGATATTGCTAGCACAGTACGTGCTCATTACCGGTAATGCCCAGAGTGGGATGTTGTCACCATAGATATTGCTAGCACAGTACGTGCTCATTACCGGTAATGCCCAGAGTGGGATGTTGTCACCATAGATATTGCTAGCACAGTACGTGCTCATTACCGGTAATGCCCAGAGTGGGATTTTGTCACCATAGATATTGCTAGCACAGTACGTGCTCATTACCGGTAATGCCCAGAGTGGGATTTTGTCACCATAGATATTGCTAGCACAGTACGTGCTCATTACCGGTAATGCCCAGAGTGGGATTTTGTCACCATAGATATTGCTAGCACAGTACGTGCTCATTACCGGTAATGCCCAGAGTGGGAGGTTGTCACCATAGATATTGCTAGCACAGTACGTGCTCATTACCGGTAATGCCCAGAGTGGGATTTTGTCACCATAGATATTGCTTGCACAGTACGTGCTCATTACCGGTACTGCCCAGAGTGGGATTTTGTCACCATAGATATTGCTTGCACAGTACGTGCTCATTACCGGTACTGCCCAGAGTGGGATTTTGTCACCATAGATATTGCTAGCACAGTACGTGCTCATTACCGGTAATGCCCAGAGTGGGATGTTGTCACCATAGATATTGCTAGCACAGTACGTGCTCATTTAATGCCCAGAGTGGGGATTTGTCACCATAGATAATTGCTAGCACAGTACGTGCTCATTGTAATGCCCAGAGTGGGATTTTGTCACCATAGATATTGCTAGCACAGTACGTGCTCATTACCGGTAATGCCCAGAGTGGGATTTTGTCACCATAGATATTGCTAGCACAGTACGTGCTCATTACCGGTAATGCCCAGAGTGGGATGTTGTCACCATAGATATTGCTAGCACAGTACGTGCTCATTACCGGTAATGCCCAGAGTGGGATTTTGTCACCATAGATATTGCTAGCACAGTACGTGCTCATTACCGGTAATGCCCAGAGTGGGATTTTGTCACCATAGATATTGCTAGCACAGTACGTGCTCATTACCGGTAATGCCCAGAGTGGGATTTTGTCACCATAGATATTGCTAGCACAGTACGTGCTCATTACCGGTAATGCCCAGAGTGGGATTTTGTCACCATAGATATTGCTAGCACAGTACGTGCTCATTACCGGTAATGCCCAGAGTGGGATTGTTGTCACCATAGATATTGCTAGCACAGTACGTGCTCATTACCGGTAATGCCCAGAGTGGGATTTTGTCACCATAGATATTGCTTGCACAGTACGTGCTCATTACCGGTACTGCCCAGAGTGGGATTTTGTCACCATAGATATTGCTTGCACAGTACGTGCTCATTACCGGTACTGCCCAGAGTGGGATTTTGTCACCATAGATAGTGCACAGTACGATTTACCGGTAATGCCCAGAGTGGGATTTTGTCATATAGATATTGCACAGTACGTGCTCATTACCGGTAATGCCCAGAGTGGGATTTTGTCACCATAGATATTGCTTGCACAGTACGTGCTCATTACCGGTAATGCCCAGAGTGGGATTTTGTCACCATAGATATTGCTTGCACAGTACGTGCTCATTACCGGTAATGCCCAGAGTGGGATTTTGTCACCATAGATATTGCTAGCACAGTACGTGCTCATTACCGGTAATGCCCAGAGTGGGATGTTGTCACCATAGATATTGCTAGCACAGTACGTGCTCATTACCGGTAATGCCCAGAGTGGGATTTTGTCACCATAGATATTGCTAGCACAGTACGTGCTCATTACCGGTAATGCCCAGAGTGGGATTTTGTCACCATAGATATTGCTAGCACAGTACGTGCTCATTACCGGTAATGCCCAGAGTGGGATGTTGTCACCATAGATATTGCTAGCACAGTACGTGCTCATTACCGGTAATGCCCAGAGTGGGATTTTGTCACCATAGATATTGCTAGCACAGTACGTGCTCATTACCGGTAATGCCCAGAGTGGGATTTTGTCACCATAGATATTGCTAGCACAGTACGTGCTCATTACCGGTAATGCCCAGAGTGGGATTTTGTCACCATAGATATTGCTAGCACAGTACGTGCTCATTACCGGTAATGCCCAGAGTGGGATTTTGTCACCATAGATATTGCACTTGCACAGTACGTGCTCATTACCGGTATTACCTGCCCAGAGTGGGATTTTGTCACCATAGATATTGCTTGCACAGTACGTGCTCATTACCGGTAATGCCCAGAGTGGGATTTTGTCACCATAGATATTGCTTGCACAGTACGTGCTCATTACCGGTAATGCCCAGAGTGGGATTTTGTCACCATAGATATTGCTTGCACAGTACGTGCTCATTACCGGTAATGCCCAGAGTGGGATTTTGTCACCATAGATATTGCTTGCACAGTACGTGCTCATTACCGGTAATGCCCAGAGTGGGATTTTGTCACCATAGATATTGCTTGCACAGTACGTGCTCATTACCGGTAATGCCCAGAGTGGGATTTTGTCACCATAGATATTGCTTGCACAGTACGTGCTCATTACCGGTACTGCCCAGAGTGGGATTTTGTCATCATAGATATTGCTTGCACAGTACGTGCTCATTACCGGTAATGCCCAGAGTGGGATTTTGTCACCATAGATATTGCTTGCACAGTACGTGCTCATTACCGGTACTGCCCAGAGTGGGATTTTGTCATCATAGATATTGCTAGCACAGTACGTGCTCATTACCGGTAATGCCCAGAGTGGGATTTTGTCACCATAGATATTGCTTGCACAGTACGTGCTCATTACCGGTAATGCCCAGAGTGGGATGTTGTCACCATAGATAGTTGCGGTACTGCCCAGAGTGGGATGTTGCATTGCTTGCACAGTACGTGCTCATTACCGGTAATGCCCAGAGTGGGATTTTGTCACCATAGATATTGCTTGCACAGTACGTGCTCATTACCGGTAATGCCCAGAGTGGGATGGGATTGCTAGCACAGTACGTGTCATTACCATAGTGGGATTTTGTCATAGATATTGCTTGCACAGTACGTGCTCATTACCGGTACTGCCCAGAGTGGGATTTTGTCATCATAGATATTGCTTGCACAGTACGTGCTCATTACCGGTAATGCCCAGAGTGGGATTTTGTCATCATAGATATTGCTTGCACAGTACGTGCTCATTACCGGTACTGCCCAGAGTGGGATTTTGTCACCATAGATATTGCTTGCACAGTACGTGCTCATTACCGGTAATGCCCAGAGTGGGATTTTGTCACCATAGATATTGCTTGCACAGTACGTGCTCATTACCGGTAATGCCCAGAGTGGGATGTTGTCACCATAGATATTGCTAGCACAGTACGTGCTCATTACCGGTAATGCCCAGAGTGGGATTTTGTCATCATAGATATTGCTTGCACAGTACGTGCTCATTACCGGTACTGCCCAGAGTGGGATTTTGTCATCATAGATATTGCTTGCACAGTACGTGCTCATTACCGGTAATGCCCAGAGTGGGATTTTGTCATCATAGATATTGCTTGCACAGTACGTGCTCATTACCGGTACTGCCCAGAGTGGGATGTTGTCACCATAGATATTGCTTGCACAGTACGTGCTCATTACCGGTAATGCCCAGAGTGGGATTTTGTCACCATAGATATTGCTTGCACAGTACGTGCTCATTACCGGTAATGCCCAGAGTGGGATTTTGTCACCATAGATATTGCTTGCACAGTACGTGCTCATTACCGGTAATGCCCAGAGTGGGATTTTGTCACCATAGATATTGCTTGCACAGTACGTGCTCATTACCGGTACTGCCCAGAGTGGGATTTTGTCACCATAGATATTGCTTGCACAGTACGTGCTCATTACCGGTAATGCCCAGAGTGGGATTTTGTCACCATAGATATTGCTTGCACAGTACGTGCTCATTACCGGTACTGCCCAGAGTGGGATTTTGTCACCATAGATATTGCTTGCACAGTACGTGCTCATTACCGGTAATGCCCAGAGTGGGATTTTGTCATCATAGATATTGCTTGCACAGTACGTGCTCATTACCGGTAATGCCCAGAGTGGGATTTTGTCACCATAGATATTGCTAGCACAGTACGTGCTCATTACCGGTAATGCCCAGAGTGGGATTTTGTCACCATAGATATTGCTTGCACAGTACGTGCTCATTACCGGTAATGCCCAGAGTGGGATTTTGTCACCATAGATATTGCTTGCACAGTACGTGCTCATTACCGGTACTGCCCAGAGTGGGATTTTGTCACCATAGATATTGCTTGCACAGTACGTGCTCATTACCGGTAATGCCCAGAGTGGGATTTTGTCATCATAGATATTGCTTGCACAGTACGTGCTCATTACCGGTAATGCCCAGAGTGGGATTTTGTCACCATAGATATTGCTTGCACAGTACGTGCTCATTACCGGTACTGCCCAGAGTGGGATTTTGCTCAATACCAGTATTGTCCAAATGTTTTGCTCATTACCAGTATTGGGCAAATAAGCATTGCTCATTTATGATAATGAGCAAAAACAATTGCGCATTACCGGTAATGCGCAAACTACTGAAATTGCACACGACATATATATATAGCATGAAATAAAAATCTCAGTGAATAGCCAGCTCCGTACCCCTACTCTGAAGGACTGAAAAGTTAGTGCATTTGAAATGCAGAATAGTTTGCTTTGATAAAGCTTTTCTGTGTCCAATGTCTTTATTTGTGAACCTCAGAAACAAAACCAGTTAATGTTAACTTTGAGTAATGTTCGTGTTCAAAAAAAATAAAATATTAAAAAAATTAAAAAATTAAAAAGTTATATAAATTTTTATATATATATATTATATATATATATATATATATATATATATATATATATATATATATATATATATTCTTTGCAG
Source organism: Phymorhynchus buccinoides (assembly GCA_017654935.2). Lineage (NCBI taxonomy): Eukaryota > Metazoa > Mollusca > Gastropoda > Neogastropoda > Raphitomidae > Phymorhynchus > Phymorhynchus buccinoides. The sequence goes on along the minus strand of CM065681.1, from coordinate 58,099,406 downwards.
GCCGATATGCAGACTGAAGAGTCTTTCTCAAAGACGAAACAGCTGTCTTTGCATAGGCATTGTCTATCTCCCCCATTGGGAGAAAAAGTAAATCAGCACATTATTTTCTTTTATTCTTTTCAGAACACAGAATAAATTGTAAAGTTAAAATTAAAGTTATTCAGTTTCTTTCTTAGGTTCACAAACTTAAATATTGGACACAAAAAAAGTTTTATTCAAGCAAACTATATATATAAGAGGAAAGTTTAATGGTGTGGTTGTTTTTTCTTCTTCAATTCTTGTACGTTTATATTAAACTTGGAAGAAGGAAAGCGCATCAGTCTACCTGATCCAGGCACACCTCTCTACATTCCTCCTCACCGGGAGTATGTTGGTGTTTACTACGATTTCTATGACCTCCCTTATTGAATCCTTCACTGGATCCACCAACATGGCATTCTACTGTCTTCGAGGGATTGAAATTTTAGAACATTATTATTTTTGTTATTTTACACAATATTTTTACCATTTCTTTTGAATTAAGTGCTGGTTTGCTTTTATTGTGGACTTTCAATCTGGTGCAAAGAGGACAACCTTTCTCTTGTAGAAAGTCTTCTAGCTCAGTTTGAATGTTCACTGTGGACATTCTTTGCAGGCCGATATGCAGACTGAAGAGTCTTTCTCAAAGACGAAACAGCTGTCTTTGCATAGGCATTGTCTATCTCCCCCATTGGGAGAAAAAGTAAATCAGCACATTATTTTCTTTTATTCTTTTCAAAACACAGAACAAATCGTACAAACTTAAATATTGGACACAAAAAAAGTTGTATTCAAGCAAACTATATATATAAGAGGAAAGTTTAATGGTGTGGTTGTTTTTTCTTCTTCAATTCGTGTACGTTTATATATATATATATATATATATATATATATATATGTGTGTGTGTGTGTGTGTGTTGCGTCTGTGGTCTAATCTCAAACATTAACGTTGGCATTTTCTCGGGACATAGAAGGCGCACATTGTTCAAACTTTGCATACATAATGTTTATGCAAGCTTTCAAACAATAATGATTTGAATAATTAAATACTTAAAACAACACTGTAAACAGATAACAAACATATCACATTTTAGATTAGTGAGTTAGAGAGTATTCAACAGGCAACATGAGTGAAGAAACTCACCAACACTGAAAGCCTCGATAGCTCACTGGTAGAGTGTCTGTCTGTCATGCCAATGGTTCCGGGTTCGATTCTCGGCACGGGCACTTATTTATTTATTTTTTAGTTGTATCCATTAATTAACGATAGTTTCATTGTACTTTAAACTCTTTTTGGCAATCTTGTACTTTGCACCCCCCCTCAATCTTTGTTGTTGTCCCACATGTGCCTGTTCGAGTGAGCCTTGAAAGCTTTGCCTCTTGTTTCATAGTTAGTAACACATTTGATGACAAACTTTTCTTACTACTTCCATGCTAAACGTTCTTGTTTTTCCCTTTAATAATGTCGTTTGGTAGTCATCATTTAGTTCCACCACTCCTTTTAATTAAACACAAACTCTCATTAACCTGCGACCACAATAAAGCCCATCATTGACATTCATCAGACAATCGTGCTTGTTGGCACAACGAATGGAAATTAACGTTGATGGAGCAAACAACGAGAGAGGGTGATCAGAAAACGAGGCAGCATCTATAAATTAGTAACAGCAATGGTACTGGTCTATTGTGTGTGTGTCTCTTGTGTCTCGCTGGTGAGTACAGACTATTGTTTGTGTCTGTAAAACAGATGAATGGTTGCACGCACGCGCACGCGCGCGCACGCGCACACGCACACACACACACACACACACACACACACACACACACACGCGCGCGCGCGCACACACACACGCCCCACCCCCACCCCACCCCCACACACAGAGTGAGAGTGAGAGAGAGAGAGAGAGAGAGAGAGAGAGAGAGAGAGAGAGAGAGAGAGAGAGAGAGAGAGAGAGAGAGAGAGAGATAGAGAGAGAGTTTCACACACACACACACACACACACACACACACACACACACACACACACACACACACACACACACACACACACACACACACACACACACACAGCTACTCAAATTTATAGCGCATATGAACACAATTCCAAATGCAAACAAGAAGTTTAACTACCTTTCCTCCTAAAGACCCAACTTCCCTACCCTTTCCTATTCTTAGAGAGAGAGAGAGAGAGAGAGAGAGAGAGAGAGAGAGAGGGGGAGAGGTCGAGGCAGAGAGAGAGAGAGACAGGCAGAGGCAGAGAGAGACGGAGAGAGAGGCAGAGAGGGAGACAGAGACAGATAGATGACGAGAGGGAGAGAAAGCGAAAAAAGGGTATTGGTAAGGAAGGGGTAGACAGGGTGAATGAATGGCTAGCCGAAGAGGGCAATCGATAAGTGTGCTATCAGTAACAGCAGCCCATGCAATTAATAGCTGCGGAGTTTCCAATGAAGGGAAATGTGATCCAGTAGCCGAGGTAAAGGCTTGTTGTGATGGATCCAAATAGTGTCACATGACACGCGCGCACGAATGAAGAGACAGACAGACCGCCGCTCACTCTCACAGACACAGGCATAGACACAAACACACAGACAGATATATACACACTCACGCGTGCGATTGCGCGCGCGCGCGCGCACACGCACGCACGCACGCACACGCACACGCACACGCACACACACACACACACACACACACACACACACACACACACACACACACACACACATCGCACGCAAATTTGAAGGACAATCTTCTAAAAATAATAAAACGTTATTATTTATTGATTATGTTTTGATTGAAAGGAATTGAATAAAATGTTAATGAATGATCGAAATACCAAGAGCGTTTGCGTTTCATATTGGGGGTGAAAGCTGTATGATCAACAACAGTCACAAATAAAATCAAAGAAAACCTGCAGAAAAACAGCCTAACAGCCTCCCTGGCAAAGGTAATGATCACACACACACACACACACACACACACACACGCGCGCGCGCGCGCGCGCGCACACACACACACAGACATACACACAGACATACAGATACACACGCGCGCGCGGACGCTCGCGCTCAGAAAGAGAGAGCGAGCGAGCGAGAGAGAGAGAGAGAGAGAGAGAGAGAGAGAGAGAGAGAGAGAGAGAGAGAGAGAGAGAGAGAGAGAGAGAGAGGAGAGAGAGAGAGAGAGAGAGAGAGAGAGAGAGAGAGAGAGAGAGAGAGAGAGAGAGAGATTCGGATATGTATTTGTAAAGGCCAAAGCCCCTTCTAAGGGGGGTAAACAAAAAACACAGCAAAAGCAACAAAGGCTAGATAATTCTACATACACATGGCATTTCGCCTCTTAAATGCCTTATACAGACACAGAGAAAATGACTTTGACAGTATTTTCATTTTTTGAAGACAACAGGAGAACTAATCTAAAAAGGCACCAATAGAGAGAGAGAGAGAGAGAGAGAGAGAGAGAGAGAGAGAGAGAGAGAGAGAGAGAGAGAGAGAGAGAGAGAGAGAGAGAGAGAGAGAGAGAGAGAGAGAGAGTGCCGAAGCACTTGAACACTATGGTACAAATGCACCAGCTAGGGATGAGAACATTAGGCCTACGTGTGTGGACGTTTTTGATTACCCCGCCACGTGGGCACCCACACTCCGATTACGTTTTTGTGTGGATATTGATGATGTTATGCTAGGAGCTTGTCATGGCTAAAGATAATCCCCGCATAACTATGCAGAGCGTAGCATCTCGATGTAGCCTTGGTGTTCTAGCCTATGTCAATTGCTCTGACACAGCCTTACGCCAAGGCGAGTGAAGCCATGTGAAATGGCTACTATCGTGGACTAAAATACCCTCGATTTTCCAACACTGCAACTGTTTCCAAAACGACGTCGAATACAAGAGGTGTTTGCAATGGAAAATTAAACAGAGATCCCATTGAAATTAAGTTCCATAGATATAATGGAAAGCAGAGCTAATTTCTTTATTACGTTTGATTAGGACCCATCGATTGCGTACTAGGCAGATGTGTGTGCTGTTAGTACGCTCACTGGTTGATTGGCTGGTTGACTGGTTGACTGGTAGGCTGACTGATTGGTTGGATTATTGGTTGATTGATTGATCGACTAATTAATGTAAGAATACCGAATTTTCAGTCTACTGTTAGCTTCATTGCTTCTATCTTGGTACTCTCTCATATGGACCAGAGAAGCACCCAAACAAAATATACGAAATGAAAATGTGAAATTCGGTCTATACAGTTCTATAAAATTCTCCCTTCTACTGTCTTCTGCGTCTGAATGGTCCAGCAATATGCGACTCTGGCCCTTCCCTAAAGCATTACATGATGGTAAAAGAAGAAACCATTACCCGACACTGTCTGGTCACTACAGAGAGACAGAAGGACATGGAGAGAGAGAGAGAGAGAGAGAGAGAGAGAGAGAGAGAGAGAGAGAGAGAGAGAGAGAGAGAGAGAGAGAGAGAGAGAGAGAGAGAATGTGTATGTGAGTGTGTCAGAAAGATATAGACGCAGAGAAATACCCCAAAGTCTAAACAAGGCACATAAAACCCCAACGTACACGATAGGATGAACTTCAGCAGTCATTCCAGAGCCATCACACTGGACAGACCTGAGTCCCCCCTCCACTACCTTTCTTCATCCTCTGCCCCCTTCTT
>CM065681.1:58074728-58082228 GCA_017654935.2 Phymorhynchus buccinoides | reverse complement strand
TTCTAATGGCCGCCAAATCGTTTGCACGAAATTTTCGCAATACAAGACTTTTTATTTTATTTTGTTTTAAATCTTATAGTTTATCTAAAGGAGTTTCGCTCACAACAAAGGAAACGGTTTTTTCACAGCATTACAAAAAAAGAAAGCGCTTCAACCACAATGAGTGACCTCCACCCACCCCGTCCATTTTGGCTACTCCCTCTGGCATCTCCGCCAAGGAGGAATCGCCGTTTTGACGGTTTAATTGCTAGGAAACCAGAGCAAAGTGAGTGTTCCGATCCTTGAAAAGGTTGTCTTTCTGGTGATCTCGACGTGTTTCTTGCAAGAACTCATCCGTCAGGGTCCACCTTTAAGTAGCCATATTATTCTACACCGTTGGACTTGCAGTCTGCAAACTTGGCATGTAGGTGCATTGGCTTGTGGCAGTTATAATGATTGGGTGCCAATCAAGGTCAATGTCAAGGACATCGGTAGGCCTTCAAAGTGGTTGGGGTCTAAATATTGGTGTTTTAGTAACAGTTTGTATTGCCAGATTGAAGCGTTTTAGCTTTTGTGTGGTGGTGTATCACCTGCAGTAGAAGACATCTGAGCATACATTATTGGTGTGCTGACCTTGACCTTAACGTTTGAACTAAAAAAACGAAATTTCCTTCTTTGCACTGCATATTTAATGTCTGAGTTATATCTCGTGAACTAGGTGATAGAATCCCTTCAAAGTTTGTGCGAGGGTGTAATACCTAGAGTTGGTACATAAATTATGCCCCCGGAATAAAATGTAATCGAGCGGCAGACATGTTTCCATTTTTCTTCACCCCCTTATATATCGTGAACTACTGCATTGAAGCACTTAACATTTTGTGTAGGGGTGTAATACTAAGAGTAAAAGATATTGCAAGACAAATTATGCCACGTTGGATTTAAATGTCGCCCAGTGGTAGTCTGAGACATGTCTCCGTGTTAAGGGTGTGCACCCCACCGAATAAGTGTAAGTACCAACTTTCATCATTTTCATTAATTGTCTAAAAAGATGAAAAGTAACTTTAAATACAGAAAACGAAGGAGCTTTATGTGCTCGGGGGGAGTGTATGTGTGTGTGTTGTCATCTTCTTTCTTCTTCAGACCAACGTACTCTTTCCTTGCTTAAGCTCAAATACCTACCACCTACCCTCGTTCCTCATTCACCATCCCGATTAGTCTCTGTCTCGTTGTGTCTCTGTCTCTCTATGTCTCTCTCTCTCTGTCCCTCTGTCTGAGTTTATTTATGTCTGTTTTTCTGTGCCCCCCCCCTCTCTCTCTCTCTCTCTCTCTCTCTCTCTCTCTTCTCTCTCTCTCTCTCTCTCTCTCTCTCTCTCTCTCTCTCTCTCTCTCTCTCTCTCTCTCTCTCTCTCTCTCTCATTGGATCATTCTCTCTCTCTCATTCTCTCATTCTGTCTCTCTCTCTCTCTCTCTCTCTCTCTCTCTCTCTCTCTCTCTCTCTCTCTCTCTCTCTCTCTCTCTCTCTCTCTCTCTCTCTCATTCTCTCTCTCTCTCTCACTCTCTCTCTCTCTCTCTCTCTCTCTCTCTCTCTCTCTCTCTCTCTCTCTTCTCTCTCTCTCTCTCTCTCTCTCTCTCTCTCTCTCTCTCTCTCTCTTTCTTTCTCTAGTGCCCCCCCCCCACTCTCAATTTCAGAATTGTACACCTTTCTCTGTTGTCCCCTGCTTTTTGTCTTTTGTTTCATCAAAAAAAAGTGTGCTTGCATTTTCTACCAGTTTCTTTGCTTTCTTTGATTTCTGTTCCTGCTTCTGTCCTAGTCTCTGTTCTAAATAAATAAGCCTTTATGATTGCTGTTCCTGCTTCTGTCCTAGTCTCTGTTCTAAATAAATAAGCCTTTATGATTGCTGTTCCTGCTTCTGTCCTAGTCTCTGTTCTAAATAAATAAGCCTCTATGATTTCTGTTCCTGCTTCTGTCCTAGTCTCTGTTCTAAATAAATAAGCCTCTATGATTGCTGTTCCTGCTTCTGTCCTAGTCTCTGTTCTAAATAAATACGCCTCTATGATTGCTGTTCCTGCTTCTGTCCTAGTCTCTGTTCTAAATAAATAAGCCTCTATGATTTCTGTTCCTGCTTCTGTCCTAGTCTCTGTTCTAAATAAATACGCCTCTATGATTGCTGTTCCTGCTTCTAGTTCTAGTCTCTGTTCTAAATAAATACGCCTCTATGATTGCTGTTCCTGCTTCTGTCCTAGTCTCTGTTCTAAATAAATAAGCCTCTATGATTGCTGTTCCTGCTTCTGTCCTAGTCTCTGTTCTAAATAAATAAGCCTCTATGATTGCTGTTCCTGCTTCTAGTTCTAGTCTCTGTTCTAAATAAATAAGCCTCTATGATTGCTGTTCCTGCTTCTAGTTCTAGTCTCTGTTCTAAATAAATACGCCTCTATGATTGCTGTTCCTGCTTCTGTCCTAGTCTCTGTTCTAAATAAATAAGCCTCTATGATTGCTGTTCCTGCTTCTAGTTCTAGTCTCTGTTCTAAATAAATACGCCTCTATGATTGCTGTTCCTGCTTCTAGTTCTAGTCTCTGTTCTAAATAAATAAGCCTCTATGATTGCTGTTCCTGCTTCTGTCCTAGTCTCTGTTCTAAATAAATAAGCCTCTATGATTGCTGTTCCTGCTTCTGTCCTAGTCTCTGTTCTAAATAAATAAGCCTCTATGATTGCTGTTCGTGCTTCTGTCCTAGTCTCTGTTCTAAATAAATAAGCCTCTATGATTGCTGTTCGTGCTTCTAGTTCTAGTCTCTGTTCTAAATAAATAAGCCTCTATGATTGCTTTTCGTGCTTCTGTCCTAGTCTCTGTTCTAAATAAATAAGCCTATATGATTGCTGTTCCTGCTTCTAGTTCTAGTCTCTGTTCTAAATAAATAAGCCTCTATGATTGCTGTTCCTGCTTCTAGTTCTAGTTGACGTCCTATTCTCAGTTCTAACATCGACGATTTCTGTTCATGCTTCTGTCCTATTCTCAGTTCTAACCTCAACGATTTATGTTCATGCTTCTGTCCTATTCTCAGTTCTAACCTCAACGATGTCTGTCCATGCCTCTGTCCTATTCTCAGTTCTAACCTCAACGATTTCTGTCCATGCCTCTGTCCTATTCTCAGTTCTAACCTCAACGATTTCTGTCCATGCCTCTGTCCTATTCTCAGTTCTAACCTCAACGATTTCTGTCCATGCCTCTGTGCTATTCTCAGTTCTAACCTCAACGATTTCTGTCCATGCCTCTGTCCTATTCTCAGTTCTAACCTCAACGATTTCTATCCATGCCTCTGTGCTATTCTCAGTTCTAACCTCAACGATTTCTGTCCATGCCTCTGTCCTAGTCTCAGTTCTAACCTCAACGATTTCTGTCCATGCCTCTGTCCTATTCTCAGTTCTAACCTCAACGATTTCTGTCCATGCCTCTGTCCTATTCTCAGTTCTAACCTCAACGATTTCTGTCCATGCCTCTGTCCTATTCTCAGTTCTAACCTCAACGATTTCTGTCCATGCCTCTGTGCTATTCTCAGTTCTAACCTCAACGATTTCTGTCCATGCCTCTGTCCTATTCTCAGTTCTAACCTCAACGATTTCTGTCCATGCCTCTGTCCTATTCTCAGTTCTAACCTCAACGATTTCTGTCCATGCCTCTGTCCTATTCTCAGTTCTAACCTCAACGATTTCTGTCCATGCCTCTGTCCTATTCTCAGTTCTAACCTCAACGATTTCTGTCCATGCCTCTGTCCTATTCTCAGTTCTAACCTCAACGATTTCTGTCCATGCCTCTGTCCTATTCTCAGTTCTAACCTCAACGATTTCTGTCCATGCCTCTGTCCTATTCTCAGTTCTAACCTCAACGATTTCTGTCCATGCCTCTGTCCTATTCTCAGTTCTAACCTCAACGATTTCTGTCCATGCCTCTGTCCTATTCTCAGTTCTAACCTCAACGATTTCTGTCCATGCCTCTGTCCTATTCTCAGTTCTAACCTCAACGATTTCTGTCCATGCCTCTGTCCTATTCTCAGTTCTAACCTCAACGATTTCTGTCCATGCCTCTGTCCTATTCTCAGTTCTAACCTCAACGATTTCTGTCCATGCCTCTGTCCTATTCTCAGTTCTAACCTCAACGATTTCTGTCCATGCCTCTGTCCTATTCTCAGTTCTAACCTCAACGATTTCTGTCCATGCCTCTGTCCTATTCTCAGTTCTAACCTCAACGATTTCTGTCCATGCCTCTGTCCTATTCTCAGTTCTAACCTCAACGATTTCTGTCCATGCCTCTGTCCTATTCTCAGTTCTAACCTCAACGATTTCTGTCCATGCCTCTGTCCTATTCTCAGTTCTAACCTCAACGATCCATGCCTCTGTCCTATTCTGTTCTAACCTCAACGATTTCTGTCCATGTCCTATTCTCAGTTCTAACCTCAACGATTTCTGTCCATGCCTCTGTCCTATTCTCAGTTCTAACCTCAACGATTTCTGTCCATGCCTCTGTGCTATTCTCAGTTCTAACCTCAACGATTTCTGTCCATGCCTCTGTCCTATTCTCAGTTCTAACCTCAACGATTTCTGTCCATGCCTCTGTCCTATTCTCAGTTCTAACCTCAACGATTTCTGTCCATGCCTCTGTCCTATTCTCAGTTCTAACCTCAACGATTTCTGTCCATGCCTCTGTCCTATTCTCAGTTCTAACCTCAACGATTTCTGTCCATGCCTCTGTCCTATTCTCAGTTCTAACCTCAACGATTTCTGTCCATGCCTCTGTCCTATTCTCAGTTCTAACCTCAACGATTTCTGTCCATGCCTCTGTCCTATTCTCAGTTCTAACCTCAACGATTTCTGTCCATGCCTCTGTCCTATTCTCAGTTCTAACCTCAACGATTTCTGTCCATGCCTCTGTCCTATTCTCAGTTCTAACCTCAACGATTTCTGTCCATGCCTCTGTCCTATTCTCAGTTCTAACCTCAACGATTTCTGTTCTAACCTCAACGATTTCTGTCCATGCCTCTGTCCTATTCTCAGTTCTAACCTCAACGATTTCTGTCCATGCCTCTGTCCTATTCTCAGTTCTAACCTCAACGATTTCTGTCCATGCCTCTGTCCTATTCTCAGTTCTAACCTCAACGATTTCTGTCCATGCCTCTGTCCTATTCTCAGTTCTAACCTCAACGATTTCTGTCCATGCCTCTGTCCTATTCTCAGTTCTAACCTCAACGATTTCTGTCCATGCCTCTGTCCTATTCTCAGTTCTAACCTCAACGATTTCTGTCCATGCCTCTGTCCTATTCTCAGTTCTAACCTCAACGATTTCTGTCCATGCCTCTGTCCTATTCTCAGTTCTAACCTCAACGATTTCTGTCCATGCCTCTGTCCTATTCTCAGTTCTAACCTCAACGATTTCTGTCCATGCCTCTGTCCTATTCTCAGTTCTAACCTCAACGATTTCTGTCCATGCCTCTGTCCTATTCTCAGTTCTAACCTCAACGATTTCTGTCCATGCCTCTGTCCTAGTTCTAACCTCAACTCATGCCTCTGTCCTATTCTCAGTTCTAACCTCAACGATTTCTGTCCATGCCTCTGTCCTATTCTCAGTTCTAACCTCAACGATTTCTGTCCATGCCTCTGTCCTATTCTCAGTTCTAACCTCAACGATTTCTGTCCATGCCTCTGTCCTATTCTCAGTTCTAACCTCAACGATTTCTGTCCATGCCTCTGTCCTATTCTCAGTTCTAACCTCAACGATTTCTGTCCATGCCTCTGTCCTATTCTCAGTTCTAACCTCAACGATTTCTGTCCATGCCTCTGTCCTATTCTCAGTTCTAACCTCAACGATTTCTGTCCATGCCTCTGTCCTATTCTCAGTTCTAACCTCAACGATTTCTGTCCATGCCTCTGTCCTATTCTCCTAGTTCTAACCTCAACGATTTCTGTCCATGCCTCTGTCCTAGTCTCAGTTCTAACCTCAACGATTTCTGTCCATGCCTCTGTCCTATTCTCAGTTCTAACCTCAACGATTTCTGTCCATGCCTCTGTCCTAGTCTCAGTTCTAACCTCAACGATTTCTGTCCATGCCTCTGTCCTATTCTCAGTTCTAACCTCAACGATTTCTGTCCATGCCTCTGTCCTATTCTCAGTTCTAACCTCAACGATTTCTGTCCATGCCTCTGTCCTATTCTCAGTTCTAACCTCAACGATTTCTGTCCATGCCTCTGTCCTATTCTCAGTTCTAACCTCAACGATTTCTGTCCATGCCTCTGTCCTAGTCTCAGTTCTAACCTCAACGATTTCTGTCCATGCCTCTGTCCTATTCTCAGTTCTAACCTCAACGATTTCTGTCCATGCCTCTGTCCTATTCTCAGTTCTAACCTCAACGATTTCTGTCCATGCCTCTGTCCTATTCTCCGTTCTAACCTCAACGATGTCTGTCCATGCCTCTGTCCTATTCTCAGTTCTAACCTCAACGATTTCTGTCCATGCCTCTGTCCTATTCTCAGTTCTAACCTCAACGATTTCTGTCCATGCCTCTGTCCTATTCTCAGTTCTAACCTCAACGATTTCTGTCCATGCCTCTGTCCTATTCTCAGTTCTAACCTCAACGATTTCTGTCCATGCCTCTGTCCTAGTCTCAGTTCTAACCTCAACGATTTCTGTCCATGCCTCTGTCCTATTCTCAGTTCTAACCTCAACGATTTCTGTCCATGCCTCTGTCCTAGTCTCAGTTCTAACCTCAACGATGTCTGTCCATGCCTCTGTCCTATTCTCAGTTCTAACCTCAACGATTTCTGTCCATGCCTCTGTCCTAGTCTCAGTTCTAACCTCAACGATTTCTGTCCATGCCTCTGTCCTATTCTCAGTTCTAACCTCAACGATTTCTGTCCATGCCTCTGTCCTATTCTCAGTTCTAACCTCAACGATGTCTGTCCATGCCTCTGTCCTAGTCTCAGTTCTAACCTCAACGATTTCTGTCCATGCCTCTGTCCTATTCTCAGTTCTAACCTCAACGATTTCTGTCCATGCCTCTGTCCTAGTCTCAGTTCTAACCTCAACGACCTCAACGATGTCTGTCCATGCCTCTGTCCTATTCTCAGTTCTAACCTCAACGATGTCTGTCCATGCCTCTGTCCTAGTCTCAGTTCTAACCTCAACGATTTCTGTCCATGCCTCTGTCCTATTCTCAGTTCTAACCTCAACGATTGTCTGTCCATGCCTCTGTCCTATTCTCAGTTCTAACCTCAACGATTTCTGTCCATGCCTCTGTCCTATTCTCAGTTCTAACCTCAACGATTTCTGTCCATGCCTCTGTCCTATTCTCAGTTCTAACCTCAACGATTTCTGTCCATGCCTCTGTCCTATTCTCAGTTCTAACCTCAACGATTTCTGTCCATGCCTCTGTCCTATTCTCAGTTCTAACCTCAACGATGTCTGTCCATGCCTCTGTCCTATTCTCAGTTCTAACCTCAACGATTTCTGTCCATGCCTCTGTCCTAGTCTCAGT
>CM065681.1:58042228-58064728 GCA_017654935.2 Phymorhynchus buccinoides | reverse complement strand
CACACACACACACTATGTACATAATTTAATAATTATACATAAATTAGAGAATTACAAACATTCAACAAATAATGATTGTTTTCAAGGCAATTACAAAATATTACATTCACAACCACACACACACACACAGAGAGAGAGAGAGAGAGAGAGAGAGAGAAGAGAGAGAGAGAGAGAGAGAGAGAGAGAGAGAGAGAGAGAGAGAGAGAGAGAGAGAGAGAGAGAGAGAGAGAGAGAGAGAGAGAGAGAGAGAGAGAGAGAGAGAGAGAGAGAGAGAGAGAGAGAGAGAGAGAGAGAGAGAGAGAGAGAGAGAGAGAGAGAGAGACGAAATACGAATGTTTTATTGAGGGTAAAAAGGATAAGCTACAATAGCTTCTTTGCACCTGGCCCTCTCACTCACACACTCACACCATGCATCAGGCAATGAAAAAATGACATAAAAACAATCAAGCCTAGAAAATGAAACAAAAATTGGCACATGAAATAATTGACAGAGAATCAAATTGGGACATTAAACAGATATACAGAGTCATAAAAATGTTACAAGAATCTTGGCATAAGTTGATATTTGTAGTAAAACTCATTAACATAACTGATGGACAAGATTGTCCATTATGTACTTGTGATAAGATTTGCGAAAGGAAGATACGCTAGTTTTATTTTTGAAATTATCAGGGATGTCGTTCCACAGTTTACCACCTGAGTATGTAAGGGATGCTTTATATAGATCTGTTCTGGGGCGGGGCATTATTAATTTGGTTTTGCTTCGAATTGCATGGACTTTAAATTTAGTAATAAGATATTTTGGTACTAACTTATTTATGATCTTGTACATAAGGGTACCTTTGTTTAGTAGACATTTCAAATCAAATGGTAGAATGTTGAGTTCTTTATAGTCAATGGTTTCAAGGGAGGACGATTTAAGGAGTATGAGTTTAAGAGAACGTTTATATAATCTTTCAACGTGTTTGAGTGTGTTTTTACTAGCTGAATCCCAACATGTTGATGCATAATCAATGTCAGGCTGAATATAGGCATGGAAAAAAAGCTTACGGGTATGTTGATCCAAAAAGTGCTTTATTCTATTGAGCTGGAATACTTTTTTTGAGATTTTCTTGGCCAGTATTTGCATGTGTTTTGACCATGATAAGTTGTTGTCAATGTGTAGGCCGAGTAATTTGTGTGAAGTAACTTCTTCTAGAGACTTTTCATAGATACTTAATTGATTTTTAAAGTTTTGCCTCTTTTGTCTTGTTGTGATTAACATGAATTTAGATTTTTGGGGATGTAATGCCATATGATTTTGCTCTGACCAGTCAACTAAATTATTAATGTCACTCTGCAATTCAGAACAGATTAAGTCAGCATTATAACCGTTTTTATGGATTGTGGTGTCGTCTGCAAAAAGTTCACACGGTGAAGTAAGATGAAGCGGGAGGTCATTTATATAAATGGTGAAGAGTATAGGTCCTAAGACAGAGCCTTGGGGAACTCCATAATAGACTGATTGCAATGAAGATGTAATAATATCTTTGGAGACGGTTTGTCGTCTGTCAGATAGAAAGGACGAAACGAGGGCGATAGAATCTTGGGTTAATCCGTACAATGATAGTTTTTTTAATAGAAGGGCATGGTCAATAACATCAAAGGCTTTAGCAAAGTCAACGAATATAGCACCGGTGAGAAGGTCATTGTTAATATTAGAATGCCACTGTTCGACTAGATTAGTGAGTGCTGTTTGGCAGGAATGATTTTCTCTAAAGCCACTTTGGCTACAATGGAAAAGATCATGTGTAGTAAAGTATGTCTGAAGATTACGCTTTAAATGCTTTTCTAGAGGTTATAGGTCGGTAGTTTGACGGATCTTGGGGGTCACCAGATTTATATAGTGGTATCACCTTTGCGTCTTTAAATAATTGGGGATAACAGCCTTTCTCAATGCAAAGGTTATAAATATAGGTAAGACAGTCAGTGATAATAGGCGCAGATAGCTTTAATATATAGTTATCAATATGATCTAAGCCGCAACATTTAGAATGCTTGAGTTGAAGTAATTCTTGGTACACCTCATGAACAGCCATATACTGAAAACTGAGTTTAGGACCTAGCTTTTTGGAGTCACAGTACTCTTTCAGTAACACTAGATCGTTAGAACTAGTTCGGTCGGCTAGTATTGTTTTATCAGCTATGGTACAGAAATGATTGTTGAGTTCTTCTACAGCTTCTGCAGAGAGAGAGAGAGAGAGACAGCTTCTGAGAGAGAGAGAGAGAGAGAGAGAGAGAGAGAGAGAGAGAGAGAGAGAGAGAGAGAGAGAGAGAGAGAGAGAGAGAGAGAGAGAGAGAGAGAGAGAGAGAGAGAGAGAGAGAGAGAGAGAGAGAGAGAGAGAGAGAGAGATAACAGTCATCAACATTGATAAATCAATAGCAATATTACAGGAAATATATTATCTCTCACACATCCAATTACACCCACACTATAGAAAATATTTATCAAGCAGCAATTATGTCATTAAGTTATTTTAAAACATATCAATAAAGTTATTATCATTAAACATTATCACAGTCATCAATAGTACCAATATTAAACATATTAAGGGAATATTAATCACAGACAGGCAGACCCCCCCCCCCCACACACACACACACAAAAGAAAATGAGTTACTCATACGTTTTGAGAGCAGTGTTGGAGTTATTCAGGATTGCTATGGCGGATGGAATGCAGGAGTGCTTGTACTGGTTTTTCTTTGCCAGAGGCGCCCGAAGGCGTCGCCCTGAAGGGGCTGCATACGATAAGCGCGCATTTTTCTATTGTCGATAAACGCGCATCGACTTTTTCCGGCTCATATGAGCGCATGCATGTAGTCCGAAATGAGCGCATCCCCTCTGTCGTAATTGAGCGCATCGCTTCTGTCCTAAATGAGCGCATTCAGTTTTGATCATCGAGGTTTGCTAACACACATATATACAGACATACACAGGTTGTCACGTATGTCACTAATTTCACGAATGTTTATTCTAAAATTTGTTTAATATAAAACAAAACTAAAATAAATTCCATCGAAGTTGTTTTTGAGACGGGTGGACTAGGACTAAACCTATCCCTAACCCTATTCCTAACCCTAACCCTAACCCTATTCTTAACCCTAACCCTAACCCTATCCCTAAACATATCCCTAACTATCCCTAACCTATCTGAAAAACAAGGAATACCTGGGTACGCAGAATTGCAATGATACAAATCGGAGTTGGCAATCAGCGGCCTACATGCGCTCTTATCGGCAGAAGGGATGCGCCCTTATGAGCATGCAAATGTGCGCTTATGAGCGCGCTCTTATGATCGATACGCGCTTATTGCCAACTCCGCCTGAAGGTAGTGTTTAAAAAGAGTCATGATTGGGATGAGTGGGATCACGGAGGATCTTGCCAGCTTTACGTCTAGTGAAATCTTTATAAATGTTTGAGAGTTGCTTCTGTTCTTTACCAATGATTTGAGATGCTTGCTTGACAATGCGTGACAGTTGTGCTTTACATCTTACAGTTAGATTTCCGTACCAGGCAGTGATAGTGAAGGTAAGAATGCTTTCAATCAATGACATGTACACTAATTCCAAAATACTGCTATTTACTTGAAACTATTTAAGCTTCCTGAGAAGAAAAAGCCCTTGGTTTGCCTTTTTACACACACTATCAACATGGCTGCCTTTTTACACACACTATCACCATGGCTGCCTTTTACACACACTATCAACATGGCTGCCTTTTACACACACTATCAACATGGCTGCCTTTTACACACACTATCAACATGGCTGCCTTTTACACACACTATCAACATGGCTGCCTTTTACACACACTATCAACATGGCTGCCTTTTACACACACTATCAACATGGCTGCCTTTTTACACACACTATCAACATGGCTGCCTTTTACACACACTATCAACATGGCTGCCTTTTTACACACACTATCAACATGGCTGCCTTTTACACACACTATCAACATGGCTGCCTTTTACACACACTATCAACATGGCTGCCTTTTACACACACTATCAACATGGCTGCCTTTTACACACACTATCAACATGGCTGCCTGTAGGTTTGACTCCCATACAAGTGCCCCCAAATTGAAAACGAAACATCATTGTAAAGAGCAGCCTCAATTTGAAGTTGGGGGAATTTGTATGTGGGTCACGGCTACCCCACCAAAAAAAAAGGACTTAATCGTGGTGGGTCAGTGGGTCTTTAAATAATCAAGATGGATTAAGCCCCCACTCCCGTCCCAACGTCCTCCCGTTCTTTTAGATCAAGGAGTACACAAAAGGGGATGGAAAGAAGGGCAGGTGGGGGTGGGGTGGGGGTGGGGTGGACGGGGCAAATAAAGGGGTGGCAGAGCCAAAGAGAAGCGGGGTTGTATTGGGGGGAAAGAGGGCTGGAAACAGATCGATATCCCCGTAGCACCGTCGGTGCTTTTCAGCACACAAGCTCAGCAGACTCGGCCCGTTAGCTTATTTCCCTTTTTTGGGGGAGGGGGGTTCACCCAGGATGTCCATAAGAACGGAATACTTTGCAACAGGAACAACGGATTGGCTTGTGCGTTTCCCCGTCTGTCTGTCTGTGACTGGCTGGTTAATACAACAAAGTGGCTGTCCTGTAGGCTACACACCCCACCCTTCACATTTTGGCATTGAAAATCTTCACTGAGGAGCAACATTCTGCCCTTTGGGGGGAAAGGGATAGGGTTAGGATCAGCCTCGGATTATTTTCATACAACTGAAAGAAGCAGACTTTGAGATCGAGGGTCGTCAACAAGGGGGGAGGGGGACTAAGGTTAAAACAAAAGCCCAAACTTTTGTGACGAAAATAACAGTGTGCGGCTACAGTGTAGCAATGTTTGGGTTCAACAAGTTAATTAGGTTACAGAACAACAGCAAACAGAAATGTACCACACACATTTTACATCGTATATGACAAAAATAAAATAAAAAACCCAGATTGCATTCCTAATCAATCAATCAATCAATCAATCAATCAATCAATCAATCAATCAATCAATCAATCAATCAATCAATCAATCAATCAATCAATCCATGTTTTTATTTTCTTTAAAAGATAAAGCCATTCTTTGTTTTGTCATTGACATGAACATAAACTATGCACATAGAAGATGAACATGAGAACAGTACCCCACACGTCCTACCTGAACTTTCATTCCCACCAAAGGGCCTGCGACGTTACATACGACCCGATCTCAAGGCCATGCAATAGGAAGTGTTCGGAAATAATTAAGGGGAGTAATTTCATGGTGAGTGGGAGTGATCTTGCCTAATTCAATCGGTCAAACAGGGGAAGTTACTTTCCATCAGGTAGATCCCCAGCTCTCGCCTCGTGTGTTTGAGTAGACATATAGCACTTAGAACACCGTGCGTCATTCTAAAACTGATGTCAGTTATATTTTTACGTCACATTTTGCGAGTTCTATCATATCAGTTTATTGTCAGTTATATTTTTACGTCACATTTTGCAAGTTCTATCAGTTTACGGGTACTGGACACCCCTCATTTTTCTTAAAAAAATGTTTGCAAGTCGCTGACTCGCAACATGCATTTTCAAGCTTCGACGCCATGCTGCCATGGTTGCTATGGTTTTGACCGAGTAAGTCGCGGTAATCAACTGTAATTTTTACGAAGTGCTCTCCCCTAGGTTTTTTTTCTCCGACAATCGTCTATTGTGACGAGAATCACGTTGATAATAGCAAAATGAGTTTTAGACGGACCCTGTACTCCAGCAGACCCAATGCATGGATTCCACGTGGATCATCACTCACATCGTCGCATTGAAAGCAAATCGTATGTGGTGTAGCTGGCCCTGTTGACAGTTTGCACAGACAGTGTCTTTTACATACATCATTATAATGTAAATCCATCAATTAGTATTTGATTAAAAAGCAAAATAAACCACACGGAAGCACGCACAAGACAAACAAACGGACAGAGAAAGAGAAACTCGGAAACCCTAGATATCAATTTGGTTCGTACCAAGCAGCGGGATTTATCCTTGCTGATATCGATTTTCAACTGCCGTGGGATTTTTACGTACGCAAAGCGCATGGGTCAGAATTGCCTTTAGTCCCCATCCAAAGGTTGTTCGGTCAAGGTCCCATACACATGTTCCATAAACAGTAATAACATTGAATAAAAATTGATCATGCATGAACAGAACGATCAAACTAACACGATATTATATATTTATCTACGTTAAAAACGGCTAGTATCACAAATATACTTTCCAATCACCTGGATCATTTATGCAAATCAACCGGATACATTATTCATGAGTGCGTTTCAAAGAGTTAACACGGATAGTAAGATGCCAATTAGCATGAACAGTCAATCGTATTGGCAATTATTTCTAATTTATATGTTACTGTCCACACCGGGGATCTTTCGTACAAATAGTTCCCCCACCTTCTGGAAGTTCTGAGCATGTAACGTCCTCTAATCTGTCACTCTCTTGGACTCTGCCTTTTCCCTTCACTTCCTGTCATCTACTATCTTTCTGACTTATTGTCCCATTCTCCTGCCTTTTTAAAAACAGTAATCGTCCAAATAATTGAGCTCCTCCGAAATCGGAATGTATCAGTTGCATGCAGCGGATAGAGGTAGACCATTGAGAACTGAAAACCGGACACACACGTACCCCACCCACTATGGCCTCATGTCCTGGGAATGCAGAAGAAGAAGAATATTCGCCAGTCGCTTATAACGAACATTGGGAGAATCGTTGACCATGATTGACTGTGTCAACTCACCAAAATGCTAAATCATATTATCGCACTACCAGTGAGTTTAATTTACTTTTTCTATTTTTTAAATGCATACCGTGATCTCAGTTTATCCAATGTTAACGTGTTAACAGACACCAATAACAGATGTACACATTTGGGGAGTACGTTCAAATAACTTGCCATCCTCTCTCTCTCTCTCTCTCTCTCTCTCTCTCTCTCTCTCTCTCTCTCTCTCTCTCTCTCTCTCTCTCTCTCTCTCTCTCTCTCTCTCTCTCTCTCTCTCTCTCTCTCTCTCTCTCTCTCTCTCTCTCTCTCTCTCTCTCTCTCTCTCTCTCTCTCTCTCTCTCTCTCTCTCTCTCTCTCTCTCTCTCTCTCTCTCTCTCTCTCTCTCTCTCTCTCTCTCTCTCTCTCTCTCTCTCTCTCTCTCTCTCTCTCTCTCTCTCTCTCTCTCTCTCTCTCTCTCTCTCTCTCCCGTGGTGTTCCCCTGTCCTCCTCCCATGTCCCCTCATTGCGTTCTTTCTTTTCGCTATCTGTTAAGTCTTACCCAGTTAGACCCCCCCCCCCCCCCCCCGCTCCCATCCCCCAATCCCCCAGCTTCATCGTCACCAACTGTGTTCGATCTCCACAGCCAGTCAGCCAGTATTCCTCCTGTATATTTTATCTGCCTCCACATTTAAACAAAAAAAATGGTTGCTCTTTCTAGCAGCTTCTCGTCTTTCAGAGTTCCAGTCTTTCCAGAAACTGTGTCAGCAGTGTTGTCACATTGACCCCGTTACTCTCTCTCTCTCTCTCTCTCTCTCTCTCTCTCTCTCTCTCTCTCTCTCTCTCTCTCTCTCTCTCTCTCTCTCTCTCTCTCTCTCTCTCTCTCTCTCCCGGTCACGTGACTGAACAGCGAATCGACAGGGCGCACTTTGTTCTTGCTGTGACAACGTTTCTAATTCTTGTTTTCCACTAAAAATGACAATTTCTGGATGATACCAGTAAGTGTGGAATTATCGCTCAATGCCCTGTTAACTGTCAACGAAGTGGCCTCTTGGAAGATAATGTTGCAGAAGCATTTAATGTCAGAAAAAAGAGAATGCGTATTTATGATGTATGAAAGTAATGTGTCCTCATGTCATATCTCGTGTTATATGAGCTTGATAATCTTGTATTGTATGTTTTATAAATGTTTCGTTGCTTGTTTGTTTTCCTGTTTTCCTGTTTTCCTGTCTGGTTTCAGCTTGCTATTGTCATTCCTTTTCTGAATTATTGGTATGTTTAATCCGTTTGTTCACTTTTCATAATAAGTAGGTTTTTTATTTTTATTATTGCTTTTTGAGTTTCATGGTTTATGTTCTGTAACATCGGCGCTGCAAGAAACAGTTCACCACATTGACATAAAGGCTGTATTTGTGCCATTGTCAATAAAACAATGTCTGAAGCGTCTGAAGCGTCCGTCTCTCTCTCTCTCTCTCTCTCTCTCTCTCTCTCTCTCTCTCTCTCTCTCTCTCTCTCTCTCTCTCTCTCTCTCTCTCTCTCTCTCTCTCTCTCTCTCCCGGTCACGTGACTGAACAGCGAATCGACAGGGCGCACTTTGTTCTTGCTGTGACAACGTTTCTAATTCTTGTTTTCTACTGAAAATGACCATTTCTGGATTATGCCAGTAAATGTGAAATATCGCTCAATGCCCTGTTAACTGTCAACGAAGTGACCTCTTGGAAGATATCAAGTGGAAAAGATGACACGGTTGTTATCTTACGACTGAAGCCCACGCCCAGCTCAGCGACAACAACAACAATGGTGGGTGACCCAGTTTTGAATTGCCGTACTCGAGTCCAGTATTGCAAAAAATGTCCTTCGCAAATCAAAAGGGATCGCGAGAGAGCAAGCAGATGGCAGCAAAAACAAGAAGAACAGGTTGGTGATCGTGATGAAGCGGTTGACATTGGGAATGAAATGTTCGTGGATGAAACTGTGCCTGATTTTGGAAAAGAACAATCAATCAATCAATCAAAAAAAACCAACACAGAATCAGTAGGTTTAGTGACAGTGAATGTGACGAAGGAATGATGGGTGGTTTTGAGCTAGATACATTGCACACACTTCAGGCATGTGAATGTGACATCAGTAAGGATTTCCACCAAGCTGATTGTGAATACCAGCCTGCCATCGATGGTGTGGTCGCTGGTTTCACTGCCGGAGTGATGAAGGAGTGTGTGGCCACTTTGACCAGGCCTATCACGCAGAGAAGATTGAGAGATCAACGCCGAAACAAAGACTTTAGGAAGTGTGTGTTGGATCAGTCAGAAGGGGTGAGAGTGATAAAGGAGTGTGTGGCCACTGTGACCAGGCCTATCACACAGAGAAGATTGAGAGATCAACGCCGAAACCAAGACTTTAGGAAGTGTGTGTTGGATCAGTCAGAAGGGGTGAGAGTGATCAAGGAGTGTGTGGCCACTGTGACCAGGCCTATCACGCAGAGAAGATTGAGAGATCAACGCCGAAACAAAGACTGTAGGAAGTGTGTGTTGGATCAGTCAGAAGGGGCATTGATGTATGAGAGTGACGATCTAGTGCTAGAAAGGGCTGAGGACGGAAACATTTACTGGTACGTACAAAAACACGAAGAAAATATGCTGGAAGAGGAGCGTGTCAAACTCGCGAAACTTGGAGAAGGAAAGCACAGCAGCGACACAGAACACACGAAGACTGGAGCACGAGCTTTTCGAAGAATGCAAGACCTCAGAGGGCTGATCCATGCTTATCTCGGATAACTCGTGTCCTGACCTGGTTTGACGAAACAACGCACTGTGACACTCGTGCAATGGCTGTGTTATGATGTCGGACTGTAAACAACAAAAACAAAAACATTGCTGTGGGACTCCATGCCAATGAAATCATGCCGCGTTTAATTGAGGACGATGAGAAAATGTGTCATGGTGCAAGATGAATTAAAACCAAAGAATAACAGTGACACAAAAGGCAAGTAAAGAAACAAGGAGCAGGAGGACAAAAGGCGGTTGATGAAGGAGGCTTTAGGTCCCTGCCACGCGCTGTGCATATGGGGACCAGGGGAAGAAAGCACGCCAAGCGATGGCAAATGGGCCCACGTTTCGTAAAATGAAGGAGTAGAGGGTCGCATTTGGTAAACCAAATAAATGTGTTCTCTATTGTTTTATTAATTAGTCAAAAACAATTTCGAAAGTTCAAGCAAGCAAACAAAAAGTATAATTTTTTTTCTTATGTTTTGTCCCCGTACTGAATCCATTAAAACTGGGTAACAGCTAAAAGGAGAGAGAGAGAGAGAGAGAGAGAGAGAGAGAGAGAGAGAGAGAGAGAGAGAGAGAGAGAGAGAGAGAGAGAGAGAGAGAGAGAGAGAGAGAGAGAGAGAGAGAGAGAGAGAGAGAGTATTGGTTTATTTGCTTGGTCTGTGTTATATCTAGTTTTGTACATTGAAATTAAATATGTATACTCCCAAAAGCCAGTTCATTTTCCCCCCAACATGTCATTGTGTTCTAAATGTATTGCCATTTAATTCCAAAAGGTAATGATTTTGTGTGAATGATACATGGACGCTTACAATCAGACAAATGGACAAAAGTATGTGTGAATAACAAAACCATGAACTCCTCTGCTATATCAACACATTCGTGATGTTACCAACGAAACCCCTATTTTTGGTATCAAATTCAAATAAATGTAGGTATTAGCCAGGGATTATAGCAGTTGTCACAGAGTTTGAATTGTAAACATGTGTTCCGTCTTGTCACATATAACGGGCAGGCTAATCTTACTCCATGTCTTCAACAGTGTCCCGTCAACAGGTTTGCTGGAATTAACCGAAGTTTAGAAACAAGAATTCAACAACCTAACAGTTCGCCCCAATCTTTACATCCATCTTATTACACAATACGGCAAAGCACACGCTCGCAGCACACAAAGACAGACAGACAGAGAGACAGGCGCGTGCGCAGTCCCGCACCCACGCACGCTTGTAAACACGCATACACATACCCACACAACGATCGCACGATCAATTTTAACATGGTTCTAACAATCAGGGAATAAGCTTGAGGGTTATAAAATGGGTAGGCTTTTAGCATATCCACGTAATATTTTTTTCTTAATTGCTGAGCCATTAGCAGGTAGCTGCATCGATTCAGTGCACTAACGGAAGGAACCATTCTGTTGAATGTTGGTCATTTATATCAATTCAGCAAAGAACAAAATTCAAGGGGTTAGTTAGTTAGTTAGTTAGTTAATTGGTCATGTATAGTCCCGTCAACAGCTAGGGTCATCTCAGGACTGTCACCACGTCCATTTCGAGGGGTAGGGGAAGGTGGGGCAGGTAGGGCCAAGGGGCAGGTTTGGTCAGCTTGAATTAAACTTACTGCTGCTGCTTTTGTCCCTTTCTTTTCCACTTTACAGATTGGAATGACAGCACAAAGACTTGGCACCTTTTTATGTTGGAGCATGTGGTAAATGAAAGTCTGCAGCAATGAATGACCCGGAAATCCGGCTGAAAGTAGCGGTTTTTGTAAGCTTAGAGCGTTGTGTTATATTGTATTTTTTTAACGGTCAAAACAAATACTAGAAGGACTTGCAGTGGTAAAATAAAAACAAATGGTTGCATAATACATCATCTTATATAATGTATTGTTTTGCAAGCACCGACAGTGGGGCATGTCGGGTAGGAACAGGACGGGTCAGTGTCTCAGTCATTAAAAAAAATATATGATGACATTATTTTTTTGGTATTTGTTTTCTTTATGGGATCACTTTGGTTTACTTTTCCCTCGATATGTTTTAAACTAGTTGTTTGCATAGTTAATAAATACTTTTGCTGAAATCGCACATAAATGTCAGTTGCTGTTTTGCTTACATTTGTATTGGTACTTCGAATCTCAATTTCAGATTCAAATTATTGTTTCACTGTTTGCTTGTGTTTACTACCGGACATAAGGTTAAATTATAGACCCAACCCCTTATTCCACTACGAGATTGTCATGCAAGTTTCGCCTAGACTCGGGTAAGGGATAGGGTTAGAATCATTTTAGGAATATTTTCATCAAAGGAAAATAATGAAAAACATAAAATAATCAACAAAGAAAAACGAACTGAAAGCCTACTTTGGTTCATCGAAACAACAGCGTGAATGCTAAACCCGCCATTTGTCTTCCTTTCAGCACCGCTTACGACACTAATTTAGCTGACTTTGCAGCGGTGGACATGACGATTATTGAACGAAATAGGCTTTCAGTTCGTTTTTCTTTGCTGATTATCTGATGTTTTTCGTTCAGCACAGGCCTCGTGCAAATCAAGTTTCACGTTTTGCTTCAGTTTCATTTCATTTTGTGTTAACATTTTTCTGTGGGCCCTCCCTGCCCCGTGGGTGACCCTCCCTGCCCCGTGGGTGACCCTCCCTGCCCCGTGGGTGACCCTCCCTGCCCCGTGGGTGACCCTCCCTGCCCCGTGGGTGACCCTCCCTGCCCCGTGGGTGACCCTCCCTACCCCGTGGGTGACCCTCCCTGCCCCGTGGGTGACCCTCCCTACCCCGTGGGTGACCCTCCCTGCCCCGTGGGTGACCCTCCCTGCCCCGTGGGTGACCCTCCCTGCCCCGTGGGTGACCCTCCCTGCCCCGTGGGTGACCCTCCCTACCCCGTGGGTGACCCTCCCTGCCCCGTGGGTGACCCTCCCTGCCCCGTGGGTGACCCTCCCTGCCCCGTGGGTGACCCTCCCTGCCCCGTGGGTGACCCTCCCTACCCCGTGGGTGACCCTCCCTACCCCGTGGGTGACCCTCCCTGCCCCGTGGGTGACCCTCCCTACCCCGTGGGTGACCCTCCCTGCCCCGTGGGTGACCCTCCCTGCCCCGTGGGTGACCCTCCCTGCCCCGTGGGTGACCCTCCCTGCCCCGTGGGTGACCCTCCCTGCCCCGTGGGTGACCCTCCCTACCCCGTGGGTGACCCTCCCTGCCCCGTGGGTGACCCTCCCTGCCCCGTGGGTGACCCTCCCTACCCCGTGGGTGACCCTCCCTGCCCCGTGGGTGACCCTCCCTACCCCGTGGGTGACCCTCCCTGCCCCGTGGGTGACCCTCCCTGCCCCGTGGGTGACCCTCCCTACCCCGTGGGTGACCCTCCCTGCCCCGTGGGTGACCCTCCCTGCCCCGTGGGTGACCCTCCCTACCCCGTGGGTGACCCTCCCTACCCCGTGGGTGACCCTCCCTACCCCGTGGGTGACCCATCCTGCCCCGCTGTGGGGAAGGCAGGGTCACATTCAGCTCCGTGTTGTTGGGATCACCCCCCCCCCCCCCCTTTGCATTGATGCTATGTTAGTGATTCAATCATATTCATTTTGATGAAGATAGGATTGAAGGTTTGGTTGGTAAGCCTGTTAGATGCTGTCATTAATGTATATGTGCATGAGCTCAACAATGGACAATGTTGACTCTGCCTGCCCCACCTTCCCCTACATGCCAATAGGCACTGCCAAAAAGGGACAATGTTGACTCTGCCTGCCCCACCTTCCCCTACATGCCAATAGGCACTGCCAAAAAGGAACAATGTTGACTCTGCCTGCCCCACCTTCCCCTACATGCCAATAGGCACTGCCAAAAAGGAACAATGTTGACTCTGCCTGCCCCACCTTCCCCTACATGCCAATAGGCACTGCCAAAAAGGAACAATGTTGACTCTGCCTGCCCCACCTTCCCCTACATGCCAATAGGCACTGCCAAAAAGGAACAAAGAGAGCTGACAGTACCTTCTGCCAAATACCCCTCCAAATGCATGCGAGAAATATTGAAATATTGAAAGACATTTTGTTTTGAATAGCACGGATATGACAGTTGTTCTATGTTAAACCTTCCCCATTTTTGTTTTCATACGGTACGAATAAGGCCAACTCCGAATGACATTTCTTGAGCACTCTAGTGAGGATGTTGACTTGTTATTGACATGTTGACATGTTTACACAACACTGTCTTGTTGACATGACACTGTCATGATAGTACAGTGTAACTAAACAATGAAGCAATTAACCAAACAACAACAATAATGGACCTAACCTTATATTAAAAAGATTTTAAAGAACCGAGAAATGTTAACAATAGAAGAAAAAACAACACCACAGAATATAGCACACAAACAAACACACACACACACACACACACACACACACACACACACACACACACACACACACACACACACACACACACATGCGCGCGCTCGCACGCATACACACACATTCTGATTCTGACACACACACACACACACACACACACACACACACACACACACACACACACACACACACACACACACACACACACACACACACACACACACACACACACACACACACACACACACACACACACACACACACACACACACACACACACACACACACACACACACAGGAGGTTAGACATTAAAGTGCCCTGTTAAAGAGCCCTGCCAAATCAAATCTAACAAGGCGAACAAACTTTCTGGATGGCAAGCTTTTGAAGCTGTGGTCAATTAAAACTGGCAAATGACACAGAGCGGAAACATTGACAAAGCCCCCAATCCAACGGGACCAGTCGGATGTGCCCCCGTCTCTCTGGGACCCCGTCACTGTGCCCCCGTCTCTATGTGTCACCCTCACTGTGCCCCCGTCTCTATGAATCACCATCACTGTGCCCCCGTCTCTATGTGTCACCCTCACTGTGCCCCCGTCTCTATGTGTCACCCTCATTGTGCCCCCGTCTCTATGTGTCACCCTCACTGTGCCCCCGTCTCTATGTGTCACCCTCATTGTGCCCCCGTCTCTATGTGTCACCCTCAATGTGCCCCCGTCTCTATGTGTCACCCTCACTGTGCCCCCGTCTCTATGTGTCACCCTCACTGTGCCCCCGCCTCTATGTGTCACCCTCATTGTGCCCCCGTCTCTATGTGTCACCCTCAATGTGCCCCCGTCTCTATGTGTCACCCTCACTGTGCCCCCGTCTCTATGTGTCACCCTCACTGTGCCCCCGTCTCTATGTGTCACCCTCACTGTGCCCCCGTCTCTATGTGTCACCCTCAATGTGCCCCCGTCTCTATGTGTCACCCTCAATGTGCCCCCGTCTCTATGTGTCACCCTCACTGTGCCCCCGTCTCTATGTGTCACCCTCACTGTGATTTAAAAATACTACAAGCGCTATTTTGCAACAAGACAGGAATAAATGTCTTTAGGTCATTACATGATATAATATGACTATTAGTTATTTTGTTTCCACATATGCAAACTATGCTTTTAACGTATTTTGTTTTAAAGGCATCTAGTTTCCATTTATACATTAAAGCAAGTAACTTTCTACTGACACTAAAATTATGTTTAATACCTTTAATATCGAATTGGTCTTGATTATCGCGATTTTTAATGTTATATTGGAATTTTTTCCAAATGTGCAACTTAAGTAAGTTGCACTGTTCGTGCAGAGATAGGGGGAAATCAAGACATTCAGAATGAAAACCATGTTTAGCTCCATGTTTTGCTGCCCTGTCTACCTTTTCATTGTAATAAAAAGAGCAATGTTAATCGAGTACCTCGTACAATAAGCATGTGTATCAAACAACTGACTTCAATAATCATTTCAGGTCTAGTGTGTAGCTGTAAAGTTTTTAATGCCTGAAGAACTGATTTTGAATCTACACAGAAAAGAACTTGAAATATATTTTTTGGAAAGTTAATAAGGTAATGTAAAGCCATAAGTACTGCAGTTAATTCTGCTGTAAATATGGATTTGTTTAAACCAATGTAAAATGATTTCTCTATTTTAAGTCTGGTATTAAAAATATGTGAATCTCTATGTGTCACCCTCACTGTGCCCCCGTCTCTATGTGTCACCCTCACTGTGCCCCCGTCTCTATGTGTCACCCTCACTGTGCCCCCGTCTCTATGTGTCACCCTCACTGTGCCCCCGTCTCTATGTGTCACCCTCACTGTGCCCCCGTCTCTATGTGTCACCCTCACTGTGCCCCCGTCTCTATGTGTCACCCTCACTGTGCCCCCGTCTCTATGTGTCACCCTCACTGTGCCCCCGTCTCTATGTGTCACCCTCACTGTGCCCCCGTCTCTATGTGTCACCCTCATTGTGCCCCCGTCTCTATGTGTCACCCTCACTGTGCCCCCGTCTCTATGTGTCACCCTCACTGTGCCCCCGTCTCTATGTGTCACCCTCACTGTGCCCCCGTCTCTATGTGTCACCCTCACTGTGCCCCCGTCTCTATGTGTCACCCTCACTGTGCCCCCGTCTCTATGTGTCACCCTCTACTGTGCCCCCGTCTCTATGTGTCACCCTCATTGTGAGTCCCCGTATATCCTATGTGTCACCCTCACTATATCCCCATCTCTATGAGTCACCCTCACTATATCCCCATCTCTATGAGTCACTTCACTATATCCCCATCTCTATGAGTCACCCTCACTATATCCCCATCTCTATGAGTCACCCTCACTATATCCCCATCTCTATGAGTCACCCTCACTATATCCCCATCTCTATGAGTCACCCTCACTATATCCCCATCTCTATGAGTCACCCTCACTATATCCCCATCTCTATGAGTCACCCTCACTATATCCCCATCTCTATGAGTCACCCTCACTATATCCCCATCTCTATGAGTCACCCTCACTATATCCCCATCTCTATGAGTCACCCTCACTATATCCCCATCTCTATGAGTCACCCTCACTATATCCCCATCTCTATGAGTCACCCTCACTATATCCCCATCTCTATGAGTCACCCTCACTATATCCCCATCTCTATGAGTCACCCTCACTATATCCCCATCTCTATGAGTCACCCTCACTATATCCCCATCTCTATGAGTCACCCTCACTATATCCCCATCTCTATTAGTCACCCTCACTATATCCCCATCTCTATGAGTCACCCTCACTATATCCCCATCTCTATTAGTCACCCTCACTATATCCCCATCTCTATGAGTCACCCTCACTATATCCCCATCTCTATGAGTCACCCTCACTATATCCCCATCTCTATGAGTCACCCTCACTATATCCCCATCTCTATGAGTCACCCTCACTATATCCCCATCTCTATGAGTCACCCTCACTATATCCCCATCTCTATGAGTCACCCTCACTATATCCACATCTCTATGAGTCACCCTCACTATATCCACATCTCTATGAGTCACCCTCACTATATCCCCATCTCTATTAGTCACCCTCACTATATCCCCATCTCTATGAGTCACCCTCACTATATCCCCATCTCTATGAGTCACCCTCACTATATCCCCATCTCTATGAGTCACCCTCACTATATCCCCATCTCTATGAGTCACCCTCACTATATCCCCATCTCTATGAGTCACCCTCACTATATCCCCATCTCTATGAGTCACCCTCACTATATCCCCATCTCTATGAGTCACCCTCACTATATCCCAATCTCTATTAGTCACCCTCACTATATCCCCATCTCTATGAGTCACCCTCACTATATCCCCATCTCTATGAGTCACCCTCACTATATCCCCATCTCTATGAGTCACCCTCACTATATCCCCATCTCTATTAGTCACCCTCACTATATCCCCATCTCTATGAGTCACCCTCACTATATCCCCATCTCTATGAGTCACCCTCACTATATCCCCATCTCTATGAGTCACCCTCACTATATCCCCATCTCTATGAGTCACCCTCACTATATCCCCATCTCTATTAGTCACCCTCACTATATCCCCATCTCTATTAGTCACCCTCACTATATCCCCATCTCTATGAGTCACCCTCACTATATCCCCATCTCTATGAGTCACCCTCACTATATCCCCATCTCTATTAGTCACCCTCACTATATCCCCATCTCTATGAGTCACCCTCACTATATCCCCATCTCTATTAGTCACCCTCACTATATCCCCATCTCTATGAGTCACCCTCACTATATCCCCATCTCTATGAGTCACCCTCACTATATCCCCATCTCTATGAGTCACCCTCACTATATCCCCATCTCTATGAGTCACCCTCACTATATCCCCATCTCTATGAGTCACCCTCACTATATCCCCATCTCTATTAGTCACCCTCACTATATCCCCATCTCTATGAGTCACCCTCACTATATCCCCATCTCTATGAGTCACCCTCACTATATCCCCATCTCTATGAGTCACCCTCACTATATCCCCATCTCTATGAGTCACCCTCACTATATCCCCATCTCTATTAGTCACCCTCACTATATCCCCATCTCTATGAGTCACCCTCACTATATCCCCATCTCTATGAGTCACCCTCACTATATCCCCATCTCTATGAGTCACCCTCACTATATCCCCATCTCTATGAGTCACCCTCACTATATCCCCATCTCTATGAGTCACCCTCACTATATCCCCATCTCTATGAGTCACCCTCACTATATCCCCATCTCTATGAGTCACCCTCACTATATCCCCATCTCTATGAGTCACCCTCACTATATCCCCATCTCTATGAGTCACCCTCACTATATCCCCATCTCTATGAGTCACCCTCACTATATCCCCATCTCTATGAGTCACCCTCACTATATCCCCATCTCTATGAGTCACCCTCACTATATCCCCATCTCTATGAGTCACCCTCACTATATCCCCATCTCTATGAGTCACCCTCACTATATCCCCATCTCTATGAGTCACCCTCACTATATCCCCATCTCTATTAGTCACCCTCACTATATCCCCATCTCTATTAGTCACCCTCACTATATCCACATCTCTATGAGTCACCCTCACTATATCCCCATCTCTATGAGTCACCCTCACTATATCCCCATCTCTATTAGTCACCCTCACTATATCCACATCTCTATGAGTCACCCTCACTATATCCCCATCTCTATTAGTCACCCTCACTATATCCACATCTCTATGAGTCACCCTCACTATATCCCCATCTCTATTAGTCACCCTCACTATATCCCCATCTCTATTAGTCACCCTCACTATATCCCCATCTCTATTAGTCACCCTCACTATATCCCCATCTCTATTAGTCACCCTCACTATATCCCCATCTCTATGAGTCACCCTCACTATATCCCCATCTCTATGAGTCACCCTCACTATATCCCCATCTCTATGAGTCACCCTCACTATATCCCCATCTCTATTAGTCACCCTCACTATATCCCCATCTCTATTAGTCACCCTCACTATATCCCCATCTCTATGAGTCACCCTCACTATATCCCCATCTCTATGAGTCACCCTCACTATATCCCCATCTCTATTAGTCACCCTCACTATATCCCCATCTCTATGAGTCACCCTCACTATATCCCCATCTCTATGAGTCACCCTCACTATATCCCCATCTCTATTAGTCACCCTCACTATATCCCCATCTCTATTAGTCACCCTCACTATATCCCCATCTCTATTAGTCACCCTCACTATATCCCCATCTCTATGAGTCACCCTCACTATATCCCCATCTCTATTAGTCACCCTCACTATATCCCCATCTCTATGAGTCACCCTCACTATATCCACATCTCTATGAGTCACCCTCACTATATCCCCATCTCTATTAGTCACCCTCACTATATCCCCATCTCTATGAGTCACCCTCACTATATCCCCATCTCTATGAGTCACCCTCACTATATCCCCATCTCTATTAGTCACCCTCACTATATCCCCATCTCTATGAGTCACCCTCACTATATCCACATCTCTATGAGTCACCCTCACTATATCCCCATCTCTATGAGTCACCCTCACTATATCCCCATCTCTATGAGTCACCCTCACTGTATCCCCGTCTCTATGAGTCACCCTCACTGTATCCCCGTCTCTATGAGTCACCCTCACTGTATCCCCGTCTCTATGAGTCACCCTCACTGTATCCCCGTCTCTATGAGTCATCCTCACTGTACCCCCGTCTCTATGAGTCACCCTCACTGTATCCCCGTCTCTATGAGTCATCCTCACTGTACCCCCGTCTCTATGAGTCATCCTCACTGTACCCCCGTCTCTATGAGTCATCCTCACTGTACCCCCGTCTCTATGAGTCATCCTCACTGTACCCCCGTCTCTATGAGTCATCCTCACTGTACCCCCGTCTCTATGAGTCATCCTCACTGTACCCCCGTCTCTATGAGTCATCCTCACTGTACCCCCGTCTCTATGAGTCATCCTCACTGTACCCCCGTCTCTATGAGTCACCCTCACTGTACCCCCGTCTCTATGAGTCACCCTCACTGTACCCCCGTCTCTATGAGTCATCCTCACTGTACCCCCCGTCTCTATGAGTCACCCTCACTGTACCCCCGTCTCTATGTGTCCCCGTCTCTATGCGCCCATATCTATGTGTTCACGTCTCTATGTGTCCCCTCAGATTAAGCTTAGGTTTAGGGTTAGGAATAGGGACAACCAATATAATAGGAGGGGGAGGGGATATATATATATAAGACGGGAACATAATTATAGAGACGGGGAAACAGAGAGCCGAGGACACACTTATAGAGACGGGGACACACTGATAGAGACGGGGACACACTGATAGAGACGGGGACACACTTATAGAGACGGGGACACACTTATAGAGACGGGGACACACTTATAGAGACGGGGACACACTTATAGAGACGGGGACACACTTATAGAGACGGGGACACACTTATAGAGACGGGGACACACTTATAGAGACGGGGGGAGACACACACTTATAGAGACGGGGACACACTTATAGAGACGGGGACACACTTATAGAGACGGGGACACACTTATAGAGACGGGGACACACTTATAGAGACGGGGACACACTTATAGAGACGGGGACACACTTATAGAGACGGGGACACACTTATAGAGACGGGGACACACTCATAGAGACGGGGACACACTTATAGAGACGGGGACACACTTATAGAGACGGGGACACACTCATAGAGACGGGGACACACTCATAGAGACGGGGACACACTTATAGAGACGGGGACACACTTATAGAGACGGGGACACACTCATAGAGACGGGGACACACTTATAGAGACGGGGACACACTTATAGAGACGGGGACACACTCATAGAGACGGGGACACACTTATAGAGACGGGGACACACTTATAGAGACGGGGACACACTCATAGAGACGGGGACACACTTATAGAGACGGGGACACACTCATAGAGACGGGGACACACTTATAGAGACGGGGACACACTTATAGAGACGGGGACACACTCATAGAGACGGGGACACACTGATAGAGACGGGGACACACTTATAGAGACGGGGACACACTTATAGAGACGGGGACACACTGATAGAGACGGGGACACACTGATAGAGACGGGGACACACTTATAGAGACGGGGACACACTTATAGAGACGGGGACACACTTATAGAGACGGGGACACACTTATAGAGACGGGGACACACTTATAGAGACGGGGACACACTTATAGAGACGGGGACACACTCATAGAGACGGGGACACACTTATAGAGACGAGGACACACTGATAGAGACGGGGACACACTGATAGAGACGGGGGACACACTTATAGAGACGGGGACACACTTATAGAGACGGGGACACACTTATAGAGACGGGGACACAAAAAGACGAAATTGGCGTCACCTAGAGACGGGAGCACAATGCTACGAAACTATTCAACAGCCCACTCTCAGACAATTACCGGTAAGTTAACTCAAAAACGTAAAACAAAACCCAACCAGAATAGAAATGTCCATTCATTAATTAAAGAGCATCGGCGCATCAGACTCAAATGGACCACGTACTGCATTTGATCCTGAGGACGTACTGTGTGCATTCCTTGCATTAATCCCAGGAATCCTCAAGTGTGGACCATCCGATGTTGTTCTGTATGCATGGCTGTCGTGTCCGACTATGACAGCCAGATAGCAGAAGGGGACAACTGCTATTCCGGCGGGCTGGGCTCAAATGTGTTTATAGAGGAGAAGCCTTACCCAGGGTACAACCCCCACTGTCTTGCCCGAAGGGATCGGAGGACAGCTGGTATTGGGGAAGGTCCCCAAAGGCCAACCAATGCCTTTTGCTAGAGCCATTGCAAAAGCCCCCTTATATGAGAGTCATAGTCTTCCACATTACTGCTGAACAGAATCCATTGACCCAATAAACATAGATAGAAACTACCTGGTTTAATGCTTCAGAATGAAAGCAATGGGTTGTGCATGTTTAATGAAGTATTTATGTGTACGGGTATGCATGTGCAGTTGTGGTATTTTGTGTCTATGAAATTAGCATGTGTGTAACTGCTTAAATTGTGTTCTTCCACCACTACAATCATAATCGAGACACAAGTATAAATCCAACAAGATGGCAACGCCACGT
Source organism: Phymorhynchus buccinoides (assembly GCA_017654935.2). Taxonomy (NCBI): domain Eukaryota; kingdom Metazoa; phylum Mollusca; class Gastropoda; order Neogastropoda; family Raphitomidae; genus Phymorhynchus; species Phymorhynchus buccinoides. The sequence goes on along the minus strand of CM065681.1, from coordinate 58,042,577 downwards.
AACTGTACTCCCTGTACCAACAACACACACACGCACAAACATACACCCACACAGACCTCACCATACACATGCATGACGGCATAATTACACAGACATACAGACAGAAGTTGGGAGGGAGAGGAGGGAGCAACAACATGACAGTCAATTGTATTAGCCAACATTCATGAATACTGTATTATCTGCTGTAAAAAAATGGAAATAAAAATGGGAAAACAAAATAATTGTTGTAAATTTAGAATGATCTCCCTCAAATTCAGGGGAGTTAATTTTGGACTCTAGGGTAATTGTGTATCTTTGTGTTTAATAATGTCCTGCATTAGTATAACATTGTATAGAAATAATATATTTT
>CM065681.1:58034728-58037228 GCA_017654935.2 Phymorhynchus buccinoides | reverse complement strand
GACCAGGAGAAGGGCCACCCCAGTCACACACACAAAAACAGCCATTAGTTCGTTTCTCTCCAGAATCAAACCAGGACCATCATGCTCTTCATACAACTCACCATCACCCTCTTCACACCGACCTCAAATCATCCTACTATTCAATGGCATTACGGCCTGGTACACAGTAATCCGGATTTCCCGCGCGGAAATAGTCAATAAGTAAAATAAAGAAGGGAACCAAATATACGGATAAGGGTAAATACGGACACGTGCGTATATTTTTTCCCTTCTTTCTTTTCTTATTTACGGATTGCGCATGGGTTTCCGCGCGGAACATCCGCGTGTATGTGTACACGGCCTAAGGGTTAAAGTAGATATGCCTTCCAGATATACATTAGTATCACTCTCTGGCGCCCAGAGCACGCTAGGGCAGTTGGCGTTGAGGCATGCATGGCCCCCAAAGGCTAACGAACACTCCAGAGTTCAGCACGCTAGGACAGTTGCCGTTGAGGCATGCATGGTCCCCAAAGGCTAACTAACACTCCAGGGACAGTTGGCGTTGAGGCATGCATGGTCCCCAAAGGCTAACTAACACTCCAGAGTTCAGCACAGAGGGACAGTTGGCGTTGAGGCATGCATGGTCCCCAAAGGCTAACTAACACTCCAGAGTTCAGCACAGAGGGACAGTTGGCGTTGAGGCATGCATGGTCCCCAAAGGCTAACTAACACTCCAGGGACAGTTGGCGTTGAGGCATGCATGGTCCCCAAAGGCTAACTAACACTCCAGAGTTCAGCACAGAGGGACAGTTGGCGTTGAGGCATGCATGGTCCCCAAAGGCTAACAAACACTCCAGGGACAGTTGGCGTTGAGGCATGCATGGCCCCCAAAGGCTAACTAACACTCCAGAGTTCAGCACAGAGGGACAGTTGGCGTTGAGGCATGCATGGCCCCCAAAGGCTAACTAACACTCCAGAGTTCAGCACAGAGGGACAGTTGGCGTTGAGGCATGCATGGCCCCCAAAGGCTAACACTCCAGGGTTCAGCACAGAGCTTTGCAATGCTTTCTAAGGGCATGTACACATTTTATCCGCAATCCGCAAGTTCCGCAAGGAAACCCCATTCACTTCCCATAAATGAAAAAGAAGCGGACGCGGAACCTCATCCGCAAACCCATTCGCTTATTTCTTTTGGCTGGGAAACCCAGAAGTAAGTGAACGAAAGAAGGGTAAACATTACAGGGAAAATACGAACACGTGCGCAAATCTTTCCCCTTCTTTATTTTACTTATTCGCGGATTGCGCACGGGTTTCCGCACGGAATCTCCGCATATGTGTGTACACGGCCGAAGAAAGAAATGAATATCAAGTTTGCATGAAATTCTTCAGGTATTTTTGACAAGAAAGAGAAATGAATAGTGAAATAAGGAAAGGTAACTCTCTGTATTTTAACTCTCTTCACCAATGAGCTATAAATCGCCTAGCAAAGCACTAGCAACAGCCCCATGAATACAGACCCAAGTTCATCGTCAAAAAAGGATGACCCAGGTCTGCCCATATGACCAGCACCCACACAGTACACAACAACAGCGGTGGAGAGAATTGTGCTCAAAGACAGAAATGAACAAAGTTTGCATCACATACGGTCGGGTGGTTGTTTTACACGAAAGAAATGAACATAGTTTGCGTGAAATGGTTCAGATATCGTTACGTCACATAAGGTCTTTTTCTTTTTCTTTTTACACGAAAGAGATTAATATCAAGTTTGCATGAAATGCTTCGGGTATCTTTCAGTCACTTGAGATAGTTTATTGACACGACTCTAAGTGGGGCTGAAGGCAACATTAGAGAAAGTAGTTATTAGTATCAAAAGATTTTGTCGTGTGTAAAGCGAGGCAAATACGAAAGGTGAGTCTATCCCTATTGGTTTTGTCTGAAATATCAATCTGCTCTTTCAATAAAAATTCCTAATCACCTAATGCTACGAGTAAGTGGTTATGATTTTTTTTTAAAGTGAAGTGTATGTGCCTTGTGTGTGTGTGTGTGTGTGTGTGTGTGTGTGTGTGTGTGTGTGTGTGTGTGTGTGTGTGTGTGTGTGTGTGTGTGTGTGTGTGTGTGTGTGTGTGTGTGTGTGTGTGTGTGTGTGTGTGTGTGTGTGTGTGTGTGTGTGTGTGTGTGTGTGTGTGTGTGTGTGTGTGTGTGTGTGTGTGTGTGTGTGTATGCGCGCGCGTGCGGCGTGTGTGTGTTTGTGTGTGTGTCCCCCATTTTCTCTATGTTTCGGTCTGCATGTCTGTTTGTCTCTCTCTCTGTTTCTCTCTCTTGATCTCTCCTTTTCTCAATTCCCATGTGGGTGATACAAGGCAAACTAAACGGCTTGTACCACAAAATTCCATCATTATTTCTGGTCTCCGCAGCGACGCCCTCCCCTTCCCTCACCCCCTCCCCCCTCACACCCCTCCTCCGTCCTTGATCCTGCTTATTCCTTCAGATCAAGCCTTATTTCCCACTGAAGATGTCCCCT
>CM065681.1:58024728-58029728 GCA_017654935.2 Phymorhynchus buccinoides | reverse complement strand
TGCTTAACGTCCTCCGGTCTGGAACAGACACATATGGGACATTAGTAAACATAAAGATGGTGGGAACGATCCTGGAGGCAATGCCCGGAAGCAGTGCAACACCAATAAAGTCCCAATGTTTTAGCAATACAGATAAGTGGGTGTGGTGTGAGAGTTACATATTTGTTAATGTAAATTTATGTTTCATACTTTTATTTAATATTTGAATTTCACACGGTGGAAGACAAGTTTCCATGTGCACTGTACAATGCCAATGGACAATAAAGAAACTTAAACTTAGACTTAAGAATAGTTGTAAACTAAAATGTTCTTTAGAAGTAGGACTTTAGACGGACTTCTAAGATATGATAATGATGATAAGACTCATACTATCTCACTGTGAATACAGGCCCAGACCAGCAGGACGCAGTCAACGTGATTCCTGTGTTTCGGTCAATGTGCGTCAGTTTGTAAGGGACGGTGATTCTAATGACCCCTGCAGGTTTCCAATAACGAGAGGTCTGTGGCAGAAGGTAGCTTCATACCAGGGATGAAACAGGCTGACAGTACCACCTGGCAAATAGCCCTCGGTAGCGTCTGCTAGGTTACAGTTAGAACCCGTCAGCTTGCTATGGTCTGTGGCTTTAACGAGCTCTTTTTAATAGAGTAAACACCTGACATTATTGTTCAGCTTGCTAGACATGCAATGTATGATTTGAAGGCCCACTCGCAGCAGCGCACGTGCAACATTGTTGTTATTGTCATCATCATTATCCTCCAGCCTGATACGGTATATGAATTTGATGAATGCCTGGACAAAAATAATAATCAACAATTGAACGTGTTCGGAGTTTCGTTTGGTTTTTCAGAGTTCTCGTTTTCTTCGCCTAGGGCCTTGCAACGTGCGTGCATGATAGTTGTGCATGTGTTGGGTAGGTCAGGGATGGGGGAACTACAATCACTCAGCTTGCAAACGATCTATGGTTTGATGGGCACCTGCTATGGATGCTTTATCGAACAATGTGAATCGTTTGACGGATGTTCTACGCACTATGGCTGTTACTGCCTGCCAATACAGTAATTCATCCAGCAAGCATCGTGATCCTTCAAATGGTTAATCTTTATTGTGCTACAGTTTATTATTTATTGACCGTGTGAGGGCAAATTAATAAGACAATGTCTTGATCATCTTGGGATTCATTTAGATATCATCTGTTAGGTTGCTACTTCTCTAATTATTGTCAGTTAGTTAGTTAGTCAGTTAGTCTGTTATAGTCCCGTCAACAGCTATGGTTATCTCAGGACTGTCACCGCGTAAAGTTCGACCACGTATAACAAAACACACATCAATAATTCTTAACATCCCAAAACCTGAAAACAACCAAAAATAAACAGTACAATTCACGGCATGGCATCTTCACCATCACCCTATAGCTCATAATTTCACACAGTGCTGGAAACGTTGAGCCACTCTACTCTACTTATCGGATCCATGTTTTTTTAAAAAACACCAGTAAAAAAGGATAGCAAATACATCCTAGTAAAAAATATAAATACAAAAGGCCATATAGGCAAATATGCACTGCAGAATGGGCAACATGTGCTCACTCAAGTGCGCAAGGTCTCACGCGTGAAAGCCAGTGAACAATAAAAACAACAACTGGCATGTCATAAATAGTAAATGAGGATGGAGAGAATGAACAATGGGGACGAGGGGCTACTCTTAGTTTAAAGCTCCCCCACCACGACAAGGTGGAAGGCCGCGGGGGAGCTCATTGTCATTGTCGTCAGTCAAAACAACAACAACAACAACGCACAATGAAACGAGGAGTGCTAAGTATTGTTGACCTTGGAGACCATGATAACCTCGACCTTTGACCTTGACCTTTAGTCTGTCAAATATCAAATGAAGCGCTGCACAGATTCACATAAAATTGTGTAGGGTGGTATATCGCATCAAGCTGAACAGTTTGGCATTTAGATCTAATTCCGGCATTTAAATATATCTCCATATCTTCTCAAAAGACCAATTTATTGCGAAATTCAAAACCTATTTTTTTCTGTCGGTGCCTCAATATATCACTGTCTCTCCCACCCCCTCTCTCTCCCACTCCCTCTCTCCCTCTCTCCCCTCTCTCCCTCTCTCCTCTCTCTGTGTCTGTCTGTCTGTCTGTCTCTCTCTCTGCTTTGTAAATATGTGTAAGCAAGCAATTTTGTACTCGGCTTCTCTCTCTCTCTCTCTCTCTCTCTCTCTCTCTCTCTCTCTCTCTCTCTCTCTCTCTCTCTCTCTCTCTCTCTCTCTCTCTCTCTCTCTCTCTCTCTCTCTCTCTCTCTCTCTCTCTCTCTCTCTCTCTCTCTCTCTCTCTCTCTCTCTCTCTCTCTCTCTCTCTCTCTCTCTCTCTCTCTCTCTCTCTCTCTCTCTCTCTCTCTCTCTCTCTCTCTCTCTCTCTCTCTCTCTCTCTCTCTCTCTCTCTCTCTCTCTCTCTCTCTCTCTCTCTCTCTCTCTCTCTCTCTCTCTCTCTCTCTCTCTCTCTCTCTCTCTCTCTCTCTCTTGATGGCGAGATTTTAATCCGTAAGAACTTACTAGCAACAACTGGGAAAGACGAAACATTTAGGAAACAGCGTAATAAGGTTACAACTATGAAACGGACTGCCCAACAGAATTATTTCAGTGAACTTATTAAATCAAAGAAAGATTCTAAGTCTATATGGAAAGCGATCAACGAACTTTCGTGCAAGAAATCAAAGTTTTCCGCTACTGTATGTAATGATCTAACTGCTCAGCTACTAAATGAACATTTTACCTCAATTGTAGAAAGAACCATTAAAATTGACAAAACACAGTCTAACGATATGCATCTGTTAAAACAGTTTTGTAATGATAAAGTTGTCCAATCTAAGCAGACTTTCCCTTTTATTAGTGTGCATGAAGTTTACAAGGAACTATGTAAACTAAAACAGTCCCGTTCTTATGGTCTTGATGGTCTAGACAGCAAAATTGTGATGCTGTCTGCACCTATTATTACAGAACACATCACCTACATATACAACCTCTGTATAGATACAAATTGCTTTCCACAAGCCTTTAAAGAAGCCAAAGTTCTTCCTTTTTTAAAATCTGGAGATCCATCTGATCCCTCAAATTACCGGCCCATATCAATATTATCGATACTGTCAAAACCCCTTGAAAGACATCTCAAACAACACATTCAGTCTCATTTCACTAAGTATGACTTATTTTACACTAATCAAAATGGTTTCAGGGAAAAGCATTCTTGTCACACAATGCTCACAAACATTATAGAAGAATGGCATCTTAACATTAACAATGACTTATTCACTGGCTCACTTTTTGTCGATTTCGCCAAAGCCTTTGACACGATTGATCACACCCTTCTTTTAAGAAAACTTACTTTGTATGGCCTACATTCCGACTCCGTTAACATGATAGCATCCTTCCTTAACAATAGAACACAGACTGTTTCCCAAGATTTTATAATGTCGTCCTCTATGCCTATCAAATATGGAGTCCCCCAAGGATCTGTCTTAGGGCCTATCTTATTCTCAATTTATATTAATGGTTTACCCCTTCACTTAAAATCTCAATGTGAACTCTTTGCTGACGACACAACCCTTCATACTAAGGACAAAAATCCAAATAAGGTTTGTTCCTTCCTTCAAAATGACATAGATAATCTTACAGCATGGACAGAAAATAATAATATGGCAATTCATCCAAGTAAATCTAAATTTATGTTAATAACTACTCGGCAAAAACGCCAAAACTTAAAAGATACCCTACCCAAACTCAAAATTTATAATAATTTTCTGGAAGAGATAGATTCCTGTAAATTACTAGGTGTAACTATCGACAATAATTTATCATGGTCCAAGCACATTTCTGCCATCTGTAAAAATATAGTGAAGAAAGTATTCCAACTAAACAGAATAAAGCACTTCCTCGACATCCATACTCGAAAACTCTTTTTTAATGCATACATTCAGCCTGAAATAGATTATGCTTCTACTTGTTGGGATCTTGCTAGCGAAAACTGCTTAAAGCCACTGAAAAGACTCTACAAACGTGCTCTAAAAATTGTTCTTCTTAAGCCATCTTCACTTCAAAATAGCGATTATAAGGAACTAGGCATTCTTCCATTAGACTACAAATTTTACCTCAACAAAGCTATTTTCATGTACAAAATTGTGAATAAACTGACACCGGCCTATCTATGCAAAAGATTTCCTATTACTAACATTCGTAGCAAAAATATAATTTATATTCCTCGCCCTAGAACAAACCTGTTTATGACCTCCCTTACATACTCCGGTAGCAAATTATGGAATGAATTAGAAAATTGCAATAAAAACCTAATAAGTGTCTCATCCTTTAAAAGAACATATCACAAACACCTCTTAGAAAAGTTTTAAGCTATTAACTTCCTAGAAATATTCGCTGTTTGTTTAGAAATAATAATGACTTTACGTAAATATAATGTTTCTCTATAACGTGGGGTTACTAGTGTATTGTATTCTATCATTGGACCATGAGCGTATTTGCACCTGTGTGTTCGAACACACCACGAGAGACTAGGTATGCATGTTTTGGTATAGTTATAGGATATGCTGTATGTTTTGTGTGTGTGCGAGTACGTGAACGAGCTCTTCGTTTGAGCTTGAATTTTTTTCGCATGTTCTTCAATTTACTGTGAACATGCCTGTTGTTATTTTCTATTCTTGTTATGCATTTTTTACTTCTTTTGTTTTCCTTTTCTTGTTATTTGGCTTTTCTTTTTCCCCTCGAGGGCATGGTGTAAAGAAGCTTGAGCTTATCCGTTTACCCTCATTAAACATTCGTATTCGTATTCGTATTCGTATTCTCTCTCTCTCAACTTCTTATATATCTCTCTCTCATTCTCTCTCTCTCTCTCTCTCTCTCTCTCTCTCTCTCTCTCTCTCTCTCTCTCTCTCTCTCTCTCTCTCTCTCTCTCTCTCTCTCTCTCTCTCTCTCTCTCTCTCTC
>CM065681.1:58009728-58014728 GCA_017654935.2 Phymorhynchus buccinoides | reverse complement strand
CACACACACACACACACACACACACACACACACACACACACACACACATGCTGAGATTACTCAGATTGGAGGGGTTTCAAAGACAAGTTTCTTTTTCTTGAGAATCAGAAAATATTGCAGAAAACGGCATATACGCGAATATAAACACGCTGACAATGCTACATTTACGCAGACAAACACGCACAGACAGTCATGACGGTGAAAGAAGCTTTCATACAAAACACATATAGAAAGGTGTTGGTGCAGCAGAGTACAGTAACACATGTAGACAGAGTGGGGCGAGTGAGGGCACTCCCGCCCAGCACTGCATTCAATAATCCAATGTGGTGTCTCACGCAGGCTAAAACATATGTCAACTGCTCCCGTCACATACTAAGCATAGTAGAGAAAAACGTAACTAGAATGTGTGAGAGAGAGAGAATACGAATACGAATACGAATGTTTTATTGAGGGTAAAAAGGATAAGCTACAATAGCTTCTTTACACCTTGCCCTCTCACTCACACATTCATACCATGCATCAAGCAAAGAAAATTTGACATAAAACAATCAAGTCAAGAAAATGGAACAAAAATTGGCACATGAAATAATTGAAAAAGATATCAACAATGGGAATTAAAGCAAACATGGATAATACTTAACAATGGCGAACTTGAATTGGTAGTTTAAATGGAGTACGAAAAAAGGGAAACAATTTTGAGACAATCACAATTTTTCAGAATAAAACCACTTTTAAGGAAGAACAAAAAACAAAGGACAATAAGATGGGAATATGAGAGAGAGGAGAGAGAGAGAGAGAGAGAGAGAGAGAGAGAGGGAAGAGAGAGAAGAGAGAGAGAGAGAGAGAGAGAGAGAGAGAGAGAGAGAGAGAGAGAGAGAGAGAGAGAGAGAGAGAGAGAGAGAGAGAGAGAGAGAGAGAGAGAGAGAGAGAGAGAGAGAGAGAGAGAGAGAGAGATTTATAAGAATCTAGGCATAAGCTGATGGCATTGGTAACGTTTGTAGTAAAACTCATTAATTAGCATTACTGATAAACAAGATTGTCCATTAGGAACTTGTGATAAGATTTTCGAAAGGAAGATACGCTAGTTTTATTTTTTTAGATCATCAGGGAGGTCGTTCCACAATTTACCACCTGAGAATGTAAGTGATGATTTATATATAGATCTGTTCTGGGGCGGGACATTGTTAATTTGGTTTTGCGTCGAATTGTATGGACTTTGAATTTAGTAATAAGATATTTTGGTGCTAACTTATTTATGATCTTGTACATAAGGGTAACTTAAGTTTGTTTAGTAGGCATTTCAAATCAAATGGTAGAATGTTAAGTTCTTTATAGTCATTGGTTTCTAGGGATGACGATTTAAGGAGTATGAGTTTAAGAGAGCGTTTATGTAACCTTTCAACATGTTTGAGTGTGTTTTGCTAGCTGGATCCCAACATGTTGATGCATAATCAATATCAGGTTGGATATAGGCATGGAAAAACGTCTACGCGTATGTTGATCTAAAAAGTGTTTTATTCTATTGACTGAAATGCTTTTTTTGAAATTTTCTTTGACAGAATGTCCATGTGTTTTGACCAGGATAAGTTGTTGTCAATGTATACGCCGTGTGAAGTAACTTCTTCTAGAGTCTTTTCATAGATAGTCGGTGTTATTAACCCTTTCACCGCCAATGTCGCATTTTAGCACCACAATGGTTTAACACCCATGCCACTAAAAGGCATCAAACCAGGGCCTGTTATCTAAAGACCCTATTTTGCTTAATTATGGGAGGTAAGGATATCCCTAATGTTATATATGTCACAGATGAATTCGCAATATTGCAGATTTGTTTTTTCTCTAGCCAGTTAAGGTTCATAGTATTTTGGGGCTGAAAAATTGCTGGCGGCGAAAGGGTTAATTGATTTTTAGTTTTGCTTCTTTTGTCTTGTTGTGATTAACATGAATTTATACTTTTTGGGGTGTAAGGCCATATGATTGTGCTCTGCCCAGTCAACCTGATTATCAATGTCACTCTGCAATCCAGAACAGATTGAATCAGCATTATAGCCATTGTGGTGTCATCTGCAATAAGCTCATACGATGAAGTAAGATTAAGGGGGAGGTCATTTATATAAAGAAAGAGAGAGAGAGAGAGAGAGAGAGAGAGAGAGAGAGAGAGAGAGAGAGAGAGAGAGAGAGAGAGAGAGAGAGAGAGAGAGAGGGAGGGGGAGAGAGAGAGAGAGAGAGAGAGAGAGAGAGAGAGAGAGAGAGAGAGAGAGAGAGAGAGAGAGAGAGAGAGAGAGAGAGAGGAGAGAAGAAGAAGAAGAAGAAGAAGAAGAAGAAGAAGAAAGAAGAAGAAGAAGAAGAAGAAGAAGAAGAAGAAGAAGAAGAAGAAGAAGAAGAAGAAGAAGAAGAAGAAGAAGAAGAAGAAGAAGAAGAAGAAGAAGAAGAAGAAGAAGAAGAAGAAGAAGAAGAAGAATTGCATCATTAATCCAATGTGGTTTGTCTCACGTCGCAGGGCAGACATTTTATGTCAACTGCTCTCTTAGCACATCGTCACAATAAATTATATAGAAAACACAAGGTCAAGTTCAAGGTCAAGTTCAGCACGCCAATACCTTATGCTCCGATGCCTTCTAGTCAAGGTGATATACACCACATCGAATCTGAAGCACATCTGTCAAGCAAAAATGTGAAACATATGGCTAAAACACCCATTTACAGACCCTAACCATTTTCAGGATCTGCCGATGTCCTTGACCTTGACCTTAACCTTGGTCGGTACCCCATTGCCAGAACGGCCACAAACCAATGTACCTATATGTCAAGTTTGAAGAATGTAAGTCCAACGATGTAGAAGATATGGCCCCTAAACGAAATTTAGGGTTTCAATGCCATACGCCAAGGTCAAGGTCACTAGCGTGATAAATTATACACAGATGTCTTTCTCTTTTAGTAATAAACCACCACTCTACATTTGAGGCGATTGTGTGCTAACGCTATCGTGCCAGGTGCTCGGCAGTACTTTCGGCTCCATTGACATTGACATTTGACCTATGACCTTCATTTTCGAACTTGACCTAGAAAGTTTTAGTACCTATACGCATGCAATACTTGAGTCTCCTAGATCCCTCCGTTCAAACGTTATTGTGTTCAAATAGTCAGATAGCCAGGAACAAACAGAAACCTCTGAAAACATTATCAGCTTCGCTATCTTCGTTCGCGGCTGGCTATGATAAACAATTGACACTTATGTCCTGATCAACATGAAGATATATCCGTTTACATATTGAATTTACGTACAATTCTATTTTTAAGCGGTTATAGTTTCATGTTGATGGCGATGTTTTTGCTATGTTATTTCTTAAACATCATACTACCAATACTAGTTGGATTCGTGTAGTCGTCTCAAATAATAGTATTAAAGCAAATCGTTTTCTAGGCGATTTAGAGACGGTTTCGTCTGGAGTACAAACAGGTAAAGTCAAATCTTGAACGAAAAAAGCTCTAAGTTACTATTAATTTCCCACACATTAAAGTTGTATTTTCATACGTTTAGTAGAACTTGTAAATGTTTCATTGTTTATGTTGCCAGCCAGGACATTATTCATGCTCATGATGATGGTCTTTGATAATAAAAGGACAACAGAGAACTTTGGCTACAATTTACAAGACGCCGTACATTCCTCACACAAATTGATCAAACTTGATTAGTATGCTCTGATTAGCATCAAAAATGCGTTACAGTCCAGTTCGCATGACATTGTCTCATACCATGACCGCAGCATTTTGCATACTCTAATTGTTGATGTTACACCATCAATGAAGACAATCTCAGATCTGCAACATGCTTTCATCAAAATGAGTAGACTATGTGATTCTGGGTTATGGTGAAAGTGACGTTATCTGTCTCTGGACAATCGCTTAAGACAAATGCTCGACAGAAGACAGTTACCACACATACAGTTCTATTACATAATCATCCACGGATGAAGCTTGCTGTCTCTCAAGGACATGCTGTCAGCACCCATGGGCAAAAGGCGTCTCACTAGCATCATACGTGTTCATTGATTACTGAAGTACTTTCAGAGCAAACGGTGCACCTTTAAAGAAAACCACTCCCATGAAGAGGATGAAACCTTCATTGCTCATCAGGTCAGGGCTTTAGTGTTAGAAAACGATTAGAAAATCTGTTCACCTGGTCGCCTAACCAATTGTTTTGGTTTGAATTATGCATCCCATTTCACCCTGTGACCTTGGTACGGAGACAAGTGTCATCTTCTTGACTGATAGAGACATACAATGTGACATTTTGTTTTTATGGAACCATAATCAGCTCAAGCGAAATGATTAAAACCAAGACTCGATGAGCAAAAACAGTCTCAGCCTCTTCATGGTAGTGGTGTTCTTCAAAATTACGATGCTTGATTTTAATTCCATATTTGACGATCAGCGTGAATGCATTCTTCCCAGGACAATGCTTCGGTAAGCCCTGTGCAAGCATGATGTTGGTAGGACACCTTTTGGTCAGGGATGCTGAATGAACGAGTCCGTGCTCTCTTCTCTCCAGTTTTGTTTATTGGTTGATTCTCCCAGATGCCTGTCAAAGCAACTGGACATTTACTAAAACCAAGCATAATAGACTGTTTATGACAACCTGCTGCAGGTCTTACTTTGTCATTGTTCTTGCCGTTTTCGACAGACTATGAAGACTTTACTTCAACAGCGACATCCTATGCCAGACACACGATGGTCATGGTTTGAGTCCCTGGACTATCTGGTTTGGGTTTCCTGTCTTCCATAACAATACGAGTAAGGAGTTGAGTAAGGAGCTCAAGGCAAAAAAAACCTGGAATAAGAGGGGAAGAGGGGGTTCTCCGAAGATCCTGTTTTGTCCAGCTCTCCGTAGAGTTTCTTTGCATTATTAACTACTGGACAATACGAAGACATTAGCAAAACACCCAGAATCATTCAAAGCCTAAATTTGGTCTACTTGTTGCATAATGTATAAGAACATA
>CM065681.1:57979728-57992228 GCA_017654935.2 Phymorhynchus buccinoides | reverse complement strand
GCTCTTTGTGCAGATCGTTTTAAAGAATTAACTAAGTTTCTTTGTTTTTTTAAAATCATAGTCATTCCCTGACATCAAAAGCCTCTCTCTTTCATTAATGGCAGCGTCTATGTCCTTTGATATCCAAGGTTTTTTAGGGTTATTTCTGATACGTACTGTTTTAAAAGGAGCGTGTTTGTCATAAATATTAAGGAAACTATGGTACCAGATTTCAAAAGTTGTGATAGAGAGAGAGAGAGAGAGAGAGAGAGAGAGAGAGAGAGAGAGAGAGAGAGAGAGAGAGAGAGAGAGAGAGAGAGAGAGAGAGAGAGAGAGAGAGAGAGAGAGAGAAAGAGAGAGAGAGAGAGAGAGAGAGAGAGAGAGAGAGAGAGAGAAAGGGAGAGAGACAGAGAGGGAGATGGGGGGGGGGGGGCGGACAGATAGATAGCTTGGTTGACTATTTGTAGACAAACGAGATGAACAGACGAATATACAGGCATGTGTCAGGTGTAATCATAAATTATTTAAAAACAAGGGCGTCGCCGAGCGGCAGACATGTCCGTCACCAGCAATGCCACGCACTTGCGACACCCCGTAGAGTGTCACATCCTGACACAAAATTGGAAGGGATTCTGTCTTCTAGTTCACGAGATACAGCTTGAAGAAGAAACATATAGCGCAAAGAAGGAAATCTCGGTTTTCAAGGTCACACTTCAAGGTCAAGGTCGTTATGGTGATAATTTATGCTCGGATGTTTTCTTCTCTAGGGTATACAGTACCACACACAATCTGAAGCGCTTCTGTCAAGTACCAATGTGGAAAATATGGCTTAAAACCCAATGTGTAGACCCCTACCACTTTCAAGGCCTACGGATCGCCCGGACCGTGACGTTGACCTTGATCGGTATGCCACCATCAGAACGGGCATAAGCCAAAGTACCTTCATGCCAAATTTGAAGAATCTAACACTAACGGTGTGGGAGTTATGGCCCCTGTAAGATTTTCGGTTTTCAAGGTCGTACGCCAAGGTCAAGGTCACGACGGCAATATGGTTTGCGCGGATGTCTTCCTCTCATGGTGACACACCAGCACACACAATTTGACGTGATTCTGTCAACCCGTTCGAAAGATATCCTTGGGACAGACAGAAGGAGAAAAAAATGACCCTCCGATTTTCAGGCTCCAGCGATCTTTTTGACCTTGACCTTGACCTTGATCGGTATGCCATCATCAGAACGGGCATAAGCCAAACCACCTTCATACCAAGTTTCAACATCCTATGTTGATCGGTGCCCGAGATATGGCTAAAAATAGATTTTCGGTTTTCAAGGTCGTACGTCAAGGTCAAGGTCACGACGGCAAAATGGTTTGCGCCGATCTCTTCCTATTAAGGAGGCACACCTTCACACAAAATTTGACGCGATTCGGTCAAGCGGTTCGGGAGATATCCTTGGGACAGACAGAAAAAAAAAAAAAAAAATAAAAACCAGCCCATCGCAATAGTCCGTCTTGGTGACGGACTAATCATTTGAAATAATATAATCCTTGAATTGTTTCATGAAAGATGGATGGCTTGATATTTGTTTTAAATACACGGGTAATGCATTCCATAGTGAACCTCCGGAATAGTGCAGACTGGATTTATATAAATCTAATCTTGGTCTATGAAGAACAATCTTGTGTATGTGTCTCTTATTATTCAACTGAAATTTATTTGTTATTCTGGAAGGCGCCATTCCAATCATTATTTTGTGCATAAGCCTTCCTTTGTTAAATTTTAGTCTGTTTTTATGTGGTAGAATATTCAGAAACATAAAATCTTCCAACGTTAAAGAACTTGATTTTAAAAGAACCAGTTTTAAGGCACGATTATAAACGCTGACAAGTGGTTTCAATGTCTTGTCACTGGCACAATCCCAAACTGTTGAGGCATAGTCTATTAATGATTGGATGTGAGCACTAAAGAAATGTTTCTTAGCTTCGTAAGTGATAAAATGTTTTATTTTTGATAGCTGAAAGACTTTCTTTGATATCTTTCTGCTTAATTGAGATATGTGGTCATTCCAGGATAGGTTATTATCAATAGTTATACCTAAAACTTTGAGAGACTTTGCTTGTTCTATTTTTTCATTATTTACACAAATATGTAGTGTGGTATCTTGGATGTTTTGACGTTTCTGTCTCGTAGTTAAAGATGTGTTTATTTTTTTCTGCGTTCAGTGACATATGATTACAGTCAGTCCACTTAACGAGTTTATTTACGCTTTCTTGCAAGTGTACATATACAGTGTTTATATTTTGATGTGACGAGTGGATCGTGGTATCATCAGCAAAGAGATCACATGGGGACGAAACAGAGAGGGGTAAATCATTGACATATAAAACAAAGAATAGGGCCAAGAACTGAACCTTGTGGCACACCACTTGTTATACCACTGGAATTTGAACATTTATTTTCTACACAAACGCATTGTTGACGGGAACTTAGAAACGAAGATATGTAACAATGTCAGCTGAAAAATTATAAACTGATAATTTACGAAGGAGTAGAGAGTGGTCAAAGGTGTCGAAAGCCTTTGCAAAATCTACGAAAAGTGCTGTTGTGTATTCGTCATTATAAATGTTAGCAAGCCATTGGTCGACAAGATTTATTAAAGCTGGATGGCATGAATGTTTTTCTCTAAAACCTGACTGGTTTGGATGCAAAAGGTCAAATTTGTCAATATGTTGTACGATGTTGCGTTTGATGTGCTGCTCTAGTGGTTTGGACAGGACAGAAAGAATTGAATGGGTCTATAATTAGAGGGATCGTTTTGGTCACCTGATTTGTAAAGATGAATAATTTTACTAGTTTTGAAATGCTTAGGGGAATAGTTTTTGTCAATACATAAATTATATATGTAAGTTAAAGACTCTGTAATGACTGGTGCACTGAGTTTTATAATGTTAGTGTCAATTTCATCTAAGTCTTTTGCTTTGGATTGTTTGAGTTTGATTAAACTGTTATAAACTTCGAACACAGCTATGGGTGGTATGGTCAATGATGTGTTGATATGTGTTTCTTTGCAAAATTGTTTTAACTCATGTAAGTCATTTTCTTTTGATTTGTTATTTTGAATAATCTGGTTTGCAATGTTAACAAAATAGTGATTAAGTTCGTCGGTGGAATGTTTTTTTGCAGAGGGTTGTTTTTTAGAATTGTGTTTATTTGTGCTTTCCATATGGATTTAGAATCATTTTTAGAACCTGCTAGATCTTGGAAATATTGTTTTTTTAAATTACGTAACATGGTGGTAACTTTGTTTCTTTGCGTCTGGAATTGGTCTTGCTTCATAGAACCACTTAGTAGGTCTCTTGTGTTCATAGCATTGTCAATGTCTTTATCTATCCAGGGGGGCTTAGGTTTGTGCTTTACTCTTTTGCATCTAATCGGTGCATGCTTATTGTAAATATCAATGAAAAAGTTATACCAAAACTCTAATCCTTCATCAAGGTCAATGTAATGATAAATTCATGAAAGCTGGGACTGTGCCGGATCAAAGAGAAATATTTCCTCGTTAAATTTAGAAAAAAACATCTGTAATAAATTGCCTTAGGGATTTTGTAACCTTTTTTATTCCATGTTAATTTTTTTTTTTTTTTTTTTTTTTTTTGGTTTTTTTTTTTTTTTTTTTTTTTTGTTTTTCTTTTTTCTTTTTTTCTTTTTTTTTGATTTTTATTGTTAATTGCTCCTTTAGCATTTATTGTTTAGTTTTTGCCTTGAATAAATCGTGGTGTATTTGTTTATTTTATATGGGTGGGGGGAATACTCTTCTCTTTGTTTTTTTTTTTTTTTTTTTTTTGGTTTTTGTTTTAGGTTTTTTTCTATGCTCCTTTTATTGTTTTTTTTTTTTTTATTTTTTTTTTTTTACGTTATGTTTTTTTTTTTTTTTGTGTTATATATTTTTCAATATGTTTAAATTTTTGTTTTTATTCTTGGGTTTATTTCCATATTTTGTTATTTTTTTTTATACACCACCTTGTTGCCTCTTTACATTTTTCATTCATTGTTCCGCTTGTTTTTTATTCGTATATGGGTTATTTCTACTTATCTTTTCTTATTTTAGCGAGGTTTTGTTTTTCACGAACATGGGTGGTTTTTTTTGGGCCCTATTTTTCGGATCCTTTTGTATTTATAGTTTTTTTTTTTTTTTTTATTTTTTTTTTTTTTTCTTAGTATTTTTTTTTTTTTTTATTATTTGGTTATTTTTTTTTCTTTTTTTTTTTTTTTCTTCTTTTAATTTTTATTATTATTTTACTTTTTCTTTTTTTTTCTCGTGTATTTTTTATTATCTCTCTTTTTTTTTTTTAATACTTTTGTTTTTTCTTTTTTTGTTCTTTTCTTATATATCTATTTTCTTTAATTCTTTCTTGATTTGTTTTATTCTTTTAAACACATTTTCCTAATTTTCTCTCTGCTTTAATTTTTTATTTCTTTTTTCCCTATTTTATCTTTTCTTGTTCTTTTAAATTGTTATTTTGTTATTGGAGGTTTGGGTTCTTGTTTTTTTGAACCCACTACCCCCATTCTTTTTTGTCTCTATTATAATCTAGGGTGGTGATGCGGGGTTAAATCCATAAAGACTGTGGGGGTGTCGGCGTGGTGTCGTAGACATTCAGTGGACTAGGATGTCTGCGTATTTAATGTGGCAGTAATTAAGTGGGGAAAGTAACACAGTGAAGCGGAGGTCTTTTTCATTCTATGTTTATCTTTGTCGTGTTTATTTATTTTCTCGTTACTTGTGGCCAGTTTTGGTATTTTTTTAGATTCTCTTCGGGGTTGGTATATATATTCTGCGATGTGAAATGAAAGGTTCCGGACGTTTAGTGGTTTATTCTTATTTCGAGTGGCGAATCTATTCCCGAGACATTAAAATATTTTTTCGAGGGAGGGTAAACTTCTATATATCTATAGGTGGGGATAGCGCAGGGTGGGTCCCAACCGCTAGAGCTTTATTTGGCATTATAGGCCTAATGTTTAATGAGCACAAAATTAACCATTTATTCTAAACAACCACATCCCATAGTTTATTTCTTAGATTTATATACCACGCAACACCTCGATTGCATTGTCTTAATATGATAGGACCTAAAAGGAATCCAGACTTGGTGACACAAGTCACCGACAATTCAATTGTCTATTCGCATGATTAGTCTGTTTATTGTTTCTCAGTTTACATTCTGTTTTTCTTTGGTTCGTTGTTTTTGCTTTTAGTATTACTTTTTTGACACGACTATTGCTCTTGACAGAACTCAAATTATAATAGTGAGATCATGAAGGGGCCACCTTCTTTTTTGTCTTCGTGTATTTGATTAACAATATTTACATGCGATTCCCTCTTTAAAGACTATCTCTTTTTTTTTCCTTCTTTAAATTTTTTTTTTTGGGTCTTTTTTTATTTTTTTTTTTTTTTATTTTATAGGCTGTATGTTCTTTTGTTTTTTTGTTTCTTCAGAGCATTTTATATTCAGCTTACGTTCTTTACTTTTTAATGTCTTTGCACTTTTTTTTTTTTTTGCTTTTTTTTATCTTCTCATTGTTTTATCTTTGAGATCTGGTTTCTTTTTCTCATTCCTTCTGTCAACCCCTGTTATAACTTAATCCTTCTTTCTAATTTATTCCAAAAGTCTTCTCTCTTCTTCCTAAAGATCCCTATGTCCATTTCCTTCTTCCAACTTCTCATCTCTCTTGCGTCATCTTCTTCTTTTTACATTACTTTTTTCACAACCCTTCTCTGTTTCTTCTCTTTTCCTTTATATGAGTCCCGTCAAAAAAAAACCACCTTTCTGGTTTAGTTCTTCATTACTCAACGATGTGTCCTTTTCTTATCACTGTCTGTGTTCTTTATGACTTATTTGGGCTCGCCATATATAATCGCACTTCCTACTGACTTGTTCTCTCTTGTGTCCATCTAGCTCGGTTCATATATATACTCCTTACTAATCTATCTTCCCTCCGCTTTACTTATTGTCCCACATTTTGAACAAAGATCAGCAACTACATTGTCATACCAAGTAGCTACTGTGTCTTTTGATTACCCTTGACATTACCTACAAAACTTATACCCCTAAACTTACCCTTCACAATCCTGCAACAAAGAACAAGCGTAAAAAAAAAAAACAAACTAAAAAAAAAAAAAAAAAAACACAACCGAAAAAAACAAAAGACGACTTCAAAAATTTAGAAAAAAAGAACAAAACCCAACACAACAACCAAAAAAAAAACCCGGTTTGTTCAAACCCCCAGCAAAAAACAAGGGTCCAGCATTCCAAAAAGGTTTTTCTTTTATATCCATTGCTAATCACACGCTAATGCTTTTAAGGACGAGACTCAACAAACCGAAAGAAAGTTACCGGAAGGAGAGTACTGCAACAAATTACCATGTTGGTGATATGCCTTAGGTTCATCTACTTCTTTCGGGTTGTTGTTCAGTGATGAAGGGAATACTCAGGACAGGGATGTATCACCATACACTATAGGTGACTAGCTCAGGGGGTTAGAAGGGAAAGTGTGACGAGGTGGTGTTGGGGTGGGTTGTGGGGGTTATAATATGTGGGGGGGTGGGGGTGGGGGGGGAGGGGGGGTTTGTGAGGGGGGATCTTTTAATCATGAGGGGGGGTGTTTGATTGTAGGTTGTTCTCTTTTTTTGTATTGTATAATCGATTTTTTATTGAAAGGGGGCGGTGACGGTACAACCTTTTTTTTTTTTGCCTAAGGGGGTGAATGGGTGTATGATCAGTGTGGGGGAGGGATATATGTGCGAGACAAGGGGGCGCGAAGTGGGAATGTGAATGAGGAGCTCTATGGGTTTGTTGTGTGTGCCACTGTGATAATAGTGAACACTATTTCGTTTTATGGTGTGGGATTAGGACCTGGTGCTCGGGGGGGGGGGGGCTCTCTGTCCTGTGGGACTGGGGAAATCATATTATACCCTTCCTCTTGACGGGAGGAGGTGTGCTTGTGTGTGCATCGTCTAGTGTATTATACTTTTTAGCCTGACAATTTTGTTCTTGTATTCTCTTTTGTTTTGGATTTTTGTTGGGGGGGGGGGGGTTGTGTGTGGTTTATTTAATGGTTAGTACCTTCTTTCCTTTAGGGTGGTATTGGGTGTGTGGTAGGGGGAGGGGTGGGGGGGGGGGGGACGGGTGGGGGGGGCGGGGGGGGGGGGAGTGGGAGGGGGGGGGGGGGGGGTGGTGTGGGGGGGGGGTGGGTGGAAGGGGTGACGTTTTGGGGGTTCTGTGTGGGGGGGGGGATGTCTCGGGGGGGAAGGGGTACTCATAGCTGAACTGCTGGGGGGGGGGGTGAGGGGGGGGACGGGTGTGTGAGGCTCTGTGTGGTGGGTCTGGTGGGGTAGTGGGGGCGAAGGGTAAGGCGGGGCGTTGATGGGGGCGGAGGGGGGTGGGTGGGGAAAGTGGTGGGTGTGGTGGGGGTAGGGGGGTGGATTTGTGCGAGGGGGGGGGGGGGGTGGGGGTGCGGGGGGTGGTGTGCGCGGGGTGGAAATGGGTCGTGGAGGGGTCTGGGGAAATCGCGGTACCGGGGTGTGGGGGGGGGGGGGGGTACGGGAGGGGTGTGGGGGGGGGGGGGGGGTGTTGGAGGGGGGGTGGTGGGTGTTTTCTCTTGTGTTACGGCTTTTTGGGGGGGTGGGTGAGGGTGGGTGGGCAGTGGGAGGGTGGGGGGGGGTGGGTGGTTGTTGGTTGGCTTGCGGTTGTGGGGGGGGATTTTTTGTTTTGCAGGGGGTGGGTGTGCCACTTTTTTTGGCGTTGTGTTTGCTGGAGTTGGGGGGGGTGGCGGATAGGGGGAGGGGGGTGGGAGTTGGGTATTTATTGTTCTACTGGGGGGGGGGGGGGGGGGGGTCGCAGGCCTTTAATGGGGGGGGGGGAGTTGGTCCGTGGGCTGGCTCGAGGGGCCGGCTTGGAGGGGGGGGGGGGGGGGGGGTGGGAGGGGGGGGGGTCGTCTGGGGGGTGGGGGGGGGGGTGGGGGGCGGGAGGGGGGAGGGGGGGCCCGAGCGCGTCTGGGGGCTTCGGGCGTGGGCGGGGGGGGGTGGGGGGCTTGTATGCCGGCGCTGGGGGGGGCGGGGGTGGTCTGTGGGTGGCGGGAGGGTGGGGAGTGGTAGGGAGTGGAGTGACGGGTGGGCCCTCTGGGGGGGGTGGTGGTGGGGGTCGTGGCGCTGCGGGGGTGCGTCGGGACGGGTGGGGGGGTGTGGGGGCGGTGCGGTGCGGACCTGGGAAGGTGTGGTGGGGTCCGGGGTGGCGGTTGGGCGGTCTGTTCCGCGGGGTGGGGGTGGGGTGGTGGGGGGGGCGGGGGGGACGAGGGGTGAGGGGGGTGGGGAGGGGTGGGTGGGGGCGGGGGTGTGGGGGTGGGGGGTGTGGGGGTGTGTGTGGGGGAGCTGACTGCGGTTGGAGTTTTCGTGTGGGGGGTGGCGAGGGGGGGGGGGGTGGGCTGGGGGTGTCGCGATAGGAGTTGTGCGGAGTGAGTGGGGGGGTAGCCTGGGGGGTGGGCATCACGGAGGGGGGGTGAGGGAGGTTTGGGTCAAGCGGTGGTCGGCGGGGGTGCGGGGGAGTGGTGGAGGGGGGGGGGGGGGGGGGGGGTTTTTTTTTTTCAGCTTAATTTAGATTTAAGGGGGCTCTAGTTGCTTTTAGGGTTTTATTTCTTTGTTTACTATAATTCTTTTTGGTGTGGTGGTAGGGGGCTCCTAGGGTGTGGGAGGGGAAGGGGAGGTGTGGATGTGAGTGGTTGGGGGGTGTGTTGGAAGTATCTGATGGGTGAGGGTGGGATGGTGGGAGGTATGAGTTCTAGAGAAGGTATAACAGCCGGGGCGGTGGGGTGACTCCTTGGAGGAAAGGTTGCTTGAGATGGTAGAGGGAGTTGGTTGGAGGTGTAGTGTGTCATGAGAGAGCGAGAGGCGAGGGGTGGGAGTGGGGTGGGTTGGTGTGGGGGTGGGGGTGGTGGGTGGTGGGGGGGGGGGGGGCGGGGAGGGGGGGTGGTAGGGAGGGGGGAGGGGGGGGGGGGGGGGGGTGGGGGGGGGGGGGGGAGGGGGGGGGGGCGTGGGGGGGGGGGGGGGGGTTGGGGGGGGGGGGGGTGGTGGGGGGGGGGGGGGGGGGGGGGGGGGGGGGGGGGGGGGGGGTGGGGGGGTTGGGGGGGGCGGGGGGGGGGGGGGGGGGCGTGGGGGGGGGGGGGGGGGGGGGGGGGGGTGGGGGTGGGGGGGGCGGAGGGGGGAGTGGGGAGGGGGGGGGGGGGGGGAGAGAAGGGGGGGGGGGGGGGGGAGGGGGCGGGTGGGGGGGGGGGGGGGGCGGTGGGGGGGGGGGGGGGGGGGGGGGGGGGGGGAGCATGCCGGGGTGGGGGGGGGGGGGGGGGGGGGGGGGGGGGGGGGGGTGGGGGGGGTCGGGGGGGGGGCGGGGGGAAGCGGGGTGGGGGGGGGGGGGGGGGGGGGGGGGGGGGGGGGGGATGGGGGGTTGGGGGGGGGGGGGGGAGTGGTGGGGGGGGGGGGGTGGGAGGGGAGGGGGGGGGGGGGGGTGGGAATAGGGGAGAGGGGGGGGTGAGGGAGGTAGAGGGGAGGGAGAGGAAGGGGAGAGAGTGTGGGGAGGGGGGGGAGGGAGGAAGGGGGAGGGGAGACGAAGAGGGGACGGAGGGGGTGGGGGGAGGTTGTGCGGGGGGGGGGGGGGGGAGAGACTGGAGGGAATGGAGGGGTGGGAGCGAGGGGAGGGGAGGGTGAGGGCAGTTGAGAGGGAGAGAGAGAGGAGAAGAGAGAGAGGAGAGAGGGGAGCGAGGTGAGAGGGGAGAGGAGAGGAAGAGCGAGGAGGGAGGAAAGGAGGAGGAGGGAAGGAGAAGGGAGGGAAAGTAGGAAGTGGAGGGGGGATGAGAGAGGACAGGGTGGGAGTGAGTTAGAGAGAGGGAGTGAGAGAGGGGGGAGAGAGAGAGATAGGGAGGGAGAGTGAGGGGGAGAGAGAGGGAGGGAGAGGAGAGAGGGAGAGAGAGGAGAGAGAAGGGGGGGGGGGGAGGAAGAGAGGAGAGAGAGAAGGGAGAGGAGAGAGGGGAGAGGGAGAGACCAGACTGAGAGAGGGAGGGGGGCGAGGGGGGGGGAGAGAGAGAGAGAGAGAGGTGAGGAGGGAGAGAGAGAGAGAGAGAAAGAAGGGAGGGAGTGGAGGGAGGGAGGGGAGGAGAGGGAGGGATGGCAGAGGGAGGAGGGGAGGGAGAGGAGGAGAGAGGAGGGGAGGGGGGAGAAGAGGGAGGGAGGGGAGGAGGGATGAGGAGGAGGGGAGGGGAGTGAGGGGTGGAGAGAGAGATGGGGGGAGAGTGAGGGCGAGAGCGGGAGGGAGAGAGAGGGACGCGAGAGCGCAGAAGAGCGGGGGGCGGAGAGAGATGACGGAGGAGGAAGGTCGGGGAGGGAGAGAGGAACGGGTGACGAGAGACGTGGAGAGAGGACGGAGGGGAAGCGGGAAGAAGGTGAAGGAACAGGGAGATTGAGTAGAGAGGATGGGAAGGGAGGAGGGGAGAGAGAGACGGAGACGACAGAGGGATGGGGGGGAGGAGAGGGGAGCGGTATGAGACGAGGGGAGCGGAGAGGAGGGAGAGGAATGAGAGGATGATGAGGAGGAGAGCGGAGGGGGTGGAGAGGAGAGAGAGAGGATGGAAGAGGGAGGGGGGGGGGGGGGGGGGAGGTGGCGAAGGAGGGTGCAGAAGAGAGTCGGAGGAGGAAGGCGAGTGGGATGTGAGAGAGGAGGAGACGAGGGGTAGAGAGTCGCGCGGGAGAGTCGGGGGAGAGAGGGGGGTACCGATAAGGTAGAAGACCAGAGGAGAGCGAGGCAAGAGAATAGGAGGAGAGAGAGAGGAAGAGAGGTCGGAGAGAGAGAGAGAGAGAGAGAGAGTAGAGAGAGAGAGAGAGCCGACCCTCCACGAGACAGAGGAGAATTAGCACAGAGCAGAGAGAGAGTGTGAGAGACCCGCGACGAGCCCGATGAGGAGAGCAACGAACGCACGGAAGCGAGACGAAGGTTCTTTAATGAGGGGAAAAACGGAAAGCACAACCGGCTTTTTTTCATCCGGCCCTCAAAAATACAATGAAAAAGGCAAAATCAATAAGGAAACAAAATCTACAAAATGCAAAGACAAAAAAGAGCAACAACAAAAAACCCATGAAAATTATTTTTAGAATATCAGAAGATAAAAATATTTCAGAATCGATTCATCACTAGGTGGAAAATCAATTACAAGTAAATCTCAATTTAATCAAACAAATTATAGAGAAAGAATTAAGCCAGATAGACAGACAGAGAGAGGAAAAAGATGGAAAGACAGACAAACGGACAGACAGTCAGACAGGCACATAAACAAACATAGACAGAAAGAGCCATGAAGTATATAAAACATCAACGAAGCTAGCAATATAAAATACATAGGCATACAGAACACACATACACATTAACGTTATGATTTAGCATATTCGTTCATAAGCAAATTATGATATTTTCTTTTAAAATTGCTCAAACAAACATGAACATTCAATTGGGACGAAATTTCATTCCAGAGGAGACCTCCAGAATAATGCAGAGTGTATTTGAAACTGTCCAATCTTGGAAGAGGTAGCATTAGTTTGTGTGGAAGACGTTTTGCATTGAATTGACATTTTTCAGTAAGAGATTGGGGGGCGCATCCTGACATGATTTTAAACATAAAAACGGCTTTATTAAATCTTAATTTAAGTTTAAGTGGGAGAATACCTAGTAATGTGTAGTCAGAATTAGATAGAGTTGACGATTTTAGTAGAACCAATTTGAGCGCACGTCTATAAAGACTATGTAGTGGCTTAAGGACGTGTTCACTAGCTGAATCCCAGAGTGAAGATGAATAATTTATATGGGATGCAATGTAAGAATGGACGAATACTTTGCGGGAGTCCATATTTAGGAAATGTCTGATCTTAGACAGAAGAAATATCTTTTTAGAAACCATCTTACAAACACTTTGCACTTGGGGAGACCATGATAAATTTTGGTCAATAACTATCCCTAGCACTTTGTGTGAATCTACTTCTTCAATGTTGTTGCCATTAATATATAGTGAAGGATAACTAGGGACATTTTGTCGTTTCTGTCTTAAGCATAAATGTTGTTTTATTTGGGTTTAAACTCATGTGATTTAGCTCTGACCATATGTGGTCAATTGACTGATACTTTTTTTGTAAAACTTGAACTATGTTTTCTACTTTTGAATGGCTTGAATGGAGAGTTGTGTCGTCTGCAAACATATCACAGAGAGATTGTATATATGGGGGGTAAGTCATTTAAATATATTGAAAAAAGAATTGGGCCAAGGACTGACCCTTGGGAACACCATGCGTAAGCGGGAGGACAGAAGATGTTTATTTTTTATTCAAACCAAGCTGATATCTGTTATCTAAGAAAAAGGATATAAAATCTAGAGTGCTACTAGAAAGACCATACAATTTGAGGGTTTTTGATAATAGCACATGATCAACCACATG
>CM065681.1:57972228-57974728 GCA_017654935.2 Phymorhynchus buccinoides | reverse complement strand
CACTGTTCTTGTTTTCGGCTTCTTATTAAGCACAAACCTTATTTCATGCTCTCACCTCTACCCCCCCCCCCCCCTCTCTCTCTCTCTCCCCCTCTCTCTCTCTCTCTCTCTCTGTCTCTCTATCTCTCCTCTCTCTCTCTCTCTCTCTCTCTCTCTCTCTCTCTCTCTCTCTCTCTCTCTCTCTCTCTAGCGCACTTCTCTCTCTCTCTCTTCTCTCCAACTCTCTCTCTTTTCTTTTCCCCCTCGAAGGCATGGCGTAAAGAAGCTTGAGCTTATCCGTTTACCCTCATTTAAACATTCGTATTCGTAAACATTCGTATTCTCTCTCTCTCTTCTCTCCTCTTTCTCTCTCTCCAGCTCTCTCTCTCTCTCTCTCTCTCTCTCTCTCTCTCTCTCTCTCTCTCTCTCTCTCTCTCTCTCTCTCTCTCTCTCTCTCTCTCTCTCTCTCTCTCTCTCTCGCTCTCTTCAAATAATCCGAGAAAAAAATCATGGGCGACACGTTGTTTTCACCTTAGCGTACATGTAGCTAGATCTCCAATAACTAGGCCTATTTGTCTCATGGTAGATACAGAGTAGCCCAAATGGCTACTAATTGTTTTTTCTTGTAACATTTGAATGTACGTTGGTTCGCCGGCTGAGGTTCCAGACCGTTAGACGTGTGAAAGTGTCTCTTTTGTTTTGGTCAAGGTTTGCACTGCCTATGGCTTGTAGCATTACTATCATCACACATACCGATACACATGGGTTGACCGATAAATAAAAGGACACCCACTGCAGTGGTTGATTAACGAAGAACGTACGGAGCCGTAGTTAGGAAGCGAGAATGCAGGTGATTAATGTGCCAGGACTTCTTCATGAAGACGAGGTGGCGGGGCTTCTTCATGAAGACGAGGTGGCGGGGCTTCTTCATGAAGACGAGGTGGCGGGGCTTCTTCATGAAGACGAGGTGGCGGGGCTTCTTCATGAAGACGAGGTGGCGGGGCTTCTTCATGAAGACGAGGTGGCGGGGCTTCTTCATGAAGACGAGGTGGCGGGGCTTCTTCATGAAGACGAGGTGGCGGGGCTTCTTCATGAAGACGAGGTGGCGGGACTTCTTCATGAAGACGAGGTGGCGGGGCCATATAACACTGTACTCCCAGTTACCGAAGGAAGCCAGGGCAGATGCTGTTTGACTCTTGGGAGATTGTTTGGGTTGTGCGTCAAGTCAACCTATTATATCCAGATGGAACATTGAATAAGCACATAATAGGCCTACACTTGTTTTTCATCAAGCTATCCGCCAAAAAAATGAAAATAACGAAGGAATATAAGATTCCAAAGTAGTAAGCAATACATAAAGGGGAAGGGGAAATAAACAAAGAAACAAACAGTGTGTGTGTGTGTGTGTGCGTGTGTGCGTGTGCGTGTGTGTGTGTGTGTGTGTGTGTGTGTGTGTGTGTGTGTGTGTGTGTGTGTGTGTGTGTGTGTGTGTGTGTGTGTGTGTGTGTGTGTGTGTGTGTGTGTGTGTGTGTGTGTGTGTGTGTGTGTGTGTGTGTGTGTGTGTATGTGTGTCGGCATGGCAATAGCGAGTAATTAAATGCTTTAGAAAAGAAACTCCTTAGGTGACACTTTGTACTACGCCAATTGTGGCTGCAACCCATCCATTATCTTTGAAATAATCAACGTCTTTGTAATATTCAAATCTGATTCACTGGGATTACGTTGGTGTGGCTTGTCGTTTGGGTACATTTGACACCACGGTCCACACGTTCACTACTTGGGGAACCATGCTGCCACGTTTCGTTAAGATTGGTTCAGTGTTTTAGGCGATGTGAAGTGGAACATACTATTTTGGTCACACACACACACACACACACACACACACACACACACACACACACACACACACACACACACACACACACACACACACACGCACGCACCACACACGCACGCACACACGCACGCACGCACACGCACACACGCACGCACACGCACACACACAAACGCACGCGCGCACACACACACACACACACACACACACACACACACACATACATACACACACACGCACACACAGAGAGAGAGAGAGAGAGAAGAGAGAGAGAGATCGAGAAGAGGAGGAGGAGAGAGAGAGAGAGAGAAGAGAGAGAGAGAGAGAGAGAGAGAGAGAGAGAGAGAGAGAGAGAGAGAGAGAGAGGCGCACAGCCCTCGTTCCCATTCCAGTGTAGGCCTATTCATGCTCTTACAGAACTGGGAGTAAAACAACAAATCAAAAAGAAAAGAAAAAAAACGACCTACGGGCCGCAAGGATTATTCACAAAACTCGTCGCATCCTGATTCTTGACAAGGCGGCTAGAGTACCAAGGGGGTTGCGAACCCCTCAAAATGACGCAAACAATGACGCAAGCATGACGTGATTTCTTTACAATCTCTACGATTTCAAGGGGGAGGGAAGGGGTGGGGGGTGCGCGCGCATCCAACCAACACGCAGACCTGTTAATACTCTATAGTAGGGTCG
>CM065681.1:57949728-57967228 GCA_017654935.2 Phymorhynchus buccinoides | reverse complement strand
GTACAGTAGAACACGACACATCACAACACAGCTCAGTACAGTAGAACACGACACATCACAACACAGCTCAGTACAGTAGAACACGACACATCACAACACAGCTCAGTACAGTAGAACACGACACATCACAACACAGCTCAGAATAGTAGAACACAACACATCACAACACAGCTCAGTACAGTAGAACACGACACATCACAACACAGCTCAGTACAGTAGAACACGATACATCACAACACAGCTCAGTACATTAGAACATGACACATCACAACACAGCTCAGTACAGTAGAACACGACACATCACAACACAGCTCAGTACAGTAGAACACGACACATCACAACACAGCTCACTACAGGAAACAACACATCACAACACAGCTCAGAACAGTAGAACACAACACAGCTCAGTACAGGAAACAACACATCACAACACAGCTCAGTACAGGAAACAACACATCACAACACAGCTCAGTACAGTAGAACACACCACTGCTCAGTACAGGAAACAACACATCACAACGCAGCTCAATACAGGAAATAACACAGCTCAGTACAGGAAACACCACACCACAACACAGCCCAGTAAAGGAAACAACACATCACAACACAGCTCGGTACAGTAGAACACAACACAGCTCAATGCAGGAAACAACACATCACAACACAGCTCAGTAAAGGAAAAAACACATCACAACACAGCTCAATACAGGAAACAACACATCACAACACAGCTCAGTAAAGGAACCAACACATCACAACGCAGGAAGTAACACAGCTCAGTACAGGAAACACCACACCACAACACAGCACAGTAAAGGAAACAACACATCACAACACAGCTCACTCAACAGGAAACAACACATCACAACACAGCTCGGTACAGTAGAACACAACACAGCTCAATGCAGGAAACAACACATCACAACACAGCTCGGTACAGTAGAACACAACACAGCTCAATACAGGAAACAACACATCACAACACAGCTCAGTACAGGAAACAACACATCACAACACAGCTCAGTACACAACACATCACAACACAGCTCAGTACAGGAAACAACACAGTTCAGTACAGTAGAACACAACACAGCTCAGTACAGTAGATCACAACACAGCTCAGTACAGGACACAACACAGCTCAATACAGTAGAACACAACACAGCTCAGTACAGGAAAAAACACAGCTCAATACAGAAGAACAGAGTGCAACACAGCACAGCTCAGTACAGTAGAACACAACACATCACAACACAGCTCAGTACAGCAAAACAACACATCACAACACAGCTCAGTACAGTAGAACACGACACAACACAACACAACTCAGTACATTAGAACACAACACATCACAACACAGCTCAGTACAGTAGAACACAACACATCACAACACAGCTCAGTACAGTAGAACACGACACATCACAACACAGCTCAGTACAGTAGAACACGACACATCACAACGCAGCTCAGTACAGTAGAACACGACACATCACAACACAGCTCAGTACAGTAGAACACGACACATCACAACACAGCTCAGTACAGTAGAACACGACACATCACAACACAGCTCAGTACAGTAGAACACAACACATCACAACACAGCTCAGTACAGTAGAACACAACACATCACAACACAGCTCAGTACAGTAGAACACGACACATCACAACACAGCTCAGTACAGTAGAACACAACACATCACAACACAGCTCGGTACAGTAGAACACGACACATCACAACACAGCTCAGTACAGTAGAACACGACACATCACAACACAGCTCAGTACAGTAGAACACGACACATCACAACACAGCTCAGTACAGTAGAACACGACACATCACAACACAGCTCAGTACAGTAGAACACGACACATCACAACACAGCTCAGTACAGTAGAACACAACACATCACAACACAGCTCAGTACAGTAGAACACGACACATCACAACACAGCTCGGTACAGTAGAACACGACACATCACAACACAGCTCGGTACAGTAGAAAACAACACATCACAACACAGCTAGGTACAGTAGAACACGACACATCACAACACAGCTCAGTACAGTAGAACACAACACATCACAACACAGCTCGGTACAGTAGAAAACAACACATCACAACACAGCTAGGTACAGTAGAACACGACACATCACAACACAGCTCAGTACAGTAGAACACGACACATCACAACACAGCTCAGTACAGTAGAACACGACACATCACAACACAGCTCAGTACAGTAGAACACGACACATCACAACACAGCTCAGTACAGTAGAACACGACACATCACAACACAGCTCAGTACAGTAGAACACGACACATCACAACACAGCTCGGTACAGTAGAACACGACACATCACAACACAGCTCAGTACAGTAGAACACGACACATCACAACACAGCTCAGTACAGTAGAACACGACACATCACAACACAGCTCAGTACAGTAGAACACGACACATCACAACACAGCTCAGTACAGTAGAACACGACACAACACATCACAACACAGCTCAGTACAGTAGAACACGACACATCACAACACAGCTCAGTACAGTAGAACACGACACATCACAACACAGCTCGGTACAGTAGAACACGACACATCACAACACAGCTCAGTACAGTAGAACACGACACATCACAACACAGCTCAGTACAGTAGAACACAACACATCACAACACAGCTCAGTACAGTAGAACACGACACATCACAACACAGCTCAGTACAGTAGAACACGACACAACACATCACAACACAGCTCAGTACAGTAGAACACGACACATCACAACACAGCTCGGTACAGTAGAACACGACACATCACAACACAGCTCAGTACAGTAGAACACGACACATCACAACACAGCTCAGTACAGTAGAACACAACACATCACAACACAGCTCAGTACAGTAGAACACGACACATCACAACACAGCTCAGTACAGTAGAACACGACACATCACAACACAGCTCAGTACAGTAGAACACGACACATCACAACACAGCTCAGTACAGTAGAACACAACACATCACAACACAGCTCAGTACAGTAGAACACGACACAACACATCACAACACAGCTCAGTACAGAAGAACACGACACATCACAACACAGCTCAGTACAGTAGAACAACACAACACATCACAACACAGCTCAGTACAGTAGAACACGACACATCACAACACAGCTCAGTACAGTAGAACACGACACATCACAACACAGCTCAGTACAGTAGAACACGACACATCACAACACAGCTCAGTACAGTAGAACACAACACATCACAACACAGCTCAGTACAGTAGAACACGACACATCACAACACAGCTCGGTACAGTAGAACACGACACATCATAACACAGCTCTGTACAGTAGAACACAACACATCACAGCACAACACAGCTCAGTACAGTAGAACACGACACATCACAACACAGCTCAGTACAGTAGAACACGACACATCACAACACAGCTCAGTACAGTAGAACAGAACACAACACACCACAACAGAGCTCAGTACAGTAGAACAAGACACATCACAGCACAGCCCAGTACAGTAGAACACGACACATCACAGCACAACTCAGTACAGTAGAACACGACACATCACAGCACAGCTCAGTACAGTAGAACACGACACATCACAGCACAGTTCAGTACAGCAGAACACGACACATCACAACACAGCTCAATGCAATAGAAAAGAACACACCACAACACGACTCAATACAGAAGAACACAGCGCATCGTAATACAGCTCAGTACAACAGGAAAGAAAACAAACAGCACAGTACACATCACAACACACCTCACATCAAAAAGCTCAAAATGGCTCAATCCAGAAACAAACAACCCATCACAGCATAGCTCAATACAGAAAACAACGCGGCACAACACAGCACAATACAATAGACGACAAGACAAACACCACAATTCAAAGCACGTCACAGCTCATATTAATACAAAATAACACAACATATCACAATACAGCTCAACACAATATAACAACACAGCTCAGCACATTATAACACAACACATCATAACACAATATCACACCACACATCAAAACAGAGATCAACACAGTAAAACACAAGACATCACAACACAGACACACACAACACAACACATCACAACACAATATAACAAAAAACATCACAACACAGATAAACACAATATAACACAACACAGATCAACACAGTTAAGTGTAATAGAACACAACACACCACAACACAGCTCAACACAATATAACACAACACACTGTCATAACAACACAATATAACACAACACAGCTCAACACAATATAACAACACAGATCAACACAATATAGCACAACAGATCAACACAATATAACACAACACATCACAACACAGTATAGCAACACAGCTCAACACAATATAACACAACACAGCTCAACACAATATAACACAACACAGATCAACACAATATAACACAACACAGATCAACACAATAGAACAACACAGCTCAACACAATATAATAACACAGATCAACACAATATAACACAACACAGATCAACACAATATAACACAACACAGATCAACACAATATAACACAACACAGATCAACACAATATAACAACACAGATCAACACAATATAACACAACACAGATCAACACAATATAACACAACACAGATCAACACAATATAACACAACACAGATCAACACAATATAACAACACAGATCAACACAATATAACACAACACAGATCAACACAATATAACAACACAGATCAACACAATATAACAACACAGATCAACACAATATAACACAACACAGATCAACACAATATAACACAACACAGATCAACACAATATAACAACACAGATCAACACAATATACACAACACAGATCAACACAATATAACACAACACAGATCAACACAATATAACAACACAGATCAACACAATATAACAACACAGATCAACACAATATAACAACACAGATCAACACAATATAACATCACAGCTAAACACAATATAACACAACACAGATCAACACAATATAACACAACACAGATCAACACAATATAACACAACACAGATCAACACAATATAACACAACACAGATCAACACAATATAACACAACACAGATCAACACAACATAACACAGATGAACACAATATAACACAACACAGATCAACACAATGTAACACAACACAGATCAACACAATATAACAACACAGATAAACACAATATAACAACACAGATAAACACAATATAACACAACACAGATCAACACAATGTAACACAACACAGATCAACACAATATAACACAACGCATCACAAAACAATATAACACAACACACATCAACGCAGTTAGTGTAATATAACACAACACATCACAACACAACTCAACACAATAGAACACAACACATCACAACACAGATCAGCACAATGTAACACAACACATCACAGCACAATATAACACAACACATCACAACTCAACACAATATAACACAACACATCACAACTCAACACAATATAACACAATACATCACAACACAATATAGCACAACACATCACAACTCAACACAATATAACACAACACATCACAACACAATATAACAACACAACTCATCACAACTCAACACAATATAACACAGCACATCACAACACAATATAACAACACAACTCAACACAACAGAACACCACACATCACAACACAACTCAGCACAATAGAACACAAAACATCACAACACAACTCAACACCATATAACACAACACATCATAACACAATAGAACACAACACATCACAACACAGCTCAACACAGTATAGCACAACACATATCAACACAATAGAACACAACCCAATACAATAATATTATTATAACCATACAGAAGATTGTGCACAGAAGGCAACAACACAGTGCATCCCAGCCGCTGGGAGCGCCGCCCCACACAGCCCAGTGTCATGGTGGATATTGACCTCATTTGATGGAGAACTAACAACACACAGCCCAGTGTCATGGTGGATATTGACCTCATTTGATGGAGAACTAACAACACACAGCCCAGTGTCATGGTGGATATTGACCTCATTTGATGGAGAACTAACAACACACAGCCCAGTGTCATGGTGGATATTGACCTCATTTGATGGAGAACTAACAACACACAGCCCAGTGTCATGGTGGATATTGACCTCATTTGATGGAGAACTAACAACACACAGCCCAGTGTCATGGTGGATATCGACCTCATTTGATGGAGAACTAACAACACACAGCCCAGTGTCATGGTGGATATTGACCTCATTTGATGGAGAACTAACAACACACAGCCCAGTGTCATGGTGGATATCGACCTCATTTGATGGAGAACTAACAACACACAGCCCAGTGTCATGGTGGATATTGACCTCATTTGATGGAGAACTAACAACACACAGCCCAGAGTCATGGTGGATATCGACCTCATTTGATGGAGAACTAACAACACACAGCCCAGTGTCATGGTGGATATTGACCTCATTTGATGGAGAACTAACAACACACAGCCCAGTGTCATGGTGGATATCGACCTCATTTGATGGAGAACTAACAACGCACAGCCCAGTGTCATGGTGGATATTGACCTCATTTGATGGAGAACTAACAACGCACAGCCCAGTGTCATGGTGGATATCGACCTCATTTGATGGAGAACTAACAACGCACAGCCCAGTGTCATGGTGGATATCGACCTCATTTGATGGAAAACTAACAGCACACAGCAGCAGCAGCGGGGGAAATGTGCTGATCACAGGGGAATGTGTTATAATTAATATGTAGAAGTGTGTTTGCTGGTACATCTCCACTTGATTGCAATATGAATGGCGTGTGTGTGTGTGTGTGTGTGTGTGTGTGTGTGTGTGTGTGTGTGTGTGTGTGTGTGTGTGTGTGTGTGTGTGTGTGTGTGTGTGTGTGTGTGTGTGTGTGTGCGTGCGTGCGTGCGTGTGTGTTGGCATGTGTGTGTGTGATTTAATCCATTTGCTTTGTTTAATTAACACTTATAAATATCTCGAGTTCTTGTATGTGCGAAGTGTATATTGTGTTTCATGTGCATGTTGTGAGGCATATTACGCTCATTCGTGTGTGTTTAGTATAATTAGTGTTTCTAATGTTTGTATTGATGGGTGCTTCTGTTCATGTTGATAACTCATATATTAATGATTGTTTCTAATGTTTGTATTGATGGGTGCTTCTTTTCATGTTGATAACTCATGTATTAATGATTGTTTCTAATGTTTGTATTGATTGATGTTGATAACTCATTTATTAATGATTGTTTCTAATGTTTGTATTGATAGGTGCTTCTGTTCATGTTGATAACTCATTTATTAATGATTGTTTCTAATGTTTGTATTGATGGGTGCTTCTTTTCATGTTGATAACTCATTTATTAATGATTGTTTCTAATGTTTGTATTGATGGGTGCTTCTGTTCATGTTGATAACTCATTTATTAATGATTGTTTCTAATGTTTGTATTGATGGGTGCTTCTGTTCATGTTGATAACTCATGTATTAATGATTGTTTCTAATGTTTGTATTGATAGGTGCTTCTGTTCATGTTGATAACTCATTTATTAATTATTGTTTCTAATGTTTGTATGATAGGTGCTTCTTTTCATGTTGATAACTCATTTATTAATGATTGTTTCTAATGTTTGTATTGATGGGTGCTTCTGTTCATGTTGATAACTCATTTATTAATGATTGTTTCTAATGTTTGTATTGATAGGTGCTTCTGTTCATGTTGATAACTCATTTATTAATGATTGTTTCTAATGTTTGTATTGATAGGTGCTTCTGTTCATGTTGATAACTCATTTATTAATTATTGTTTGTTTCATGTTGATAATAATGTTATTGTTTCTAATTGATTGATAGGTGCTTCTTTTCATGTTGATAACTCATTTATTAATGATTGTTTCTAATGTTTGTATTGATGGGTGCTTCTGTTCATGTTGATAACTCATTTATTAATGATTGTTTCTAATGTTTGTATTGATGGGTGCTTCTGTTCATGTTGATAACTCATGTATTAATGATTGTTTCTAATGTTTGTATTGATGGGTGCTTCTGTTCATGTTGATAACTCATTTATTAATGATTGTTTCTAATGTTTGTATTGATGGGTGCTTCTGTTCATGTTGATAACTCATTTATTAATGATTGTTTCTAATGTTTGTATTGATAGGTGCTTCTGTTCATGTTGATAACTCATTTATTAATGATTGTTTCTAATGTTTGTATTGATGGGTGCTTCTGTTCATGTTGATAACTCATGTATTAATGATTGTTTCTAATGTTTGTATTGATGGGTGCTTCTGTTCATGTTGATAACTCATTTATTAATGATTGTTTCTAATGTTTGTATTGATGGGTGCTTCTGTTCATGTTGATAACTCATTTATTAATGATTGTTTCTAATGTTTGTATTGATAGGTGCTTCTGTTCATGTTGATAACTCATTTATTAATGATTGTTTCTAATGTTTGTATTGATAGGTGCTTCTGTTCATGTTGATAACTCATGTATTAATGATTGTTTCTAATGTTTGTATTGATGGGTGCTTCTGTTCATGTTGATAACTCATTTATTAATGATTGTTTCTAATGTTTGTATTGATGGGTGCTTCTGTTCATGTTGATAACTCATTTATTAATGATTGTTTCTAATGTTTGTATTGATGGGTGCTTCTGTTCATGTTGATAACTCATGTATTAATGATTGTTTCTAATGTTTGTATTGATGGGTGCTTCTGTTCATGTTGATAACTCATGTATTAATGATTGTTTCTAATGTTTGTATTGATAGGTGCTTCTGTTCATGTTGATAACTCATTTATTAATGATTGTTTCTAATGTTTGTATTGATGGGTGCTTCTGTTCATGTTGATAACTCATGTATTAATGATTGTTTCTAATGTTTGTATTGATGGGTGCTTCTGTTCATGTTGATAACTCATTTATTAATGATTGTTTCTAATGTTTGTATTGATGGGTGCTTCTGTTCATGTTGATAACTCATGTATTAATGATTGTTTCTAATGTTTGTATTGATGGGTGCTTCTGTTCATGTTGATAACTCATGTATTAATGATTGTTTCTAATGTTTGTATTGATGGGTGCTTCTGTTCATGTTGATAACTCATGTATTAATGATTGTTTCTAATGTTTGTATTGATAGGTGCTTCTGTTCATGTTGATAACTCATTTATTAATGATTGTTTCTAATGTTTGTATTGATGGGTGCTTCTGTTCATGTTGATAACTCATGTATTAATGATTGTTTCTAATGTTTGTATTGATAGGTGCTTCTGTTCATGTTGATAACTCATTTATTAATGATTGTTTCTAATGTTTGTATTGATAGGTGCTTCTGTTCATGTTGATAACTCATTTATTAATGATTGTTTCTAATGTTTGTATTGATAGGTGCTTCTGTTCATGTTGATAACTCATTTATTAATGATTGTTTCTAATGTTTGTATTGATAGGTGCTTCTGTTTAACTCATGTTGATAACTTTATTAATGTTGTTTCTAATGTTTGTATTGATGGGTGCTTCTGTTCATGTTGATAATTAATGATTGTTTCTAATGTTTGTATTGATAGGTGCTTCTGTTCATGTTGATAACTCATGTATTAATGATTGTTTCTAATGTTTGTATTGATGGGTGCTTCTGTTCATGTTGATAACTCATTTATTAATGATTGTTTCTAATGTTTGTATTGATAGGTGCTTCTGTTCATGTTGATAACTCATTTATTAATGATTGTTTCTAATGTTTGTATTGATAGGTGCTTCTGTTCATGTTGATAACTCATTTATTAATGATTGTTTCTAATGTTTGTATTGATGGGTGCTTCTGTTTCATGTTGATAACTCATGTATTAATGATTGTTTCTAATGTTTGTATTGATAGGTGCTTCTGTTCATGTTGATAACTCATTTATTAATGATTGTTTCTAATGTTTGTATTGATGGGTGCTTCTGTTCATGTTGATAACTCATGTATTAATGATTGTTTCTAATGTTTGTATTGATGGGTGCTTCTGTTCATGTTGATAACTCATTTATTAATGATTGTTTCTAATGTTTGTATTGATAGGTGCTTCTGTTCATGTTGATAACTCATGTATTAATGATTGTTTCTAATGTTTGTATTGATAGGTGCTTCTGTTCATGTTGATAACTCATGTATTAATGATTGTTTCTAATGTTTGTATTGATGGGTGCTTCTGTTCATGTTGATAACTCATTTATTAATTGATTGTTTCTAATGTTTGTTTCTAATTGATTGAGGTGCTTCTGTTCATGTTGATAACTCATTTATTAATGATTGTTTCTAATGTTTGTATTGATGGGTGCTTCTGTTCATGTTGATAACTCATTTATTAATGATTGTTTCTAATGTTTGTATTGATGGGTGCTTCTTTTCATGTTGATAACTCATGTATTAATGATTGTTTCTAATGTTTGTATTGATTGGTGCTTCTGTTCATGTTGATAACTCATTTATTAATGATTGTTTCTAATGTTTGTATTGATGGGTGCTTCTGTTCATGTTGATAACTCATGTATTAATGATTGTTTCTAATGTTTGTATTGATGGGTGCTTCTGTTCATCATGTTGATAACTCATTTATTAATGATTGTTTCTAATGTTTGTATTGATAGGTGCTTCTGTTCATGTTGATAACTCATGTATTAATGATTGTTTCTAATGTTTGTATTGATGGGTGCTTCTGTTCATGTTGATAACTCATGTATTAATGATTGTTTCTAATGTTTGTATTGATGGGTGCTTCTGTTCATGTTGATAACTCATGTATTAATGATTGTTTCTAATGTTTGTATTGATGGGTGCTTCTGTTCATGTTGATAAATGATTGTTTCTAATGTTTGTATTGATAGGTGCTTCTGTTCATGTTGATAACTCATTTATTAATGATTGTTTCTAATGTTTGTATTGATAGGTGCTTCTGTTCATGTTGATAACTCATTTATTAATGATTGTTTCTAATGTTTGTATTGATAGGTGCTTCTGTTCATGTTGATAACTCATTTATTAATGATTGTTTCTAATGTTTGTATTGATGGGTGCTTCTGTTCATGTTGATAACTCATTTATTAATGATTGTTTCTAATGTTTGTATTGATAGGTGCTTCTGTTCATGTTGATAACTCATGTATTAATGATTGTTTCTAATGTTTGTATTGATGGGTGCTTCTGTTCATGTTGATAACTCATTTATTAATGATTGTTTCTAATGTTTGTATTGATGGGTGCTTCTGTTCATGTTGATAACTCATTTATTAATGATTGTTTCTAATGTTTGTATTGATAGGTGCTTCTTTTCATGTTGATAACTCATTTATTAATGATTGTTTCTAATGTTTGTATTGATGGGTGCTTCTGTTCATGTTGATAACTCATGTATTAATGATTGTTTCTAATGTTTGTATTGATAGGTGCTTCTGTTCATGTTGATAACTCATTTATTAATGATTGTTTCTAATGTTTGTATTGATGGGTGCTTCTGTTCATGTTGATAACTCATGTATTAATGATTGTTTCTAATGTTTGTATTGATGGGTGCTTCTGTTCATGTTGATAACTCATGTATTAATGATTGTTTCTAATGTTTGTATTGATGGGTGCTTCTGTTCATGTTGATAACTCATGTATTAATGATTGTTTCTAATGTTTGTATTGATGGGTGCTTCTGTTCATGTTGATAACTCATGTATTAATGATTGTTTCTAATGTTTGTATTGATGGGTGCTTCTGTTCATGTTGATAACTCATTTATTAATGATTGTTTCTAATGTTTGTATTGATAGGTGCTTCTTTTCATGTTGATAACTCATTTATTAATGATTGTTTCTAATGTTTGTATTGATAGGTGCTTCTGTTCATGTTGATAACTCATTTATTAATGATTGTTTCTAATGTTTGTATTGATGGGTGCTTCTGTTCATGTTGATAACTCATGTATTAATGATTGTTTCTAATGTTTGTATTGATGGGTGCTTCTGTTCATGTTGATAACTCATTTATTAATGATTGTTTCTAATGTTTGTATTGATGGGTGCTTCTTTTCATGTTGATAACTCATGTATTAATGATTGTTTCTAATGTTTGTATTGATGGGTGCTTCTTTTCATGTTGATAACTCATTTATTAATGATTGTTTCTAATGTTTGTATTGATGGGTGCTTCTGTTCATGTTGATAACTCATGTATTAATGATTGTTTCTAATGTTTGTATTGATGGGTGCTTCTGTTCATGTTGATAACTCATGTATTAATGATTGTTTCTAATGTTTGTATTGATAGGTGCTTCTTTTCATGTTGATAACTCATTTATTAATGATTGTTTCTAATGTTTGTATTGATAGGTGCTTCTGTTCATGTTGATAACTCATTTATTAATGATTGTTTCTAATGTTTGTATTGATAGGTGCTTCTGTTCATGTTGATAACTCATTTATTAATGATTGTTTCTAATGTTTGTATTGATAGGTGCTTCTGTTCATGTTGATAACTCATGTATTAATGATTGTTTCTAATGTTTGTATTGATGGGTGCTTCTGTTCATGTTGATAACTCATGTATTAATGATTGTTTCTAATGTTTGTATTGATGGGGTGCTTCTGATTCATGTTGATAACTTCATGTTGATAACTCATTATTAATGATTGTTTCTAATGTTTGTATTGATGGGTGCTTCTGTTCATGTTGATAACTCATGTATTAATGATTGTTTCTAATGTTTGTATTGATGGGTGCTTCTGTTCATGTTGATAACTCATGTATTAATGATTGTTTCTAATGTTTGTATTGATAGGTGCTTCTGTTCATGTTGATAACTCATGTATTAATGATTGTTTATAATGTTTGTATTGATGGGTGCTTCTGTTCATGTTGATAACTCATATTAATGATTGTTTCTAATGTTTGTATTGATAGGTGCTTCTGTTCATGTTGATAACTCATGTATTAATGATTGTTTCTAATGTTTGTATTGATAGGTGCTTCTGTTCATGTTGATAACTCATTTATTAATGATTGTTTCTAATGTTTGTATTGATGGGTGCTTCTGTTCATGTTGATAACTCATTTATTAATGATTGTTTCTAATGTTTGTATTGATAGGTGCTTCTGTTCATGTTGATAACTCATTTATTAATGATTGTTTCTAATGTTTGTATTGATAGGTGCTTCTGTTCATGTTGATAACTCATGTATTAATGATTGTTTCTAATGTTTGTATTGATGGGTGCTTCTGTTCATGTTGATAACTCATGTATTAATGATTGTTTCTAATGTTTGTATTGATGGGTGCTTCTGTTCATGTTGATAACTCATGTATTAATGATTGTTTCTAATGTTTGTATTGATGGGTGCTTCTGTTCATGTTGATAACTCATGTATTAATGATTGTTTCTAATGTTTGTATTGATGGGTGCTTCTTTTCATGTTGACTATTCATTTATTCTTGGATTGTGTTCAATGTATATGCTTACTCATTTGTAGTCTAGTGCTTAGTTCTTTGTACAGCGCTTTGCAAGGGAGTAAAGCGCTTTACAAGCATCCAGTATTATTATTATTATTATTATTATTATTATTATTATTATTATTATTATTATTATTATTATTATTATTATTATTATTATTATTATTATTATTATTATTATTATTATTATTATTATTATTTTTACTATATGTGTGAGAGTGGGTGTTCCTATGGATTATCAGATTATATTGATGTTAATATGTTAATTTTGTTTGTTCACGCTATCTCTTTTCCTTGATGTTTTTTCCTCTTCCCAGTCGTCCACAACCAGTCTCATGTCCCCATCACATTCTCATTTTACAAACGTCATGCACACCACCCCTTTACTCCCTCCCTTCTCTCCTTGTATGCGTCACGTGGCCATTCGTTCATTCTGTGGTTGCTGCATTTACATCTGCATTCACAAGTAGGTCTTACAAAAGTGGTCGCTTGTGGCAAGCATGCATAATCATCGATCAGGAAGAGAACATTCAAGCGGTTGATATAGAAGCAGTGCTTCTTTGAAAACAGAGAGATACTATGAATACAAGAAGGGGGGTGTAAGTAATTGACGAGGACGGCAGAACGGGGAGAGAGAGGGGCCGGGTGTTGATGATGATACCCGATTGATAGACCGGGTAAAAGAATCATCAAATGGAAGTGAAACAGAGGAAGAGCCCTGGTGGAGGCTACAGCGAGCATGAGCATTGTGTGGCCTGGCACCAACAGACCTGACGCTGATGAGTAGGGCCCGATGACAAGCAAGCACTGTCACATTGTGTTTGTTGTCTGTGAGTGCGAAGTCAATTGTTGACAATGACAATATAGCAACCGAGTATGCTACAACGCGTGATGGAGTGGGGGTATTGGCGTGGGAAGCGACAGGGGTAAACAAACATCGGTGATAGCCAAACGAGGTAGGCAAGCTCCCGTGGGAACCACGACTATGACAGTCATGTATGTCAATGGTGAATAATACTGCTTTTCATTTCTGAACTTTTGAATAATTGCGATTGGGTGATTGGAACTGGGTGACAGGGCGGGAATACTATTGAGAGAGTTGGGGAAGGGCCGCGAGGGTTTAATTTAAAATTAGCACACACGTAATCATTATGCATGAACGTTTATAGTATAATCAAAAGTTTCCTGATTCGTCATTCAATAATGTTTTGCATTTTATTCCAAGTAGGCCTGAACTAGCTATAAAAAAAGGCAACGTTTGATAAATCATTTATTTGGGCTTTTTGACAGTGAAACTAATTGCCCGTGCACACACAAACACACGCACGCTCATGCACACACACACGTACCACACACACACACACACACACACACACACACACACACACACACACACACACACACACACACACACACACACACACACACACACACACACACACACACACTTCGTTACCTTACTCTTCTTTTATGAATTTCAGCTTCTTATTTTCTCCAAGTGCTTCATCCTATTTTCCAGTCTGTTGCTCTCTGTAGTATTCTATCTTTTATTTTATTGGAATTCTTGTCGAGTGACAATTCTACTTGCCATTTTTTCCTCTGTCGCAGTCGATCGTTTCTTCCAAAGCCAGATTAACTCAATTTGGGCGTATAAATGAGAAGTTACAAGAGAAGGCTGGAAGGAGAATGTAGAAAAGGAAGAAGCGAGGAGGGGGGGGGGGGGGTGACAGCGCGACAGCCGGAGAAATGCAATTTATCCTTCAGATGATGAGAAAGACAGTTTAGAAATATAAAAAGGGGGAAAAGGAAGAAAGATGGAGCAACAAAATATGGAAATTTGGCGAGGAGACAAGGATATAAATATAGAAAAGAAAGGGATGGAGAGAGAGAGGGAGAGAGAGAGAGAGAGAGAGAGAGAGAGAGAGAACAATGAACAATGAAC
Source organism: Phymorhynchus buccinoides (assembly GCA_017654935.2). Classification (NCBI taxonomy): domain Eukaryota; kingdom Metazoa; phylum Mollusca; class Gastropoda; order Neogastropoda; family Raphitomidae; genus Phymorhynchus; species Phymorhynchus buccinoides. The sequence goes on along the minus strand of CM065681.1, from coordinate 57,951,747 downwards.
AATATTTTAATGAACCGGGTCATCTGCCCATGTCAAAGGGAACAGTGGGAAGGGGGGATTGTTAAATCAAACCAACAAAAGGGAAAAAATCCTTCACACAAGAAACAAGGGCATCGCCGAGCGGCAGCAACGCATTGTGACAATGCAAACCCGGCCAGAGTTATGTCCTCTGCCCCCCCAACCCCCACCCCCCAATAAACACACCACTTTCCACCCTTACAGAACGCATAAGATACATAGCCCAAAATTTGAAGCGATTCTGTTCAGTAGTTCACGAGATACAGCTGAACTTTTATACAAACTTCCTTGCACCATGGTACACCACCACACAAAATTTGAAGTGATTCTGTTCACTAGTTCACGAAATAAAGCTGGGGGGGAATTATATAGCCCAAAGAAGGAAATTTCGGTTTTCAAGGTCAAACGTCAAGGTCAAGGTCAGCACGGTGTTGATTAACGAAAGGAAGCTTCCTTTTCAAGCTGTCTACCCCGCTGCCAATTTTAATCAAAATCCAAACAGGTGGGTTTTTTTAAGATAATCGATACACAGACAGACACACAGACAGACAGACACACACACACACACACACACAGACACACAAACCAATCGCAATACCTCGGCCTCTGGCCGGGTAATTAAGCAAGTATTAAACATCATCATCCATAATCACACCAAGCCTCGCCTATCTGCGCAGATCAGAGAGAGAGAGAGAGAGAGAGAGAGAGAGAGAGAGAGAGAGAGAGAGAGAGAGAGAGAGAGAGAGAGAGAGAGAGAGAGAGAGAGAGAGAGAGAGAGAGAGAGAGAGAGAGAGAGAGAGAGAGAGAGAGAGAGAGAGAGAGAGAGAGAGAGAGAGAGAGAGAGAGAGAGAGAGAGAGACAAGAAGCACGTGAAACTAAGTATAATACTTAACACATACCATAATGAATACATACAAATCAAGCCGGCGAAATGCAATTTATCCTTCAGATGATGAGAAGGACGGTTTAGAAATATAAAAAGAGGGAAAAAGAAAGATGGAGCAACAAAATATGGAAACTTGGCGAGGAGACAAGGATGTAAATATAGAAAAGAAAGGGATGGAGAGAGAGAGAGGGAGAGAGAGAGAGAGAGAGAGAGAGAGAGAGAGAGAGAGAGAGAGAGAGAGAGAGAGAGAGAGAGAGAGAGAGAGAGAGAGAGAGAGAGAGAGAGAGAGAGAGAGAGAGAGAGAGAGAGAGAGAGAGAGAGAGAGAGGGGGAGAAAACTTGAAAACTTGAAAACTTGAAAACTTTAACTTAAAAAAGGGATGGGAGAGAGAGAGAGAGAGAGAGAGAGAGAGAGAGAGAGAGAGAGAGAGAGAGAGAGAGAGAGAGAGAGAGAGAGAGAGAGAGAGAGAGAGAGAGAGAGAGAGAGAGAGGAGAGAGAGAGAGAGAGAGAGAGAGAGTGAGAGAGAGAGAGAGAGAGAGAGAGAGAGAGAGAGAGAGAGAGAGAGAGAGAGAGAGAGAGAGAGAGAGAGAGACAGAGAGACAGAGAGAGAGACAAAGAGAGAGAATAAGGGAGAGAGGAGAGACAGAGATGACAGAGAGAGAGAGACAGAGAATGACAGAGAGAGAGAGACTGAGAAAGACAGAAAGCGAAACAGAGAGAAAGTGAGATAGAGCAGACACAGACACAGACACAGTTAGGGAGAGAGAGAGAGAAGCAGGGAGAAAAAGAAACGAAACGCTCGCCGAAGCTGGCCACGTGTGCTCGTGAGTCGCGTGACAATCAAATCATGGCCTCGACACAGCAGAATAGGCAACTGCTATTCTAGAGAGTTGGGTTGATGTCGACAGAAACATCATGTCGAACGAAGTCCACGGCTATAAGGAGTGATCTCATAGCTGGCATCGGTCATAGCTATATTGAGAGCTCTCTCCGGAGTTTATCGCTAAAAGGAATCTCTTTTCATAGTTGACAAAGGTCCCATTTTTTAATGACAGAAATCTCTCTCATCAGGAACCAAACCACATGTACTGGAAGTTCTCTGTCAACACTCAAAG
>CM065681.1:57929728-57932228 GCA_017654935.2 Phymorhynchus buccinoides | reverse complement strand
TTTGGAAGATTTCTTTGGACAAAACCCCAGGAGAATGGGCCAATAAATCAGAAGGAAGTAGATGCCAGAAGACAAAGGGGAAATACAGAGTCAAAGAGAGTGACAGATTAGAGGAAGTTATAAGCACAGAACTTCCAGAAAGTGGGGGAACTAAATGTACGAAAGACCACTCGGTATTCCCGCAGAGAGAGACTCGTGGAGAGGGCAGGGTCATTCAGCTCCCTGCATGGAGGCACGAGGCATCCACCCGCTGCCCTGGGTAGTCTAACAAACACCTGAACCTGAAGACACACCTGTCTGTCCGTCTGTCTGTATGTCTGTGTGTCTGTCGGTGTGTCTGTCTGTGTTGCATTAAAAGGAGAGCAGGAGTATGTTATTAGTACCTAACCTGCATGACTTGCTGCTTTACGCATCAAAGCTCCTTACTTGTTCCTGGCAATAAAATGTGCGGTAGCTTTGCGAGATGTCTCGCATCCACAGAACAACACAGCACTGCTTACGTGACTCTCTTGGAAAGGAAGGAGGAGACCTTTTTGTCTGGGATCAACAAGTAGTTGACTGCCGGATAAAAGATCTATAAAGGAGTCTGGCATGCTTGGAGGCTTTGCAGGGAACTAAGGCTCCTCCTTGCATGCGTATGTACAGTAATGTGACGAGTTTCCGTTGATGGGTGGAGCAATGGCAGTTACAAAGAACATCGTGGATGTTACTTGTTCTGTTGTACTTGAAGTCTGGATTTTAAATCTTTTATGTGAATGAGTGCAACTGAAATGTTGCTGTTGTTATCGTCGTCATTGTTGTTGCTGTTGTTGTTTATCGACCATGCGTGTGAATGATAAGTGCATCTATTTTTTGTTTTGTGAAAACTTGTTTTCCAAAGGGCTATCGGAAGAAAGAAGGGCGACATTGTAGCTAAACACGCCCCTCATATGTACGACTCTCGGTCTCAAAGTATGGTTCTTTCAGCTTCATTACGATAACCCTAGGCTGATCCTACCCTTATGCCTTTCTGGAGCATGGCAGAATGTCGCTTCTCAGTGAAATGTATTCGATGAGAACATGTGATGGGAGTGTCTTTTATTGCCGAAAGATGACACTTGTGAATTGCAGAAATTGATTAAATTAAATTGAAAACACGCACATTTAATTAAGAGCGTGAGTCTGAAAGTTGGAGTATTACATACGCACATTCAAGAATGGAAGATCCTATTCCTTCCTTTCTCTTGGAAAAGAAAGACAGACTTACACAAATAGAAAGAACAACGATTCAATTATAGCTTTGCAAAGCCTCTTGTGTAAAATGTCTGGAAGTCACTTGGGACAGTTCAGGAGGAAGGACGTAGGATGCACGTCAGTTGTGTCGTCATAATCTAATGACGACAACGTTGTTTGCCTCCCACACATATATGCGTTATATCATCCATTTATGTGTAGGTGACGACAGTCACTCTGTGTGTGTGTGAGGGGGGGGGGGGGGGGGGGGAGGGCACAGGTGCAGAGAGAAGGGGAAGGTGAGAGAGAAATAGAAGTGTGTGTGTGTGTGTGTGTGTCTGTCTGTCTGTGTGTGTGTGTGTGTGTGTGTGTGTGTGTGTGTGTGTGTGTGTGTGTGTGTGTGTGTGTGTGTGTGTGTGTGAGAGAGAGAGAGAGAGAGAGAGAGAGAGAGAGAGAGAGAGAGAGAGAGAGAGAGAGAGAGAGAGAGAGAGAGAGAGAGAGAGAGAGAGAGAGAGAGAGAGAGAGAGAGAGAGAGAGAGAGAGAGAGAGAGAGAGAGAGAGAGAGAGAGAGAGAGAGGAGAGAGACGAACGAGGGTGTGTGTGGTAAACACGCGAATGCACTACACAAAGAAGGAGAGAGATGGGTTACGAAACAGAAACAGAAACAGGGAGAGAGACAGACACACAGACAAAAGTAAAGCATAAAAAAACGACAAAGTCCCGTAAAAATCCATTTATCTGGATGTACCATTTAACCATTTTTTCAGCAACCATACAAAAAAGTGTCTATGACATAAACGATTAGGACAGCTACCACTCTCTATATATAATATATAAATCATATAGTAATTTGGCAAGTGTCCCGTGTGTGTGTGTGTGTGTGTGTGTGTGTGTGTGTGTGTGTGTGTGTGTGTGTGTGTGTGTGTGTGTGTGTGTGTGTGTGTGTGTGTGTGTCTGAAACACGAAACGGGCCTTATAACTCCGCCGTTTTTCGACCGAATCGCTTCAAATTTGCTGTGAACCCTCACGGTGCGATGGCAACGGCAACCGAGGCAGCCGTATCATTTGCGCGGTTTCGCAAATGCGCGAAACGCGCATCCGCCGGCCTCTCGGCGCCCGTATCTCCGGCGTTTCTGGGCCGATTGCCTTCGAATTTGGCAGACAGATGACTGGGGACGGTGACTATCGATGTGCCAAACCGGAAGTGAATCGATTACTTAGGCGCATAACAGCAGCATGATGCAAAACGGGCCTTATAACTCCGCCGGTTTTCAACCGAATCGCGTCA
>CM065681.1:57912228-57927228 GCA_017654935.2 Phymorhynchus buccinoides | reverse complement strand
TCTCTCTCCACACACACACACTTCTGCACAGTTTAAGAAAATGTAATGTCCTTCGTATTCCTCTTTTCATAGTCTGATGAGACAGAAAAAAGTAAAACCATATTTCAATGTGTCCGTATTCTTATGATCCTACCATTGATGCACGCACCCACGTGACTCTTACCACACAGGGTCTACAGATTATTATGGGGGAATGATCATTTCATACATCTGTATCACATTCGCCTAGCAAAGCATAAGCAACAGCAACACTGAGACAGATCCAGGTTCATCCTCAATAAAGGATGACCCAGGCCTGCCTATATATATGACCATCACCCATACAGCACACAACGACAGTGGTGGAGAGAATTGGTGTACAGAAAGGATGACCCAGGCCTGCCTATATCAGTATATCCCATCACCCATACAGTACACAACGACAGTGGTGGAGAGAATGGTGTACAGAAAGGATGACCCAGGCCTGCCTATATCAGTATGACCATCACCCATACAGTACACAACGACAGTGGTGGAGAGAATGGTGTACAGAAAGGATGACCCAGGCCTGCCTATATCAGTATATCCCATCACCCATACAGCACACAACGACAGTGGTGGAGAGAATGGTGTACATAAAGGATGACCCAGGCCTGCCTATATGTATATCCCATCACCCATACAGCACACAACGACAGTGGTGGAGAGAATTGGTGCACAAACTCCAAGGATGACCCAGGCCTGCCTATATCAGTATATCCCATCACCCACACAGTACACAACGACAGTGGTGGAGAGAATTGGTGCACAAGAAAGGATGACCCAGGACTGCCTATATCAGTATATCCCATCACCCACACAGTACACAACGACAGTGGTGGAGAGAATTGGTGCACAAACAAGGATGACCCAGGCCTGCCTATATCAGTATATCCCATCACCCACACAGCACACAACGACAGTGGTGGAGAGAATTGGTGCACAAACAAGGATGACCCAGGCCTGCCTATATCAGTATATCCCATCACCCACACAGCACACAACGACAGTGGTGGAGAGAATTGGTGTACAAACAAGGATGACCCAGGACTGCCTATATCAGTATATCCCATCACCCACACAGCACACAACGACAGTGGTGGAGAGAATTGGTGCACAAACAAGGATGACCCAGGACTGCCTATATCAGTATATCCCATCACCCACACAGCACACAACGACAGTGGTGGAGAGAATGGTGTACATAAAGGATGACCCAGGACTGCCTATATCAGTATATCCCATCACCCACACAGCACACAACGACAGTGGTGGAGAGAATTGGTGCCCAAACAAGGATGACCCAGGCCTGCCTATATCAGTATATCCCATCACCCATACAGTACACAACGACAGTGGTGGAGAGAATTGGTGCACAAACAAGGATGACCCAGGACTTGCCTATATCAGTATATCCCATCACCCACACAGCACACAACGACAGTGGTGGAGAGAATTGGTGCACAAACAAGGATGACCCAGGACTGCCTATATCAGTATATCCCATCACCCATACAGTACACAACGACAGTGGTGGAGAGAATTGGTGTACAAACAAGGATGACCCAGGACTGCCTATACGACAGTGGAGAGAATTGGGTATCCCAGGCCTCACCCACACAGCACACAACGACAGTGGTGGAGAGAATGGTGTACAGAAAGGATGACCCAGGCCTGCCTATATCAGTATATCCCATCACCCATACAGTACACAACGACAGTGGTGGAGAGAATTGGTGCACAAACAAGGATGACCCAGGACTGCCTATATCAGTATATCCCATCACCCATACAGCACACAACGACAGTGGTGGAGAGAATTGGTGCACAAACAAGGATGACCCAGGCCTGCCTATATCAGTATATCCCATCACCCATACAGCACACAACGACAGTGGTGGAGAGAATTGGTGCACAAACAAGGATGACCCAGGCCTGCCTATATCAGTATATGACCATCACCCATACAGTACACAACGACAGTGGTGGAGAGAATTGGTGCACAAACAAGGATGACCCAGGCCTGCCTATATCAGTATATCCCATCACCCATACAGTACACAACGACAGTGGTGGAGAGAATGGTGTACAAAAAGGATGACCCAGGCCTGCCTATATCAGTATATCCCATCACCCATACAGCACACAACGACAGTGGTGGAGAGAATTGGTGCACAAACAAATCAACATTTATTCAAGAATGGCATAGCCTTCTAGTCTTGAATTATGTTACAACACACAACAGAGGACAAACTGTCTTAAATGTGGCTGTTACTTATGCTTTGCTAGGCGAATTGGTGCCGAAAATAACTTTGATGAAGGGAGTTAATTCTGGAGAGCTACTTTCCCTTACTTCGCCATTAAAGACCCCACACGTCACGTGTCACATTCCCTCTTATGCTTGGAAGATTTCTTAAGATTTCTTACCAGCTATAAGAGGGAAAACACGTGAGAACCATGATTTTGACACGTGACGTGGTGGGTCTTTAATAAAACCGTTTTGTCCCCCATATAGTGTTAGTGCTTCGGATGCTTAAGGGCACTGTTAGGTCTAAAGGCATGTTTCTATTGGAGGATCATATTGATGATATACCCCCGTCTCTATGTGACACTCTTATTGTCCCCTATCTGTACATGCCACACTCTCTATCTGCCCCTTCGGATTAAAGCTAGGGCTAGGCTTAGGGGTCAGAGTTAGGGTAGGGTTTAGGTTTAAGTTAGGGTTAAGGGACACATACAGGGACACATACAGATGGACAGACGTGAGTCGGGTACACGTGGAAACAAGGACATGTATAGAAGAGGGGCACATGGAGTCGGGAACAAGTAGAGACAAAATTGGAGACACGTGGAGACGGGGACACATAGATACAGGACCATTTCGGTCAGAAAGAAAAAAACACCATTACATTGTTTTGCTGTTTGTTAGTTTGTTAGTCAGTAAGGTCGTTGCCTGGCACACCCAGGTCAGTGTCCTAGGTATCATGAGGCATGGGTCTGTATCCCTCTTGCGTCCTGCCCATGGCCCTTCAGTCAGGCCAGTGTCCTAGGTATCATGAGGCATGGGTCTGTATCCCTCTTGCTTCCTGCCCATGGCCCTTCAGTCAGGCCAGTGTCCTAGGTATCATGAGGCATGGGTCTGTATCCCTCTTGCTTCCTGCCCATGGCCCTTCAGTCAGGCCAGTGTCCTAGGTATCATGAGGCATGGGTCTGTATCCCTCTTGCTTCCTGCCCATGGCCCTTCAGTCAGACCAGTGTCCTAGGTATCATGAGGCATGGGTCTGTATCCCTCTTGCTTCCTGCCCATGGCCCTTCAGTCAGGCCAGTGTCCTAGGTATCATGAGGCATGGGTCTGTATCCCTCTTGCGTCCTGCCCATGGCCCTTCAGTCAGGCCAGTGTCCTAGGTATCATGAGGCATGGGTCTGTATCCCTCTTGCGTCCTGCCCATGGCCCTTCAGTCAGGCCAGTGTCCTAGGTATCATGAGGCATGGGTCTGTATCCCTCTTGCGTCCTGCCCATGGCCCTTCAGTCAGGCCAGTGTCCTAGGTATCATGAGGCATGGGTCTGTATCCCTCTTGCGTCCTGCCCATGGCCCTTCAGTCAGGCCAGTGTCCTAGGTATCATGAGGCATGGGTCTGTATCCCTCTTGCGTCCTGCCCATGGCCCTTCAGTCAGGCCAGTGTCCTAGGTATCATGAGGCATGGGTCTGTATCCCTCTTGCGTCCTGCCCATGGCCCTTCAGTCAGACCTCCAGCCGCCTTGTATCATCCTACTAAGGTCTTCTAACTCCCCCGGGAGGGTTTCATCACCATTAATTTCTCAGCTAGTTTGCCTTCAAGATAAGACCCATGGGGTTACATACAATGTATGTATATTTGTATGTATGTGTGTATGTATGTATGTATGTATGTATGTATGTATGTATGTATGTATGTATGTATGTATGTATGTATGTATGTATGTATGTATGTATGTATGTATGTATGTATGTATGTATGTATGCATTCATACATCCTATCATTAAATGTTAAATGTTAAGTGTTAACTATTAATGTGTAGAGATACTATTATCATGTGTATTGATGTGTGTGTATTGATTGTTGATGTCGATATGTATTCCAAATGTTGTTCGTTGATTGACTGTTATAAGTTAATAATGGTTACTCTGTTTTAAATGTGCACATTTCTAAGTTCATGTAATGGATTTTAATAATTATTTGATTGGTATAATTTTGTTTCACACGTTTGATTAATGTTCTTTCAGTTATGTTGTATCTCTGTCATGTTGTTGCACCTAACCTGAATTTCTCTTTTGGAGATATTAAAGTATACTTGAACTTGAACTTGATGTACGTATGTATGTATGCATGTATGTATGTATGTATGTATGTATGTATGTATGTATGTATGTATGTATGTATGTATGTATGTATGTATGTATGTATGTATGTATGTATGTATGTATGTATGTATGCATGTATGTATGTATGTATGCATGTATGTATGTATGTATGTATGCATGTATGTATGTATGTATGTCATGCATGCATGTATGTATGTATGTATGTATGTATGTATGTATGCATGTATGTATGTATGTATGTATGTATGTATGTATGTATGTATGTATGTATGCATGTATGTATGTATGTATGTATGCATGTATGCATGCATGCATGCATGCATGCATGCATGTATGTATGTATGTATGTATGTATGTATGTATGTATGTATGTATGTATATGTATGCATGCATGCATGCATGCATGTATGTATGTATGTATGTATGTATGTATGTATGTATGTATGTATGTATGCATGCATGCATGTATGTATGTATGCATGCATGTATGTATGTATGTATGTATGTATGTATGTATGTATGTATGTATGTATGTATGTATGTATGTATGTATGTATGTATGTATGTATGTATGTATGCATGTATGTATGTATGTATGTATGTATGCCAGTCTGTCGTTTCTGGTTATGACTACCAGATAGCATAGGGGGCGGCTGCTGTTCTGGATGGCGGTGCTACAATTAGTTTATAGAGAAGATGCTTTGATCAGGGCACATCCTCACTCTCTAGGTCTAACATTATTTGAAGATGACTAGCGCTGGGGGAGGCTCCAAACTGCCAAGCAAACCCCTTGGCTGCACAGTGCAGGGAATGTGAGACTTAAGTGCACGCACCCTATATCATGATTAGTCCCCGAGCCGAAGGTTCGGGGAACTATTGTTTCTGTCTGGTCCGTCCGGCGGCGTTCGTCCGGCGGCGTCCGGCGTGCCTCCGTCCGGCTATTCGTCCGTTTTTCTCAAAAACTATTCAGTCTATCATCATCAAATTTGGTATACTAGTTGGCCAAGATGCCAGCTATCCATTGATGTTTTAGTTTTACATTAAGGTCAAGGTCGCGCCAGTTACGGGGTTCAAACCCCAAAACGCATAATCGCTAATATCTCGCGAAGTTTTGCATGTATTTCAATGCAGTTTTTTTTCACAACATTTCTTGATGAATGGTCATAACACAGTTGTCATGAATTGTTTCTGTGCGCGCGTGTGCGCATGATCGCGCGCGCTCAAATCACGGGTCCGAACCCCAAGGCTATATAATAATAAAAAAATTCAGCTACGTGCTGTTTTGATGCGTGTTTATGTAGTTACGCGCTGTTTTGATGCGTTTTTATATATGTGTACAGCCACCACATTCCGATTTCGGAGTAGCTCGGCGATGCTGCGAGGGGACTTTGCAGCCGCTCGGTGTTGCACTTGTTTTATATTACTGTTGAAAATCATACATTTTGTACCGTTCTCACTTTGCTAGTGGCCCCTGCTACAGGTCAATGTCACCCGGTGATAAAGGTCGTTTGAGCGAAGTGCTAAACCATCTTGAATTACCCAATTTTAACAAAGTGAATTACACATATACTATTGCAATGAGAAATATAATTCAAAACGATCATGCATCTCAAAGCAACAAACAACACAAGGATTTTTCAAAAAGGCAGAAAAACTAGAGATTGGTCGAGTTGAGAGAGGCAAAGAAGGAGAAAGAGAGAAGAAGGAAAAAGAGAGAATGAGAGAAAGAAAGAGAGACAGATATAGATAGGAAGATAAACAGAGAGACACAGACAGACAGCCAGCCAGGGAGAGAGAGAATGAGAGAGATAAAAAAAAAAACACCACACATACAGACAGAGAGAAAGAGACAGAGATGTAGGGGGGGGGGGGGGGAGAGAGAGAGAGAGAGAGAGAGAGAGAGAGAGAGAGAGAGAGAGAGAGAGAGAGAGAGAGAGAGAGAGAGAGAGAGAGAGAGAGAGAGAGAGAGAGAGAGAGAGAGAGACAGAGAGAAAGAGAGACAGCAAGAGAGAGAGGGGGGGGAGAGAGATGATAATGCGAATGTGTTTTCACATGTGTCTGTATGCATGATAATGTGTGTGTGTGTGTGTGTGTGTGTGTGTGTGTGTGTGTGTGTGTGTGTGTGTGTGTGTGTGTGTGTGTGTGTGTGTGTGTGTGTGTGTGTGTGTGTGTGTGTGTGTGTGTGAGTGAAGAGAGAGAGAGAGAGAGAGAGAGAGAGAGAGAGAGAGAATATTGTATGCATGTATGTGCATGCATTAAGTTTATCTTTCTCTCTCTCTCTCCCTCGCTCTCTCTCTCCCTCTCTCTCCTCTCTCTCTCTCTCTATCTGTCTACACACAAGCAAACACACACATAAACACAGTGTGTATGAGAGTCAACGTGTGTGTGTAGGGGGGTGGGGTGGGTGGGTTGTTTATGTGTGTTTTTGAATGTTTTTGTGTGTTTCTTTATATGTGAGTACATGTGATTGCGTTTGAGTGTGTCCTGTTGTCTTTCTGTATGTCTGTCATTCTGTCTGTCTGTGTTTATGCCGTGTGCGTGTGTGCGCGCGTGTGTGCGTGCGTGCGTGTATATGCGTGTGTGCGTGCGTGCGTGCGTGCCTGCGTGTGTGAGTGTGTGTGTGTGTGTGTGTGTGTGTGTGTGTGTGTGTGTGTGTGTGTGTGTGTGTGAGAGAGAGAGAGAGAGAGAGAGAGAGAGAGAGAGAGAGAGAGAGAGAGAACACTGAACACTGAACACTGAACACTGAACACTGAAATGTGTGTGAGAGAGAGTGAGATAGAGAGAGAGAGAGTGAGTGAGAGAGAGAGTGCATATGAGTTATGCGTTCATACACGTGTGTGTATGTTTGAATGCCTATGCATACATGTGTATGTGTGCATGTGTATCTGTGTGCATGCCTGTATGACCACAGTCCTACCCACCTTGACCCCAGTGACGGAGTGGTGCGCCAGCTCCACCCTGGCAAAGCTGCCCTTGCCCAGGGTACATCCCCCCATGGTGTACCGTCCCAGGCACTGGATCTTCTTCCCCATGCTGACAGCACCGCCACCACCACCACTGCCTCCACTACCATTAACACCTCCACATCCACCCTTACCTCCTCACCCACTAATTCCAACCACCTCCACCACCCTACCAACCCCACAACCACCCCCCACCACAGCACAACAGGGGCTAGTAGAAGTTGTAGTCGTAGTCGTAGTCGTAGTAGTAGTAGTACTCCTTCAGTAGCGCGGGGTGGGGCTTCCACCATAGTAGTAGCCGCCCCCACTCCCAGGGCCATAATTGTCTGGCACTTCCCATCTCCATCGGCAGTATGGTTGAGCTTGTTGCTCTGATAGTTTGGGTTGTGCTTGTTTTTAGTGAGGATAACAATACTGTTGAAGAAGAAGAAGAAGACGAAGATCTCGTGGTTAGTGGTATTGGTCTCGTCGCTACACACGACGACTGCAGAAGGTCTTTCAGAGCAAGTACTGGAGGGATCCAGCTTGACATAAGGGGGGTTTCAAGGAGTGGGATACGAGAGGGGGTGGGTGGGGTAAGGGGACCGGGAAGAACGCTCTCAGTATGTTTCAAGGGTTAGAGGAAGGATGTGGTCCGAGTGAAGCACAAAGAACTTTATGAAAGAAATTCGTGACTGTGGCGGTACCAACAATAACAGAAACAGTAACAGCAGACACGGCAGCATTAGCGGCAGTAGAAGAAGTAGAAGTAGGAGTAGTAGTAATAGTAGTAGTAACAATAAAAGCATCAACGGCAGCACTATAGGCTTCGGGCGAGGTAGCGGCAACATCAATAGTGGAAGAAGCGAAGGCAGGGACAATAGTCGTTGAAGTAGAATCAGTAGCCATCATGGCGGCGGACATTAGAGCTTCCACTCCATTCGATACTACACTGCCACTAGTTAGTCTGTCCGTCCTAGTCACTCGGGCGCCAAAACTTCAGCTCAGTCCACTACCAACCACAACGACAGTGCTGCTGCTGCTGCTGTTGTTGCACCGTCAGCATCCTTCCTCACTTTACACAGCAGCAGAACGGCAGCGACAACTGAACAGCAGCAGCAGGCAGAAACAGTTAGCAATAGCAATGACGACGACGACACTGACACTTGACTTACTACACTGCCTAGCCTAGCCTAGCACTCGCACACACAGCCTTCTGAGCTGTCGTCGTTATGTTTAATGGTGATGCTGCTGATGTTGTAGGAATAAAACACACTTCACATTAGCACAGCGGGAGCGGGATGCATACTCTCCCACCCATGCACAGTTCCTACATCTTCAGACCCTCCTTGTCCTTGGAATGCCATCACAGGCTAGGGTACGGTCACAGCCGACCTACCAACCAGCCCACACCCACGTCCTTGATAACTCATCCCTGTGAGCTCGTTATCATCTCCTTTCACTCTCTTGACCGTCGCTAGCACATCTTAAACTGTCAGTGCATCATCACTCCTCCCCCGACTTCACACTGAAACCAACAGCAGCCACTTGCTGAGGAATGAATCGACTTTTTTCTTTCTTTCTCTGTCTCTCTAAAAAAAAATTCAAAGCGAGAGAGAACGACAGAGAGAGAGAGAGAGAGAGAGAGAGAGAGAGAGGTGGGGGAAATAGGGAAGGAAGAGAAGGGTAGCATACGGGACTGCTTTGCAATGACGGTGGCGACGGCTGTGGTGGTGGTTGTTGTCAGTCTGTTGCTGGCGATAGCGAAGCGCGCGGGAACTGAAGCGACGCTGGCTGGTATGTATGTAGTGCCTTGTGCCTGCTGGAGAGAGAGAGAGAGAGAGAGAGAGAGAGAGAGAGAGAGAGAGAGAGAGAGAGAGAGAGAGAGAGAGAGAGTGAGGTGAGTGAGAGAGAGAGAGAGAGAGAGAGAGAGAGTGAGGAGGTGAGGGGTGATGAGAGAGAGAGAGAGAGAGAGAGAGAGAGAGAGAGAGAGAGAGAGAGAGAGAGAGAGAGAGAGAGAGAGAGAGAGAGAGAGAGAGAGAGAGAGAGAGAGAGAGAGAGAGAGAGAGAGAGAGAGAGAGAGAGAGAGAGAGAGAGAGAGAGAGACGTTACGACATTGATGTCGTATACCGTGCGTTGGCTGTTCTGTTGGGAGACCAGCACTGCACAACACTGCCTACTTACTACTACTGGGTCTGGGAGGGGGAGGGGGGGGAGATGCATAAGACTGGATGGATGGAATGGAATGGACAGTAGTGCAAGCTGGTAAAGAGACTGGAGGGGAGAGAGAGAGAGAGAGAGAGAGAGAGAGAGAGAGGCCTGTTCTGTCAATGAACACAATAATTATGCCCGCTGGCTGATGGTATAGACTGCACTGAACTGGGCACATCCCGGCTGTCATGTTCTTTAGTCCCCCCTCCCACCCGTCCCTCCCCCTCAAAGGTTCGTATTGAACATTTTCGCACAGACGCAACATTCTGCCATTTTTGAGAAAGGGATAGGGTTAGTATTAGCAAAATACGTGGACTATATTGCATTCATAAAACAGAAAAAAGCAGACTTTGATGTTGAAGGCCCTAAACATGAGGGGGTGTCTAAAATACAGCGTCCCTATCCTTACACATCCCCCCCAACCCACCCCACCCACCCACACACACACACACACACACACGTCTTCCTCCCCAACATAAACACACGCGCATATAGCGTAGACGCACACACATACACACGCACAAACGCGCACATGCACACGAACGCATGCACACACATATATACACACGCGCGCGCACACACACACACACACACACGTACACATACACACGTAAGCGCGCATGTACGCACACACATCATACACACACGTGCACACGCACACACACACACACACACACACACACACACACACACACACACACACACACACACACACACACACACACACACACACACACACACACACACACACACACACACACACACACACACACACACACACACACACACACACACACACTTCGCTACCTAACTATTGTTTCATCTCCCCAACCTGTCGTGTCCCAAAAGGATGCCACAGGAGGAGGAGTGAAGGTTGGAGTGAGGACGGAAGGTTGGAGTGAGGACGGAAGCGAATAAAAATGCAAATGAAAAAGGTGGCTAAGCCATGCAAACGCACTCCCAAATCATGAATGAACATTACAAACATCATCGTTGGGATTTGGAACACATTTCTGTCAGTCAGTTTTGGTGCCCGCCCAGTTCAGTAATGTAGACTGTGAAGCATGCAACGCAATTACTATTACACATCGATTTTACTTGGAATGTGGTTATGAGGCTTGCCATTTAGGTGAGTTGGCATCACGGACCTCATCCCTGAGTGGAAGGATTGCGCAGTGTCGTTCATTGTAGCATTAACGGAGTAAAAGAAAAAGCAACTAGAAAACATTTTCTTCTTTTTTTCTTGTTTTTTACTTCGGTTTTATTGAATATTTGGCTTCATTGATTCACTGTAAGGGCCTATACGTCGGTGGCGATTCTGTCAACTGTCGTTGTGATTGGCGGAGCAGGTTGGGTGCTAGACAGTGGCAGGGAACACGTTTCACGTGCAGACAGACATGCGCGCGCGCACACATATGTGCGCATCCATCCACCCCCAACCCTCACCCCTACACACACACGCCACACACACACACACACACACATTCACCAGAGAGAGAGAGAGAGAGATGAGAGAGATAGAGAGAGAGAGAGAGAGGGAGAGAGAGAGAGAGAGAGAGAGAAAGAGAGAGAGAGAGAGAGGAGAGAGAGCGAGAGGGAGAGAGAGAGAGAGAGAGAGAGAGAGAGAGAGAGAGACGGATACGGATATTTAATCGATCACGCCCATAGCCCCTAATGCAGGGGGCGATTTACAATAAAACATTAGTCAGGCATCATCAGACACAGAGAGAGAAGAGAGAGGGAGAGAGAGAGAGAGAAGATTGAGATAGATAGAGAGAGAGATGAGAGAGAGAGGGAAGAGAGACAGACAGAGAGGACAGAGAGAGACGAGAGAGGGAGAGAGGGAGAGAGAGAGAGAGAGGAGAGAGAGGAAGGTGGAGAGAGAGAGAGAGAGAGAGGAGAGGAGAGAGAGACAGAGAAAGAGAGAGAGAGAGAGAGAGACAGAGCGAGAAGAGAGAGAGAGAGAGAGGGAATAGAGAGAAAGATAAGAATGAGCGAGATATAAAGGCGCAGGCCCTCGTCCCGATCATGCACCATTATTCGCGTTCTTGTCGAACTGTGAGTGCAAAGAGAAAGGAGGATGGACATAGATGATCAGAGAGGGACTAGGAGAAGGGGGGCAGAAGGCGCAGGAGGAGGCTGTGATCGATGACACGTAAGTAGAAAAGCAGACAGAAAACGGCGTCGTCTTCTTTCCTTTCTCTTTCTGACCCACCATCCATTTGAAGGAAAGAAAAAAAAATGCCCCCCTAAAAAAAGGGAAAAACCAAGGAAGAAAGAGAGAAATAGGAAGGTACTGTCGTTTGGTTCGTTATTATAGGGATGATCACACTTCCTTCTCTGTCTCTCTGTCCCGCTCAACAATCAGCCTTAGACCTCTCTCTCTCTCTCTCTCTCTCTCTCTCTCTCTCTCTCTCTCTCTCTCTCTCTCTCTCTCTCTCTTTCTATCTCGCTCTTCTCTCTCTATCTCTCTCTCTCTTCTTCTCTCTCTCTCTCTCTCTCTCTCTCTCTCGCTCCTCTCTCTCTCTCTCTCTCTCTCTCTCTCTCTCTACTCCTTTCTCTCTCTCTCTCTCTCTCGCTCTCTCTCTCTCTCTCCTCTCTCTCTCTCTCTACGCTCTCTCTCTCTCTCTGTTTCTCTCTCTCTCTCTCTCTCTCTCTCCGCTCTCTCTGCTCTCTCTCTATCTCTCTTTTCTCTCTCGCTCTCTCTCTCTCTCTCCATAAAACCTATGTTGGTAGATGGCAATAAATATCAAAATTAATTGGTCAACATTCTCTCTCTCTCTCTCTCTTCTCTCTCTCTCTCTCTCTCTCTCTCTCTCTCTCTCATTATAGTTAGCTAAATTGTCCGACAGGACTATCTGTTGCTATGGAAACCTTGTTTAATCCTCGGAACAGAAATATCTGAACTGGTTACATTATGTTGTATCCTGTTGATGTGAAGAAGCAAAAAACGCAGAACAAAACAACTACGTGTGTCAAAAGGGGTTAAAGGGTCACTGAAAAATGGTCGGATAATAAAATACAAAAAGCGACACGGAATTAAAACATAATAATAATAATAATAATAATAATAATAATAATAATAATAAATAATAATAAAATAATAATAATAATAAACAGCTCGGGAACTAATAATAATAATAAAAATAATAATAATAAGTTTCTATAGCGCTATTCGATGACAAAGCGCTTTTGAAAAGATAACATAAAAACAGCAAGTACATATTTTTTAAATGACACACACATACTCATAATTCAAAATATTTCTGGAATTAGATGAAAAGTTGTAAACCCATAAAGCATGTAAAAAATAGAATATCAGAATAGACATGGTTTAACCATTTTAATGAACTTCTAAATGATATCAACGCTCACAACCCAAACGATCCTGACTTAAACTTTGCCAATCAAGAAGAGGTCTAAAACCTATGCTGCCCACAAAAAATTAGGGAACACTTTCAAAATACACATGTTTTGGTTATTTGCTCATAGATTCAAAATTATTTGTATCTAGAACTTAATTCTTGGCAGTCACATGATACACAAGAGACATCGCCTTACAATGAAAGCAAAAATGTTTCGCGATCGTCATCGGTTGCTATGGTAACGTGAGTTTTAAATGGCGCCAAAATCCAAACATGTGTAACAATTTCAATGCATCAGCATTTTTTCCAGAATGTGAATTGAGTGAAATGGTACTCAGCACATAAGCTCGTGTTGTCTCATGATAGCAGAATATCAGAAACGCTTATCATACCAATAACAGCCTCAAATACATCCTACTTTTTGTCAAACTGCACAAAAATGCTACTTTCGTTTCAGCACATTATTGCGTCTTCCGTTCGTTCTAGTCATACAACCATCAGAAATAATTTCATCATGTGACCCGCGCAGCAGCTTTATGAATAATTCATCGATTTCCCTCCCTCCCTCCTCTTCCACCTTGCTCCACCACCTCCTCCCATCCTCTTCGTCATATCCGGGTCACCATAGCGACGACAATCTGGTAGAGAGAGAGAGAGAGAGATCGACCGAGAGAGAGAGAGAGAGAGAGGTGGTGGGGGGGGGTAACGTTGGAGTGGGGGAGAAAAGGTGAATCGATTGCTTGACATTGATCAGCTAGCGACTGTCGGTGTCGTGTGCTAAGACACGGTACCCATGTGAAATTGATCCCCTGGTAAAAATAAAAATAAAAAAAGGCCTTGTGCCAGCCGCCGTGGTGTAGTGGTACAATCGCGGACTACTGGCTGGGAGGTCACGGGTTCGAATCCCATCAGAGGCGATTTTTGTTTCGGTCCTTTACCGACTCCTACCCAGAGTGAGTGTTATATGGCCAATGGGCTCAATGGGAAGACTGAAGCCACACAACTATTTCAAGTGCACACCATCCGTCTTCTTAACGGAATGCGATTCCAAAAGTGTTGCTCTAATTTTATGACCAACACTCTAATTTCATGACCACAACACTGCAGGTGTCTGTAGTTCTCGGGCCTGGTTAACGCCGGGATATCATTATGAAAGGAAGCGTAGAATACAGCCGTGCCACATAGTCTCAGACCGATACGGAACTCCATAGCATCATCATCATCTCCATGCTCATGCCGCCTCATTTTCCATCAATCATTAAAACTTTTTGAAACAAAACAAAAACTCAAATTCCGAGTCTGTGGCCTTGCATGCACCTGCTCTTCATGGTGACCTCAGTTTGAGATAACCAATCCAGTTTAATGCCCTTGGTGCGTTCTGGTCGAGGTGACATGGGGCTCAGTATGTTCTGGCGATCGGATCTCTCTCTCTCTCTCTAGAGAGAGAGGAGGAGAGAAAGAATCTCTCTCTCTCTCTCTCTCTCTCTCTCTCTCTCTCTCCTCTCTGATTCTCTCATATATCTCTCTCTAGATCTCCTCTCTCTCTGTCTCCTAGATTAGATCTCTCTATATATGCTGATTGATTTATATCAGCCTATGCCCTCAAACTACAGACACACAGCAAGACATGTTTTTACACACATGCACGTGCGCACATGCGTGCAGACACATCCACATCACGCACATACACATACGTGCACACACACATGCACGCACACAAAAGCACACACACACAAGCAAACACACACACACAAAGTCACTGGTGCATACACACACACACACACGCACGCACGCACGCACACACACGCACACGCACACACACACACGCACGCACGCACACACACACAAACACACACGCACACACACACGCACACACACACACACACACACACACAAACACAAACACACAAGCACATACATACTCACACACATAAACACATCTATAAAACACCAACAGACACACACACACGCACAAACACACATATGCACACATAAACACACCCATACTCACACATACATATAATACTCACACACACACACACAAACACAGACACACACACACACACACACACACACACACACACACACACACACACACAC
>CM065681.1:57899728-57907228 GCA_017654935.2 Phymorhynchus buccinoides | reverse complement strand
ATAAAAACCACAACACACTTAATGAAGTAGAAACACCCGAAGGTGCTGATGGGACCCAGAGATGCACCAGCCACGCCTGTCCTATCAGCGCGAGAGCAGCCCTGCCCCAGCCTTGGAAGTCCGTGTTGTGTTACTGGGGAGCAGGCACACACGGGACATTCCATTAAGTATACAAGGCGCATAGCTACTCCCGGCTTGGTGACCATCGGATACGATACAAAGGAGTCCTTGCGAAATGTCCCCATGGGTGTACCAGTCCATTTTTCATGACTGCAGAGCCCACCGGCAAAAGACACCCACTCAGAAACCAGAACGCATCCAACAGCCCCCAAAAGGACAGGCGAGGCCAGTGCATCCCTGACAAAGCCACAGGCTCCCGCCTTACGGACCTATATGCCTCCGAAGAGAGTCCCAGAATGTGATCTTATGTTGTTAGGTCTTTCCCTAGTCATCCCAAGAGGGAAACAAATGAAATAGAAACACCCGAAGGTGCTGATGGGACCCAGAGATGCACCAGCCACGCCCGTCCTATCAACGCAAGAGCAGCCCTGCCCCAGCCTTGGAAGTCCGTGTTGTGTTACTGGGGAGCAGTATGTCTTACTTATGCCATTGATCGCTCTCTCACTTCCCCTCCCCCCCCTCTGCACTTTGCACCCCTCGGTGCAGCACTGACAAGAGCTCGAGAGTGTAGTCACCACTACTCTCACTCTTAATTTTAAACAAGGGCGAAATCGCAATAGTTTGTGGCACGCGGTCTATTTTTACCACTCCAATCATGAGTTACCTCCCCTGGATTTTCAATAATTTTAATCTGTAAACCAGAATGTTATCTCTGCACCATTTCGTAACTTTTTATATCTTTTGGAAAACATTTAAAACTATGTATCCTACTTATACTCATCGAAAGAAGCACCGCATACTCGTCGTGTCTGTTGTAGTGTCTGCATTACGTATGTTTATTATTTTGTACGCTTTTAAAATACATCATTTTAAGAGCGGCCTCAATTAATTTTGAAGTTTAGCCTCGATTTGAAGTGCGACAATTTTGTCAAAATGTGCGACAATTTTGGAACGACAGACCGACCGACCGACAGACCGACCGACCGACAAAGTGAGTTATAGGTTTGTGGCTTGAGCCACAAACAAAAACCAACATCGGGACTTTCCTGGTGCTGCGGTACCTCCAGGATCGTCCGACTATCTGTTATATTTAATAATATCCCACGTGTACCTGTTCCAGGTCTGAAGACGTTAAACGGACTTTCGTCATCTCATTGTATGAATCTTCCTTCTATTCCCTTGCCGTCCTTTCTCTTCATGTTTCTCCTAATCTCTTCATGTTTCCCCTAATCTCTTCATGTTTCCCCTAATCTCTTCATGTTTCCCCTAATCTCTTCATGTTTCCCCTAATCTCTTCATGTTTCTCCTAATCTCTTCATGTTTCCCCTAATCTCTTCATGTTTCTCCTAATCTCTTCATGTTTCTCCTAATCTCTTCATGTTTCCCCTAATCTCTTCATGTTTCTCCTAATCTCTTCATGTTTCCCCTAATCTCTTCATGTTTCTCCTAATCTCTTCATGTTTCCCCTAATCTCTTCATGTTTCTCCTAATCTCTTCATGTTTCCCCTAATCTCTTCATGTTTCCCCTAATCTCTTCATGTTTCCCCTAATCTCTTCATGTTTCATGTTTCCCCTAATCTCTTCATGTTTCCCCTAATCTCTTCATGTTTCCCCTAATCTCTTCATGTTTCCCCTAATCTCTTCATGTTTCTCCTAATCTCTTCATGTTTCTCCTAATCTCTTCATGTTTCCCCTAATCTCTTCATGTTTCCCCTAATCTCTTCATGTTTCTCCTAATCTCTTCATGTTTCCCCTAATCTCTTCATGTTTCTCCTAATCTCTTCATGTTTCTCCTAATCTCTTCATGTTTCTCCTAATCTCTTCATGTTTCTCCTAATCTCTTCATGTTTCCCCTAATCTCTTCATGTTTCCCCTAATCTCTTCATGTTTCCCCTAATCTCTTCATGTTTCTCCTAATCTCTTCATGGTTCTCCTAATCTCTTCATGGTTCTCCTAATCTCTTCATGTTTCTCCTAATCTCTTCATGTTTCTCCTAATCTCTTCATGTTTCCCCTAATCTCTTCATGTTTCTCCTAATCTCTTCATGTTTCTCCTAATCTCTTCATGTTTCCCCTAATCTCTTCATGTTTCCCCTAATCTCTTCATGTTTCTCCTAATCTCTTCATGTTTCCCCTAATCTCTTCATGTTTCCCCTAATCTCGCCCCATAAATTATTTGTTTAGTTCTTTAAAAAGTATTTGGTCGAAGGCCGAAGGGGTACCGGGGAGGGGAAACGGGGGACGCTGAGTCATCAGTAATTAGCACAAGAGGACCCCTTTGCAACGCCTCATGACAGTAAATCGATGCTGTTGAAGAATGAACAAACTACACTCTGTCTCTGTCTCTCTGTCTCTGTCTCTGTCTCTCTGTCTCTCTGTCTCTGTCTGTGTCTCTGGCTCCGTCTCTGTTTCTGTCTGACTGTATGTCTGCCTGTCTGTCTGTCTCTAGCTGTCTCTGTCTCTCTCTCCACTCTCTCTCTCACTCTCTCTCTCTCTCTCTCGCTCTCTCTCTCTCTCTCTCTCTCTCTCTCTCTCATCTCTCTCTCTCTCTCCCTCTCTCTCTTGCTCGCTCTCTCTCTCTCTCTCTCTCTCTCTCTCTCTCTCTCTCTCTCTCCTCTCTCTCTCTATCTCTCTCTCATCTCTTATCTCTCTCTCGCTCTGCCTGTCTCTCTCTCTCTCTCTCTCTCTCTCTCTCTCTCTATCTCTCTCTTCTCTCTCTCTCTCTCTGCCTCTTCTCTCTCTCTCTCTCTCTCTCTCTCTCTCTCTCTCCCCTTGACTCCCTTTTTTCCACTCATGTCACTTCTAACACCATTGCTCGGAATTCCCTTCCTCCTCTTTCTGTCTGTCCAATTTAATTTACACCAACGCAGACGCAAACACGCACGCACACAGACAGAGAGAGAGAGAGAGAGAGAGAGAGAGAGAGAGAGAGAGAGAGAGAGAGAGAGAGAGAGAGAGAGAGGAGAGAGAGAGAGAGATCTGAGAGAGAGAGAGAGAGCGAGAGAGAGAGAGAGAGAGCGAGAGAGAGAGAGAGAGAGAGAGCGAGAGAGAGAGGAAAGAGAGAGAGAGCGAGCGGAGAGAGAGAGAGAGAGAGAGGAGAGAGAGAGAGAGAGAGAGAGGAGAGAGCGAGAGAGAGAGAGAGAGGGGGGGGTGACTCAAGACCTTTTTTTAAAAACAAGGAGTAAGGTTTTTTTTTAGGCCAATCTTCCAGGGGTTTTTTTTCCGCCGTGGAACAAGAGAACTGAACAGGAGAGAGAGTGAGTGGGGGAAGAGAAAAAGAGAAAGGTGTGTGGGGAGAGAGAGAGAGAGAGAGAGAGAGAGAGACTCGGAGAGAGAGAGAGAGGAGAGAGAGAGATCGAGAGGAGAGAGAGAGTGAGAGAGACGAGAGAGAGGAGAGAGAGAGAGAGAGAGGAGGGGGGGGGGACTCAAGACCTTTTTTAAAAACAAGGATTAAGGTTTTAGGCCAATCTTCCAGGGTTTTTTTTTCCTCCGTGGAACAAAGAGAACTGAACAGGAGAGAGAGTGAGTGGGGGAAGAGAAAAAGAGAAAGGTGGGGGAGAGAGAGAGAGAGAGAGAGAGAGAGAGAGAGAGAGAGAGAGAGAGAGAGAGAGAGAGAGAGAGAGAGAGAGAGAGAGAGAGAGAGAGACAGACAGACAGACAGACAGACAGACAGACAGACAGAGACACACAGAGACAGAGAGTTGACAGATCTCAGTCGTAAATTTCTTCCCGAGGATGCCAGATTCCCCTTTCCTCCCACTGTCTGGCATTGGCCGCGTAATCTTCTAAGGCCACTCCCCTGTATGCGTCTTCCTCCCTCCCTCCCCCTGTGGTGGTGGTGGCACTAACAATTATTTAACACACAAAACAGTACTTTGCTACCATAGCAAGGCGCTTCGCTTGTGTTTTGTGTGTGTCTGTGTTGCTGTCAAAAGAAAGAATAATCATTTTAAAAAAGAACACGTAACCCTATTTAGGCCTAGTTCTTCACAACCTGACATTTTCTGTATGAATTCAAACAACGTATGGTCGATTGCTGTAGCCCTTTCATCGCCTCTTGGCACCACAATGATTTGACACCCATGTCACTAATGGGGGTCTGGTATACAGTGACCTTATGTTCTTAATTTTGGGAGGTAAGGATAGGCCCTATTTTATGCATGTCACAGAGGAATCCCCAATATTGCACACGAAATCTATTCATTTTGGCTGATGAATGGCTAGCGTTGAAAGGGTTAAACAAAACTGGCACGCTGCTATAGCTGAAAAAGATAAATATATTTAGTACCATTCTTTTAAGGACGGATTATATCCTGAAAAACATCTTGATGTGCTAACAAATAAGTGGTGTAAGGATGCCTTTATTAAATTTAGAACGAGAACTCTAGGCTTGTAGGCCTATTCTAACAAATTGTGGTTCACTCGTGATTTGTTTATTAATTCTGTTTGTCCTTTATGTTCTGATGGTTTTGAGGATGAATTGCACTTTTTATTTTCTTGTAAGGAATATAATAAGTTACGCAACACATGTCTAAATTCAATTTGCAGAGGTATAATTTCTGTAATTTACTTGCCTCAGAGAATAAAATGTCATAAAGTGTTATGCTTTGTTTTTAGCTAAAGCTATAAAGCTTAGAGAAGGATTGCTGCATATAACTTTGTGGTGCATTACCCGACTTATCCTATTGGTAACTTACGTATTATTGTTGGTTGGTCAGTCTAACAGTTATTCTTTAGTGTACATTTATTTTTCTCTAGTGTGATCTATCTATGTATGTAAGATGTTTTATTTTATGTTTCTTAGAAAATTATTATGAACTGATTTAGTCACCAGTTAGGCTTATATTCTTTAGTTCATGGTTTGTGCTTCCTTGGCATCGGAGCATTGTTTGCTAATGTCAATAAAATTCATTTTTCAATTTCAATTTCAATTTCAATTTATCTCTCTCTGTGTCTGTGCCTGTGTCTGTGTCTCTCTCTGTGTCTCTCTCTCTCTCTCTCTCTCTCTCTCTCTCTCTCTCTCTCTCTCTCTCTCTCTCTCTCTCTCTCTCCTCTCTCTCTCTCTCTCTCTCTCTCTCTCTCTCTCTCTCTCTCTCTGTGTCTCTCTCTCTCTCTCTCTTCTCGTCCTCTCTCTCTCTCTCTCTCTCTCTCTCTCTCTCTCTCTCTCTCTCTCTCTCTCTCTCTCTCTCTCCTCTCTCTCTCTCTCTCTCTCTCTCTCTCGTGTGAGTCTGTGTGTTAGTGTATACGTATGTGTACGTGCGTGTGCATGCATGTGTGCACATACACGTGTGCGGGTGTGCGTGAGTGTGTGTGTGTGTGTGTGTGTGCGTGTGCGCGCGCGTGTGTGTGTGTACGTATGTGTATTATATATATATATATATATATGTGTGTGTGTGCGTGTGTGTGTGTGTGTGTGGTGTGTGTGTGTGTGAATGTGTGTGTAAGTGTGTGTGCGTAAGTGTGCATATGTGTGTACGCACATGTGTATGTGTTGTATGCTTGTGTGTGTGTGTGTGTGTGCGCACGTGCGTGTTTGTGTCTGTTTGTGTGTGTGTGCGTGCGTGCGTGTATGCGTGTGTGTGTGCTTGTGTGTGTGTGTGTATGTGTTTGTGTGTGTGTGTGTGTGTGAGTGTGTGCGTGCGTGTATGCGCGTGTGTGTGTGTGTGCGTGTGTGTGACAGTGTGTGTGTGTGTGTGTGTACGCGCGCGTATGTGTGTATGCCCGCGTGTGTGTGTGCATGTGCGTGCGCGTGTGTGTAATATATAGAATGATACTGATCGTAAGTACAAGGACCACTGTTCGTATGTTTATGTCAGCGTTATGTGTGTTTCGTTGCAGATGACAGTTTGTCGTTTAATTTCACAAAGTGCTGCACACGAACAACTCGAAGCAGATGTGAAAGAAATGCATGGAAGGAGGGGTGGGTGGTGGTGGTGGGGGTGGCAAGAGCCTGGAAGGGAAAGGAACACGCAGGTAGATTTTATAAGCAGCCTGCTGGAGGAAACAATATTGTGGGTTGCGGTTGAGGAATTGGGCTAATATTGCACCGTATCCCTACAGTGTAGTGCTTGCAATTCAAATGATGAATACGCATGTGGGTTGTGTGTGCTTTTTTACAAATATATATATAGGAAGCGTAGGGAGGAGCGGGAGAAGTTCTGGATGCATAAACTAAGATCAGAACATCCAACTGGACTGAACGACAAGACAAAGTGAAATCAACAACAAAATCAAAAGAAAAAGAAAACGTGATGGCCAAAAAAGGCGAACACGGAAACATAAGGGGGTTGTGTGTGTGTGTGTGTGGGGGGGGGGGGGGCAGGATAGGGGGAGGGGAGGGTTGAGAGAAGGTTGGAAAAAGTGTGGGGGGGGGGGGGTGAGGGTGGGAGTGAGGATGGTAGTGGGGGAGGATATTTGAGGAGTAGGGGATAGGGAAGAAGATGGTGAAGAGATAAAAAGATAGATCATGTACGTCGTTTCATTCAGAACAAGTGTGCCGCCTATTTCGTCATACCATCACGTCATTCAAAACTTGCGTCATCCATTCATTGCTTTTCTACGTCACTCCATTCACTAGAGTCATAGACTTTTTGCTCAGTCCTAATAATACCTTTTGTTGATAAACAAATCGTGTCTTTAGTTTTAGCATAATTATTGGTTTTAATTTAGAAGAAACATTTCTTCATTAAATAGGGTTTAATTGTCACTTCATTTTTCATAATTGTATCGACTTATCCTACATTTTCACTTTTTATAGAGAGAGGAGAGAGGGTAGGGAGAGGGTGATATGTGTGTGTGGGGGTGGGGGGGTGGGTGGGGGGGGGGAGTGTTGACAAGGCAATGATAAAGTTTAAGGATACGTCATTTTAGTTGGCTTAGTTTCTATGTAATGTCATCGTTCTACGTCATAAGTCTTTTTTACGTGGTGTTTCTACCTTTGTCAGTTCTGTACCTTGAAAAAGAGGGGTTACTCCCTCGAAAGCTTGGATAAAAAATTAGAACTTACAAAGGATTTGTTGTGTTTTTTTCTTCAGATATATATATATATATATATATAGATATATATATATAGATATATAGTTAAACATAAACAACAAAATTGAAGATCAACACCAAGCCTTCTTTCTTTCGTTTATTTTCTGAATTTTCGCCTCACTTGTCGTAGGCTTGATCGCAGACTGACTGAAAGTACAAGAAACAACACCAACCAAACTGAGCATATATATATATATATATATATATAGAGAGAGAGAGAGAGAGAGAGAGAGAGAGAGAGAGAGAGAGAGAGAGCCTGTGTGTGTGCGTATGTATACTGTGTGTCTGTTTGTGTATGTGTGTGTGTGGTTGTGTGTGCGCGCAATATCGTGCTTATGGTACGTAA
>CM065681.1:57884728-57892228 GCA_017654935.2 Phymorhynchus buccinoides | reverse complement strand
CTTTAAATCATCCGCATAAAATCTGAACACTACCAGCCATACTAACACTACAATGGTCAGTGCTTTACGTAAGTAAAAGCAGTGTGATTCATTCTTCTATACTCCTAACACAAAATCCAGTGTGTGTCTCTGTGTGTGTTTGTCCGCCTCCCTATATGGCTTTAATGGAGTCACGTGGCTGCTAGAAAGAGATTGCAGCGGGGAAAGTGGCAGTGAGGACGTGGGGGAAAGGAGAGGGACAGTAAAGAGTGGGGGAGGTGAGGAGGGGGGGGAGGAGTGGGATGATAAGGTTGTGGGTCAAGTTGAGGTGGTGAAGGAAAAAGGGGAAATTGTGGTAATCACTGGACTGGGGTGAGGAGGGTAGGCTTCTTCTTCTTCTTCTTCTTCCGATTGGGGATGTTTATCCTGCCCCACGCCCAACGTCTTCGTTTGGACTGCAACTGGCACAGGATGCATGCTTTATGAGTTCGTGTCATCCATTCCACAAGGCCTACTCGTACTGAATAGTGGAATGGGCTTTAACGTGCGCACACGATCTTGTGCGTGCGTTCGCACACGGGACCTCGGTTTTAGGTCCCATCCGAAGGACCAGGAAATAGGAGTAAAGTATCTTTCCCAAGGACACAACACCGTGACCAGCTGGCTTCGAAGCAACGCACTCGCAAACCCGTTGGATTACGAGCGGCGACTCTAACCAACCGGCCACGGCGCCTCCCGAAGAAGGTTTCAGCCTAGAAGACATTTTGCAAGGGCCAAAAGTAAAGTTAGGGCTAAGTAAGTATTGTTTTTAGGAAAAGTAATAATTTAAGTGCATTTGTAAATTAAAAGTTTAGCTGCTAGTCCCTATTCATAGCTCCTCTAGTCCTGGGGACAGGCACTTCGATGAGGTGAAGGAAGAGGTCGTGTGTGCGTGTGTGTGTGTGCGCGTGTGCGCGTGCGCGTGCGCGTGCGCGTGCGTGCGTGCGTGCGTGTGCGCGCGTGTGTGTGTGTGTGTGCGTGCGTACGTGCGTGCGCGCGTGTGTGTGTGTGTGTGTGTGTGTGTGTGTGTGTGCGTGCGTGCGTGTGCGTGCGTGCGTGCGTGCGTGCGTGCGTGCGTGCGTGCGTGCGTGTGTGTGCGTGTGCGTGTGCGTGTGTGTGTGTGTGTGTGTGTTTGGGGGTGGGGGTGACGGGATTCAGTGAGTGTTTAACAAAGTGGGTGATTTTAAGCAGGGCTATGGAAGTTTGGTCACATAACGAATCAATGAGAGATATAATAAAGAAACGGGGGGGGGGGGGGGGGGGGGGGGGGGGTTCACCAATGAAATGGAAACAGGGCGAAAAGGACTGCGAGGGAACAATGACCTAATGTGATAATGATATATAATTATTTTCTTTGTCATTTATATCCCAGCCTTCTTATCACATTTCTTCATGTAGTAGTTCTTACACCTGCTCCTTACTCCCAGTGTGTCAAAATAACGGCGAATGCAGCAGCAACGATACACAATTAATCAATCACCCTGTCTGTTCTGAGCTGTTGTTGAGCCTTTCATTATTTCTATCTATCGTCCGTGTTATCGCTTCCAGTGCCGTGTTGTTAACGCGAAAAAGAGAGAAACTTCCACACGGGCGCTGACGGTTAATCTGATGAAGTGAGAAATGGTGCAACAAGAACAAATGGATCATTAGTTTGCACTCATGCACCTTTTTTGTCACGAGTTTCAGGTCTATGAAAAGGGGAAAAGGGGCGCGGACAAAGGGGTAGTCTAAAAGGATTAGAGTTTAAAGCTTGAAAGTGGACTGACAAGGGCTTATCAGGAATGTCAGAGTATGCTCTGTTCATTCACCTGTCTCTTTTTGGTTAGTCCCCGAGCCGAAGGTTCGGGGAGCTATTGTTTTTGTCTGGTCCGTCCGTCCGGTGTCCGTCCGTCCGTCCGGCGTGCCTCCGTCCGTCCGGCTATTCGTCCGTTTTTCTCAAAAACTATTCGGTCTATCATCATCAAATTTGGTATACTAGTTGGCCAAGATGCAAGCTATCCACTGATGTATTTAGTTTTACATTAAGGTCAAGGTCGCGCCAGTTACGGGGTTCAACCCACGAAACACATAATCGCTAATATCTCGCGAAGTTTTGCATGTATTTTAATGCAGTTTTTTTCACAACATTTCTTGATGAATGGTCTATAACACAGTTGTCATGAATTTTCTTCTTCTTTGTCGTCGTTGTCGTTGACAGAAATGTCTTCTTCTTCTTCTTCTCCTCCTCCTCCTCCTCCTCCTCCTCCTCCTCCTACTACTACTACTACTACTACTACTACTACTACTACTACTACTACTACTACTACTACTGCTGCTGCTGCTGCTGCTGCTGCTACTACTACTACTACTACTACTACTACTACTACTACTACTACTACTACTACTACTACTACTACTACTACTACTACTGCTGTTGCTACTACTACTACTAGGGGAAGACGGGGTAAAAAGCGCATGGGCGGGTAAGAAGCCCACCCCAATTATCTCATGAAATAAAGAAAATTTCAGTCAAATTTGCCCATGAGACGAATGCTAGACATTAACGCTCGTCTCATGGGCAAAATGAGACTGAAATTTGCTTCATTTCATGAGATAATTGGGGTGGGCTTCTTACCCGCCCATGCGCTTTTTACCCCGTCTTCCCCTACTACTACTACTACTACTACTACTACTACTACTACTACTACTACTACTACTACTACTGCTGCTGCTGCTGCTACTTCTACTACTACTACTACTACTACTACTACTACTACTACTACTACTACTACTACTACTACTACTACTGCTGCTGCTGCTGCTGCTACTGCTACTACTACTACTACTACTACTACTACTACTACTACTACTACTACTACTACTACTACTACTACTACTACTACTACTACTACTACTACTACTACTTTGTCGTCATCGTCGTCGTTTTGTGCGTCTGTAGATGATGTGGTTCGTTATGATCAAATGTTGTGTATCGTTAAGCGTATGCGGTTTTTTTTATGGTGGTTTGTTTTTCTGCTTCAAAATCAGACTCACAGAGAACACGCTCATGCTTAATTATATGGGTAAGCACTGGGTGGAATTGGCAGATATAGATATGGGATGATTATCAGGGTATCAAGAACCACGGATTGTGCAAATGTCCATTGACTGCTTTG
This sequence comes from Phymorhynchus buccinoides, assembly GCA_017654935.2. Classification (NCBI taxonomy): domain Eukaryota; kingdom Metazoa; phylum Mollusca; class Gastropoda; order Neogastropoda; family Raphitomidae; genus Phymorhynchus; species Phymorhynchus buccinoides. Next base: position 57,889,055 of record CM065681.1, on the reverse strand, counting down.
GTAGCTTAGGCTGTGGCAGCCACTGGGGCAAAGGCGCAATCTACATGAATCCCCTAAGTGGCACACATTTCAGATTAATTATCAGTTAGTCTGGGAATACTTTATGCTCGTATGACTTGACTTTACAGACCTCATTGTCGGATTAGGGAGGACAACTCTGCTATAGCTCAATAATATTATGTTTGAAAGTTCTTTACAACGGCGTGAAGGGCAACATCATCGGGCATTACGAGACAATTCTGCCCATTTTTATTATAATTGTTATTTGTGTGTGTATGTGTGTATTTATTATTTTTAAATTGTAAACGCTTAGGGCATTCATTTGATTCGGCGTATAAAGTGAATGTTCATAATAACAACGAACACGCTAGACCAACCAACGGCGCGATAGCGCTAATTTTGGGCTCCAGTGACCTTGGCATTTGACCAATGACCTTCATCTTCGAACTAATTGGCCCAAATATTCTAACTACATGACTCCAGGGATCATCCCAACAGCGGAAGCACTTGAACACTATCGCAAAGAACATCAGCTACGAATGAGAACATTACGCGTGTGACTTTTTTGATTACCCCGCCTCGTGGGCAGCCACACTCCGTCTTCGGGGGATTTTGGAGACTGGTGATGTTATGCTAGGAGCTTGTCATGGCTAAAGATAATCCCCGCATAACTAGGCATAGCATTACACCATTTTGATGTAGCCTTGGTGTTCTAGCCTATGTCAATTGATCTGACACAGACGAATGCAAGATTAATATGAAGGTCATAGGTCGCTCCCTTCAAATAAAACGCTATCGTGGTGCATAGTCAGCCAGTCAGCCAGAACAAACAGACATCACTGAAAACATTAATTAACCAGCTTTTGCTTCGTCGCTTAGTAAATACGCAGAACCCCACCCACGTTTCAATGCAATACGCGGGAGTACAAAAAATGGCTTGTCATAAACTTCGTTTGCTACAAAGAACTTGGAAAAGGTGGTGATGGTGGGGGAAGCTCCGATTTCTTCCTCTGGGAAAGAAAATAAAGAACACGAGGAAAGACAGAATGGATGAGGATGGGGGGTGGATAGGCTAGACAGTAAACACGAATTATACTGTTAGGACGTTCGTTGCTGAGACTAAAAAACGAAACCTGAAACGACCTAGAATTAGAGCATCTTTTCGATTAGTTTTTCTTCTCTGTTATTCCATTCTGTACTTCTGCTCTACTTGGCCTGCTACCTTATCTCCTCTCCTTCCTCTGACTCTCCTTTCTCTTTCGCTGTTTGTGACCTTGACCCTATTCTGAGCCTGGCATTGGTGGAAGGTTTGTCATCACAGGCAATGTTTTTGGGTGTAGTTAGTTGCACGTGCTCTTCAAATCTGGAACTGGCACTCCAGCTGCTAAGTACAGAGAGAGAGAGAGAGAGAGAGAGAGAGAGAGAGAGAGAGAGAGAGAGAGAGAGAGGGAGAGAGAGAGAGAGAGAGACAGGAGAAGAGAGAGAGAGATGAGAGAGAGAGAGAGATGGAGGGAGAGAGAGAGAGAGAGGGAGGGAGGGAGCGAGAGAGAGAGAGAGAGAGGGAGGGAGGGAGGGAGAGGAGAGAGAGAGAGAGAGAGGGAGGGAGGGAGGGAGAGAGAGGAGAGAGAGGGAGGGAGGGAGGGAGGGAGAGAGAGAGAGAGAGGAGAGGAGAGGGAGAGAGAGAGAGAGAGAGAGAGAGAGAGAGAGAGAGAGAGAGGTCACGTTGCCGATATCTTTTTGGTGCATAAACAAGGAGACTGGAAGTAAGGTGAAATCAAACGAAGAAATTATGGGATGTAGAGGGGGGGTGGGGTGGTGGGTGCGGTGGATGGGGGGGTGGGCGGGTTGGAAGGGTAATATCTATACCTATATAATAAAATTCTTCCGGTGTGTGTGTGTGTGTGTGTGTGTGTGTGTGTGTGTGTGTGTGTGTGTGTGTGTTCGCCCTGTAACTCCTGTAGTGGTGGTGTATAATGGTACACAGATGGTTCATAGAAAAGTTGTGGCCTTGCTGACCTTGACCTCGAAGCTTGACATTTAAAACCGGAATTTCTTCTTGAGGCCATATCTTTGACACTGTTGGACTTACAGTGTTCAAACTGTGCACGGAGGTGTATTGGCTAATGGTTATTCGGATCATGGGGTACCGATCAAGGTCAAGGTCAAGGACATTGGTAGACCTTGAAAGTGGCTAGGGTCTATAAATTGGTGTTTCGCAAGGATATTTTGCGAAGCGTTTGGACTTTTGGATGGTAGTGTATCACCTAGAGTAGAAATCATCCATCCATTATTCCATATATTACGGTCAAGGTCAAGGACATAGACCTTCGAGGTATCATATTTCACGTTGAGCTAGCTGTATCTCATGAACTGTAGGGTAGCATGTTTCCAAATTGTGTGTGGTGGTCTATCACGGTCCAGGGATGGTACCATAGAGAAAATGTAACTGTGCTGACCTTGACCTTGAAGCTTAGTCATGACTACCATAATCGGCCACAATGTGTGTCTGTGTGTCTGACTTTCCAGGCGATTGTGACCAAACCGTTGGTCATAGACCCCTATATCCATATATATTCTTGATCAGCATATCACAACCCATTCAGATCATATTTGAACCGCCAGTGCAAACCGCCGCCAAGGAAGACTCACAAAACCAAAATGTCCTTCTTTGTAATTGTGCTATTTATGTCATTTCCGAGCTGTATCTCATGAACCAGTGAACAGAATGGCTTTTTATTTTGTGTGGCGGTGTATCACAGTGCAAGAATGATCCCATATAAAAACTATAAACGTGCTGACCTTGACCTTGAACTTTGACATTGAAAGCCAAAATTTCTTCTTGAGGCCATATATTTCATATCGTTGGACTTACAATGTTCAAACTTGGGACAGGGGTGGATTGACTAATGATGACTTGGAATATTGGATACCGATGAAGGTCAAGGTTAAGGTCAAGGACATAGACATTGGAGGTGTCAATTTGGTGTTTTGGCCATATCTTTCAAAAATTTTCAGCTACAGGCTTAAAAGATGGCAGGCTGGTAGACTGCCTCAAGGACATGTGTGGTGCAAAGTATTGATTATCCTAATGACCTTGACCTTGACGTTTGAACTTATCTTTTTTACCTGTGGCTGTAGTTTCGACACCTTTGGGTTTACACCCTCGAAACCATATATATTCTTGATCAGCATAATCTAAGGAATGCTGTTGGATACAATTAAAATCCACTTAACCTTGACCTTTACATTTGACCTTGAACCTGTTATATGATGACGGTCTGTCCGGACAAATGTACCAATAATTTCAAAACCATTGGCGTTAGACCCATATAACCATATATATTCATGATCAGCATCACAGCAGAAACCCGGTGGAAGACATTTTGAAGGGGCCAATAGCACAGTGAGAGTGAGAGCTGAGGTGCTCCAACAACAAGTGCTCATATATAGTTTCAAAACCGTTGGCGTTAGACCACTACAACCATATATTTGTGATCAGCATTAACAGGGAAATGCAGTGGAAGACATTTTGAAGGGGATAATAAAACAGTGAGAGGGCTCTAATAACAAATGCTAATAATTTCAAAACCGTTGGCATTAGACCACTATATATTCGTGATCATCATTAACAAGTGAATGCAGTGGAAGACAATTCGAAGGGCCAAGGCTCTGTAACATGCACTACAGTGGAAGACAATTTGTAGGGCCAAGGCTCTGTAACATGCACTACAGGGGGAGACAATTTGCAGGGCCAAGGCTCCGTAAGCATGCACTACAGGGGGAGACAATTTGAAGGGCCAAGGCTCTGTAAACATGCACTACAGGGGGAGACAATTTGAAGGGCCAAGGCTCCGTAAACATGCACTACAGGGGGAGACAATTTGTAGGGCCAAGGCTCCGTAAACATGCACTACAGTGGAAGACAATTTGTAGGGCCAAGGCTCCGTAAACATGCACTACAGGGGGAGACAATTTGAAGGGCCAAGGCTCTGTAAACATGCACTACAGTGGAAGACAATTTGTAGGGCCAAGGCTCTGTAAACATGCACTACAGGGGGAGACAATTTGTAGGGCCAAGGCTCCGTAAACATGCACTACAGGGGGAGACAATTTGAAGGGCCAAGGCTCCGTAAACATGCACTACAGGGGGAGACAATTTGTAGGGCCAAGGCTCTGTAAACATGCACTACAGGGGGAGACAATTTGAAGGGCCAAGGCTCCGTAAACATGCACTACAGGGGGAGACAATTTGAAGGGCCAAGGCTCCGTAAACATGCACTACAAGGGGAGACAATTTGAAGGGTCAAGGCTCCGTAAACATGCACTA
>CM065681.1:57854728-57879728 GCA_017654935.2 Phymorhynchus buccinoides | reverse complement strand
CAAAATCTGCTTCTTTCAGTTTTTGAAAATAATCATAGGCTGGTCCTAACCTCTAGGCCTACCCCTTTCCCAAACAATGGCAGAATGTTGCTTCTCAGTGAAAATTGTTAATGCGAAAAGTTGATGGGGTGTGGGTGTGTGTGTGTGGGGGGGGGTTAAAGTACAAAATAGAATGGATGATTTCATGGTAAGGAAGAGGGTAGGGGTGGGTGTGGTGGAAGACCCACTAGGATGAGGCAACTGTGTTTTCATACCCTATCCCAGAGCCCATACCCTCCCACTTTCGTTTTTTCTGCCCCTCCCCTAACCCCCTGCATCTCTGTAGTCGTTCATGTGCAAACTCAAGCTGTCGGGTTTATCACGCAAGCACTACCAGAAAGGGAAGCTGACTCATCAATTGCTTGCTATGACTGTGTGTGAAGGGTACCTCTGGACTTGACCCCCTTTTTTTAGGGGCTCCCAGTCCTATCAGAACGAGAGTACTTTGTTATAGGAAGGAGGGCTTGTGCATTTCTCTGTTCGTCCGATTGCTTGTGTGTCCGTGTGCATCTGTACGTGAACGGATTCACGTTCTACGCTCTTTAGCTTACACCACAAAGCCGATTTAAAAAATAATAAAACCAGGCAGAATGATCTTCTATGTTCTGATGTTAATGCCCGTTAGTTGCATTTACATTTGTGACTGAAGCGCCTCTTCTGGTGTTCAAATACTTTCATGCATTTTGAGAAAAATCTGGCTTTTGAAGCACACATATACTGTAGTTACCATTGCTTTACTAGAAGCAAGGATGTTGGTACGCGAAATGCTTATGCTAAATTGCTGGAAATGAGAAGCTACGACAGAGTGCGTGTATAATAAGCCAGAACGTAGTGTCGGATGGAAATGCCATCAGAGAGGGACTCAAAGTGGGGCTACGGCCGGTTTTGGCCTGATTGAAGACACAGGGGTGACTTCCATTCTGCCGGCATTGGCCGGAATAAATGCAAAAGGAGTTTTCATGAAGACCAAATGGCCAGCCATATAAACGCGCCAACAGTTGATCTGTTGTGTTATAACGTTCCTCCTTTCAATTAATGAAACTCATCACTTGTGAAAATCTGCAGAATTGTTCCTGATAATTCAAGAATCAAGGACCAGCTTAGTGAAATGGTACGCCGTATAAATGTACACCCAGTGACCTCGATTTTTTATGACATAAAATGTGTTCTAGTCCCTACAGTCTCCATTACTGAAAATGGTTATGATGAAAACTGCCATCCATACTTATGAACTTGTAGTACGTTTATATGGCGTTGTCATCTTGTTCATTTTCAGTCAAAGAGAGAGAGAGAGAGAGAGAGAGAGAGAGAGAGAGAGAGAGAGAGAGAGAGAGAGAGAGAGAGAGAGAGAGAGAGAGAGAGAGAGAGGCAGACAGACAGACAAACAAGCAAACAAAGACACAGCGTATCAGTGGAGACAGAGTGAACACGTCGAGGAGAAATCAGAGACAATCCGGGTGGAAATAGGGCTTAGGCCTAATGGGAAAGTGGGTGGAGAGGGAAGGGGGGGTGCCGCAGGGTAAGGACAGATAATGTGGGTGTGGGTAACGGGGGAACCACGCTAAAGGGGAGGAGGATGAGAGATGCTGGGGTGACCGAAATTAAGCCACGAAGGTGAGGCTAATCTAGGATAATAGGCCAAGACTCTTAGTGCCTCTCTCTCTCTCTCTCTCTCTCTCTCTCTCTCTCTCTCTCTCTCTCTCTCTCTCTCTCTCTCTCTCTCTCTCTCTCTCTCTCTCTCTCTCTCTCTCTCTCTCTCTCCTTGTGCGTGCGTGCGCGCGCGCGCGCGCGCGCGTGTGTGTGTGTGTGTGTGTGTGTGTGTGTGTGTGTGTGTGTGTGTGTGTGTGTGTGTGTGTCGGTGAGAGTGAGTTTGCATGCGCCTCGCACATGTGTATTAGTGGGTATGTCTGTGGGCGGCTGTGTGTTTGCATCATCATGTTATGTACGGTGCTGAAGATTGAAATACATGAGGCTAGGTGAGAAGATAGTAAATCTAAACAAAGGTGGATAACTCTGCATTACAAAGATGCAACCCCCCTCACACACACACATACACACAGAGACACAGACACAGACAGACAGACACACACACACACACACACACACACACACACACACACACACACACACACACGCACGCGCACGCACGCACACGCACGCGCACGCACGCACGCACGCACACGCACGCACGCGCACGCACGCACACACACACACACACACACACACACACACACACACACACCAAAGTTACCTACGACAACCCCGCATAGCCCTCCCCTGCATGACTAAAAGGCATAGGGGACCAAACCCTGAAACGTGTTTAAAATCTGAAGCCCAAGATCCCACGCACAAAGAACAGGGCGAACGAAGGTAGAGAGGGCTTTGAGCATCGGCGTGGCGGCAGGAGACGGTGGATCGAGCATTGTGAAACAACCCAAGGTTGTCGTTGGTCTCCTGTGATCCGCTTTCTTGTCGTTGGTTTTGGTAAGCATCCCTCCCCTCAAAGGTCGTCTTCAGGACCATCGGGCGACCTGCTCCATACCTGGGTGCTGGCGTCATCAACACACGGGCAGGAGACACACGGTCGAGTCGAACAGGCTCTGCAGGCGGGTGATTCCCTCCCAGTAGATGGAACTGCGAAGCCACCCACTGGGCATCGGCGGTCTTGTTGACTCAAAGGCCAACACTGCAGAGAAAACCCAAGTCGCCGCCCGTCGCCCCGTCCGCATGCCAAGTCAACCAACGCCCATGGTGAGGGAGGTAGACTGCGATGCCCTTCCTACTGTCTGCACCCAGTAGGACTTCGTGTGTACTGTCTCACACCCAGTACCCAGAAATGTCTAAGAGGTGTTCGTTCCTCTCTGTCTTTTATTTATGCAGGGCTAAGCAAGGTTGTCATATGTAACTTTGGTGGGGTGGGGTTGGGGTTGGGGTTGGGGGGTGGGGTGGGGTGGGGTGTGTTGTGTTCCTTTGCATAATACCTTAGTCACCCCCTCAAAGTCTGCTTATTTCAATTATATCATAATAATCCTAGGCTGATCCTACCCCTATCTCTTTCCCCCAAATGACAGAATGTTCCTTCTCAGTGTAGGTTTTGGGGCAGTGGGCGGATGCCTCGTGCCTTCATACGGGGAGCTGGACGACCCCGTCCCCTCCACGAGTCCACGGGGGGGGGGGGGGGGGGGGGGGGACTAAAACACATGTTTACCGAGTTATCATAATGGATCCACGTTTGTTCCTTTTCATGATGTTGCTGGTGATAATTAAGTGATTACCGACTCACTCAATGATGGACCGAGCTGTGTTAAACACAGAAAAGCATAGGCCTAATGAACAAAGCAAAAAAGGAGGTTGCAATAATTATATGATTACCACGGTCTGATTATTGTTAACATAGTTCACACGAGTAAGCTTAATTTATGAATCAAACAAGATGGAAATTCTGCCGCGAGGAGAATAAACTTCGAGTAAAGATCTAACTAATTTTCCCACAAAGTTCTGCCTTTGTATTAGGCCTATGTAACGATTTAACTTCATTTTATTTGTATCACTCACTTTCGGACAAAGATGGTGGTTGAATGTCAACTATTGCCTAAAGCTGCTGCACAATTTTTCTTCTCTTCCTGGTTCTAAACTTAATGGTTGCTATGAAAAGCGAACGGCCAACTTCATAAGAATTTAAGCCTGCATACTGTAACCTGTCGTTGTGCTTTCTTTATATAAAAAGAAAGTAAGAGAAAGAAGCAGATTAATCTTTTTTAAACTTGCACACTCACACATGCGCGCACACACATAGCCTGGTACACATGCTGTTACCATGGCTTAAAATTGAACCCTATAGATTACCATCTTCTCAATACATAGGTTCAAAAACATTTGTGTTTTAAACGAGCGTTTGTTGCCGGTGTTCTTGCATGTCACTTGGCTATTACTACAACTTCTTCCACCAAAAAAGACCCTATCTTTCTATCTTCTGTTTTTGTTCCCATGGCGACTGAGGCTCTGAGTTGTCAGATCAGTCTGTAAATGCGGGCGACGCTGCCTGCCGTTACCAAGACAACAAGACTTGGGGCCACTAGGAAGAGGACTGTCCATCCGTCTGACTGTCCGCCTGTCTCACTTCATTACAGAATATTCAACCTAGCGTTGTAAACCTGAGCAGTATTTCGTGGATTCTGGGAGGCTAGAGGTGTTGAGCTTGCCTTCTTAGCCTTGGAACGCTGAAGAAGTGTCGCATTGACCATTCTCGCCAATCAAAAGCGTTGAATTTGGGCGAATAAATGGGAATTTCGCAAGACAAACTGACCAAGATGACATGTGTCTTCTAAACATTGTTGTACATATTGTATCTTGCTTGTCATGGTCTATATGTGATCATTCACATATTTCTTCATTGCGCGTTGACTTTTTCCCCAGTTTCTATTTTTGTTCTTTTCATCTTATTTGCTTCGCTTTTTTTCTTGTTATGACGATAGGATGAAAAAAGCTCTGTTAGCTTATTCCTTTATCGTCAATAAAGATCATTTTGACTTGACTTGACTTGACTTAAACAATGAATGAAAAGTTATATGCTGATGGATTCGTGGATGATATACAATAGTTTGTGTCAGCGTAAATAATAATGGCAATAACAAAATTGTCAAAAACATGAATGGCAGACTTTCTTCAAAACCGCGAGGAACGCGTTTTTTAAATGTGGAAATCCGAATTATTGGATCAGTTGCGTGCCTCAATGTTAGTAAAGTTTCTTCCTTGAAGGACCCATTTCAGACCAAATTAATTATCAATCTTCTTATTCTACATTCCCAGGCCATATGGCCATAGTGTAAAATACGTATGTGTCCGGTTTTCAGTTTTCATTGGTCTCCTCCAACATTCAGCCAACGCATTCCGATTTTGGAGAAGCTCAAAGAAGAATCTTATTTGAAAGAGTTTTTGGAGAAAGGTAGGGGGGGAATGGACAAATACGGCAGAAAAATAGATGACAGTAAGAAAAGGAAAAAGGCAGAGTCAAAGAGAACGATAGTTTAGAGGAAGTGGCTAGCTAAGAACTTCCAGAAAGTGGGGGAACTATTATATTAACCAATCCGCCGGTAGTCCCACGGGGGAGATTGTTTACTCAATGTGATTTTCAAGAGTGCCAGGCAAGCTTCGTGAGTGCTCTGACGTTTTAGAAACAGAGCTATGGAAGAACTTGGGAAGAGGAGGAAGAGGGCGAAAGGAAGAGCGGGGGTGGGGGTGGGGGTGACGTGAGGATTGGATACGGAGAAGGGGCAGGCCTAAGACATGTCCCCAATGCTGCGCCTGTGTGTACCTTCCAAGCCTGCTGCCTGCCTGCTTTCCCCACTCCCGAAAACATCGTATTACCATGGTGACAAGGGAAGCAGTTGTCTGGCAACTACTGGTAGAAGCTTCAGTGTTTGTACTCCTACCCGGTTAGGTTTGTAGGTACGGGTGTTTTCTAAATACTATCCCGTGTCCTGTAACCTATTTTTTGTACTGTCTGTTTCTAGGTTCATGTACTGTACCCGCTGTGTGTTTACCTTGTAGCGGGTATGTAAATATGTAGGGTCGGGATGGAGGGTATTCGCACGTCTGCCAGTGTGAACTTCCATGATTATTCCGTTTGAATTTGTTGTTGTTGATGTAGCTGTTGTTGATGATGACGATGACGACGACGACGATGATGACGATGATGATGATGATGATGATAATAATTATTGTCGTTATATTTTCCAGGTCTATCACATTGAAGGCCTTTGCGTTTCGCTTGCTGCCTGTCTATGAGACTGTCACATACTGTATTCCCCAAGCCATACAAGCCTATGCAAAAGGATAAATAAATATATGGTTTTTTTAAATTCGAAAGTATTTTCCTGTCCTTTGAAGGATAAGTGTTTTGATTACAATATTTTGAAACTCTAAAGTGTTTATGGAATTTGAAAACAATGTTTTTGGAGGGCCAGTATTCTCTCTCTCTCTCTCTCTCTCTCTCTCTCTCTCTCTCTCTCTCTCTCTCTCTCTCTCTCTCTCTCTCTCTCTCTCTCTCTCTCTCTCTCTCTCTCTCTCTCTCTCTCTCTCTCTCTCTCTCTCTCTCTCTCTCTCTCTCTCTCTCTCTCTCTCTCTCTGGGCTGGGTGTAAACAAGTATGTATACTTATCTCATTACCCTGTATTAATAAACTTTCGTTCGTTCGTTCGTTCTCTCTCTCTCTCTCTCTCTCTCTCTCTCTCTCTCTCTCTCTCTCTCTCTCTCTCTCTCTCTCTCTCTCTCTCTCTCTCTCTCTCTCTCTCTCTCTCTCTCTCTCTCTCTCTCTCTTAGAGAGTAGCCTACAGGGGACAGGGTGTGGTATTCAAGGTCCACGTCAAGCCCTCGCCACTGGACGATCACAATGCCCTCACCACTGAGCAAGGCCGGTGACGTGGCGTACCTGCAGCCAGACACCATCGTCTGTACGGAGTGTGTGGACTATCACGGCACAGCTGAGTCTTTCCATGATGAAGACCAGTCTCAAGCTAGGGGCATTTGCACTGGCTCTAATGCTGCAATGGTTGGCCTTCAGGTGTCCTCCCCAACGCCAGCTGTCCTCGAATCCCTTTGGCTGAGAGAGTTGGTGTGTACCATGGGCAAGGCTTCCCCACTAGAAACAAAAGTTAATGTTGCCTAAACTACAATTTAGCCCACATTTTTAGGCAGCCGCCAAAATAGCAGCTGCCTCCTCTGTCATATTATGGCAGCCATAGTCGGAAACGACAGACAGTCATACATACATGCAGGGCCGGACCAAGTGATTTGCAAGGGGGGGGCGGATCCGCCCGGGGTCTAAGGATCTGCATAGGTTCCGGGTTAAGGGGCAGTGTGGTTTGAGGGGTCCATGGGACAAAGCCCCCGGAACATTTAGCAATTTAGTGATTATTAAGGCACAAATCGAGATATTTTCTTACTTTTTACCTTTGAATAAGGTACATGCTTGGGGCAGAGGAGGATTGCCGGAAACCAGGCCCCCCGCCCCCCTAGATCCGGCCCTGTATATACATTACAGTGGTCTGCGTGGTCCGAAGACCTCAGTCTAATAAAGCAGTGTTGGAACAAGCTCCAGGCAATCGTTAGCTGTAGCCCAGGAGTGTGCTGGGTCTGGAGCGGGAAGCTTCAAAGACTTCAAGGCTCACCCAGAACATGAAGCGGTGTTTCCAGGCTGGCGTTGCAGCGATGAGGTCTCACACATCAGGCTAGTGGTCCTAAATTTACTTTTTTGACTACGAGCAGAACATTGTCAACTCAGAATTTCGCTCCACTCTGTTGTTTTGTATATTCTATGCGGTATTCTTCTCTATAATTATGACCTAATGACATATTCTTAGTTTTGGCTACAACTCGAGGAAGAAAATATCCATTGAGCAAAATAAGAAGACAACAAGTTTGCATGATGACTGTCTGTGAGTATTTTACGTGTCTTAAGTGACTATCCTTAGCAAAGCATTGTGTGTGTATTGTCTGGACACACTGGACACACTGGACACACTGGACACACTGGACACACTGGACACACTGGACACACTGGACGTGCCTTCTGCCCCTGTTCCCTCTTGTTCGTCGTCGTCGTCGTCGATTGCTCAGTGTTCTGTCATACATGCGCGCAGATGCGTCATGATGCCGCCATGCGCCTGACTACGAAACAGTTACTCTTATTCTCTACCTCTATTTGCAGTTTTGTTTGCACTCATCAAGGTCTCTGGATTTGTTTCCTTTTCTCTCCCCTTCCCCCCACTCTCTATCATCACCCTTCCATTTCGATCCTTGCAATCTTTTGCTATGCCTCCTCCCCCTCTTCCCTTGTATTCAGCTGCATCCCTCAATCCATCCCTGCCCCCCCCCCCCCCCCACCCCTCCCGCCCATCGGGATCATATCGATGTACCCCCGTCTTTATTTATTCCCATGTCAATGTCACCCTCAGTGTGCCCCCATCTCTATAATATGTCCCTGTCTCTATGTTCCCGGCCCGGTCTCTATGTGTCCTCGTCTCTTTGTGTCCCCTCCCGCTAGGGTTAGGGTTATGGATAGGATTAGGGTTTCGGGTTAGGGTTTCGGGTTAGGGTTATGGGTTTGGCTTCAGATTAAGGTAAGGGTTTGGATTAGGGTTAGGGTTTGGTTTTGCTGTCACATACAGACGGATAGATATATGACATAATTATAGACACAGGGACACAAAGACACGGGAACGTACATATACTTTTGGAGACGCGGGGACACATACAGACGGAGACACATAGAGACAAACGGCAGTCTGTCAAAGCCAGGGACGCTGTCTCATCTCATCTCATCACATCGTCTTCAGGAACGTTGTCCTTCAGGGCTCGTGCCAATAGGACGTAAATCTCACCCTATCCTAGAGACAAAAGTGGAGGCATATAGATATGGGGAGACGAGTATATGGAGACGGGGGCACATCGCTACGTATCCTCCCCTCCTCCTGCCATCGACCCTTTCTCCCTTCAAGGCCCGGGCATTCCCTTTAACTTTTCCATTTTACACTCTTTTTATGGTCTCTGCTCTGTTTTTGTCCTTGCTTCGTATTAACTTGGATTAGCTAGAGAACATCGTTGTCTGAAATGGGTTCCACTTGCGTATTATATTACCTCAAGTCCATTGATTCCTGGGTTGCTTTTTTTCTGTCCACCATCATACATCTGCCCCCCCCCTCTCTCTCTCTCTCTCTCTCTCTCTCTCTCTCTCTCTCTCTCTCTCTCTCTCTCTCTCTCTCTCTCTCTCTCTCTCTCTCTCTCTCTCTCTCTCTCTCTCTCTCTTTTAGGATTCTGCTTCACCACAAAAATTAGCGCTAATCTAGGAACGGAACATTTTGTTATTAAGGGAAAAAGAACTGTTGTCGAATTGAATCGAGCATATCCAAAGTATAAAGCAATGAATGTTAACACTTTCTTTAAAGTATTTGACATGAAAATACAACCTATTTTGCTGTATTGTTCAAAGATTTGGGGTCTCCAAAGACTAGAACATATAGAGAAAGTCCATCTCATGGCTTGCAAGAGATTCCTAGGTGTGCCACAAAGAACTCCAAATAAAATGGTATATGGTGACCTTGGAAGATACCCCCTTTATATCAACTCTATGGTTAATTCTGTCAGATACTGGTTCAAACTCTTACAATTAACCCCTAACAGATTACCATATAATGCTTATCTGATGTTGCTCGATATGGATCGGTCTGGGAAGACTTGTTGGGCTTCTCAAATACATAACATTTTGTGTGAAACTGGTTTCAATATTGTGTGGCTTCAGCAAGGTGTTGGCGATATCAAAGCTTTTCTGTATATATTAAAACATAGTAGACATGTTTATTCAGGAATGGTCTGGATCACTTAGAGATAGCGACAGATGTAGTAACTATAGATCTTTCAAAACTATATTTGACAAGGAGCAATATATCATTTGTATGGATTATTGTTTTAGACTTGCCATTTCACACACAAGGTTCAATGTTTTGCCTCTCAATAATAATGTACACAGATATAGTGATAATATGTGTCCTTTTTGTATGAGAAAAAATGAAAACGAGGAACATTAATTTTTATTTTTGAATGCTTCATGTACAATGATTTAAGGTTGACATTTCTGAAAGATTGCATTACATTACCATTGTCCATACTACTGAAAGCAAGTAACAATACGCACAGACATGGTTTATCCAGATACATTGTTCATGCTATAAACAGAAGAAAGAATGTGATTGGCTAATACAGATTCATTGCTATCAAAATGTTACTATGCATAATGTCAGCTATGAGTATGCGTACATGGCCATTAATACTGATTTATGTGATATTGTGTTATTTCTATAAATAATTTAATTTATGACTGTGAACACGTGACCATTGATACTAACCTATTATGTGCGTTACATGAGTTATTTTATTTTACAACATAATAGCCAATTCGATCATGCGAAATTATACTTTGTTAAGGAAATAGTTGTTCTTGTTCTAGAACTAATTATTTGAAGCAATATTTTGTTGATAATCATTTCGCTATGAACGGTGTTTATTATTGCATAATATGATGTCTAATAATCACATTATCACCATTGTTTATGCACCCTTTACATGTCCTCCCCTTCACCCGTTCGTCGTTCCCCATTGTACTGTGGCCCAAGGCCGAAGCGCAAATAAAAACCTTTCAGTGTTCAGTGTTTTCTCTCTCTCTCTCTCTCTCTCTCTCTCTCTCTCTCTCTCTCTCTCTCTCTCTCTCTCTCTCTCTCTCTCTCTCTCTCTCTCTCTCTTTCTTTCTATCTCTTTTAAGTGCATCTCTGTGTCTGTGACTGTCATTCTCTCATCTGCTTTTCTGTCGGTTTCTCTGTCGGTGTCTCTGTGTGTATGTCTGTCTGTCTGTCTGTCTCTCATCCTTTAAAAAAAATACAGTTATTATTAATGTTCACTGAACATGGGTGAAAGTCGTTCAGGAATGCTCCTGAAATCAGGTTTTGAAAGAAAGGCTGATAGAAAAAAGTCTTCAGGATATTAGCCATCTTGTCATCCGGATCCACAGTCTTATAAAATCCGCAAACATTTCTGCCAACATTGATGGCAGATTAAAACAAGCCCATTCTCTATAATGAAAATATCAAGGTAGGAAACAAATTAATTACCTTTCAGTCATGGATAAGAAAACATATAAATAAAATATGTGATATTGTAAAAACCAATGGGGAAATATTATCTCATGAAGAATGTATTGCTAAATATGACATTAGACTTGATTTTCTATCTTATACTGGTTGTGTCTTGTCAATCAAAGAGTACATCAGGAAACAAGGTTATGATATTCAAACTAACACAAGCTCAGAGTTTAATTCAGCACTTTTAACAATATATGCTGTCCCTAAGGGGGCTCAGCTATGTCATAAAAAGTTAATTGAGGATGACAAACTTCCTAACTGCTGCTCAAAATGGGATGATAGAATAACTGGTAACATATCCTGGAAAACATGTTTCTTCAAAATACATAAAATCAAAGATGTCAAATTAAAATGGCTTCAAATAAGAATTGTTCATAGAATTATTGCCACAAATGTTACTTACAAAGCAATGGGTATTGCTGAAGATCACAATTGTAATTTATGTAACAGAGAAAAAGATTCAATAGAATATGTATTCTGGAAATGTAACTACGCACAAACGTTTTAGAAAGCAATAGAAAATTTATTCAAAGAAAACTGTCATGTTGCGAGTAATCTTCTATTAACTAAAAACATTGTTTTATTTGGAACAGACAGAGGTTTCCGCTGTGATGACATCTTTGATTTGATTATACTAATAGCCAAACAATATATCTATTGTTGTAAAATTGACAATTGTCTGCCCCAGCTCTCTGTATTTAAGAACTTGCTAAAAAGAAGATATATGTTAGAAGAATACATTGCCAAAGTGAACTTTAACCTTACAAAATGTCAGACTACCTGGGCTAATTATAGACCCCTTATTGATTGAATAGTGAAGATTGACATGCAACACCTAATCTACTTATGAAATGTTCATGCGTGTAGGAAAATTACTCAGTGTACCAATGATGATTATTCTGAGAAGTATGTTTCTTTCTTTATTATTATTGGTGCTGTTTGTTTGGTGATTTGCAGTCATGAAGATTGACACTAAGTGTGCTGACAAACATTGTGTAAAAATGTTCATTGCAATTTTTCTTTTGGAATTGCTGTATCCGGATGAATTAAGGGATGGAGTGTGCATGTGCGCGCGCGCGCGCGCGCGCGCGCGTGTGTGTGTGTGTGTGTGTGTGTGTGTGTGTGTGTGTGTGTGTGCATACACAGATATTTCATGTATTGGTCATGTGAATGGTTCTATTTGTTTTGTTTGTATTGTAAAAAATATACTATGAAAATAAAAACAAGTTTAAGACAAACAAAACAAAAACACCACCCACCCTGTATATGCAGAGTGAGACACACACACACATTGCAGATTATTGCGGTCACCACTTCAGGCTTGGGAAGATTCAGAGAGCATTGAAACGTGTCATTTCAGGATTGAGAGAATGTTTTTCTTTCACCCATGGTTCAGTTGTACATGTTCTCTCTCTCTCTCTCTCTCTCTCTCTCTCTCTCTCTCTCTCTCTCTCTCTCTCTCTCTCTCTCTCTCTCTCTCTCTCTCTCTCTCTCTCTCTCTCTCTCTCTCTCTCTCTCTCGTTTAAATTGTTATCGAAAAAATAAATTTTACGTCGCATTCATTGATTACCGGAAGGCGTTTGATTCGGTTGATCGCACTAAGCTATGGGCAGTATTACAAAAGATTAAAACTTCGACAAAAATGTTAAAAATGTTATAAGGAATTTATTCATCTGTTCTGGCATGTGTTCGCAGTGGTTCAGAACTGTCTAGCTTTTTTGAATGCCCGGCGGGTCTGAAGCAAGGTGCTTACTATCTCCCCTGATTTTTTCTGCTTATTACTGATGTAGCTGATTATGTAACAAGTAATGGAAAGCATGGTTATCAATTCTTGCCAGGGTTTATGGAAATTTTCTTATTGCTGTTTACCGACGATATTGCCTTAATATCCACAACACCGTCCAGACTTCAAAATCAGATAAACAATTTACAGCAGGCTTCAGATTCTCTTGGTTTGACAGTTAATTTAGAAAAAAACTAAAATTATGATTTATAGAAAAGGCGAACATTTGTGCAAGCATGATAAATGGTTTTATAAAGGAGAAGAAAGGCCCGTTTTGTGTTTCACACACACAGACAGACACACAGACACACACACACACACACACACACACACACACACACACACACTTGCCTTTTTATTATATGATGATTATTTGTGTGTACGTGTCCACATGCGGACAGGCTGGTGGCCTTTTTGCATTAACATTTCCGAGTTCCGAGTTCTCTCTCTCTCTCTCTCTCTCTCTCTCTCTCTCTCTCTCTCTCTCTCTCTCTCTCTCTCTCTCTCTCTCTCTCTCTCTCTCTCTCTCATACCTTCATTCAAATATATGATAAACATGCCCCTTTTATAACCAAACGTGTCAAGCCTGAAGGTAAACCCCCATGGTTAAACGATAATATAAATGCGGAAATAAAGACTCGTGAAAGTTTAGTACAAACAACTGGTAAGGATGTAGCTTTTAAAAAGCAGCGAAACAAAATAACAAATATGAAGCGAGTTGCAAAGAAAAAAGTATTTTGGTGATCTTATTCAATCTAAAAAAGACTCAAAATCTATCTGGAAAGCAATTAACCAATTATCCTGTAAATTTTCAACGCATAGTGCGCCCTTGGCTAACGATCTCTCTGTAGAAGAACTCAACAATCATTTCTGTACCATAGCCGATAAAACGATACTAGCCGACCGAACTAGTTCTAACGATTTATTGTTACTGAAGGAGTACTGTGACTCCAAAAAACTAGGTCCTAAACTCAGTTTTCAGTGTATGGCTGTACACGAGGTGTACCAAGAATTACTTCAACTCAAGCATTCTAAATGTTGTGGCTTAGATCATATTGATAATTATATCTTAAAGTTATCTGCGCCTATTACCTATATCTATAACCTTTGCATTGAGAAAGGCTGTTATCCCCAATTATTTAAAGACGCGAAGGTGATACCACTATATAAATCTGGTGAGCCCCAAGATCCTTCAAACTACCGACCTATATCTATCTTGTCTAACCTCTCCAAACCTCTAGAAAAGCACTTAAAGCGTAATCTTCAGACATACTTTACTACACATGATCTTTTCCATTGTAACCAAAGTGGCTTTAGAGAAAATCATTCCTGCCAAACAGTACTCACTAATCTAGTCGAACAATGGCATTCTAATATTAACAATGACCTTCTCACCGAAGCTATTTTCGTTGACTTTGCTAAAGCCTTTGATGTTATTGACCATGCCCTTCTATTAAAAAAAAACTATAATTGTACGGTTTAACCCAAAATTATATCGCCCTCGTTTCGTCCTTTCTATCTGACAGACGACAAACCGTCTCCAAAGATATTATTACATCTTCATTGCAATCAGTCTATTATGGAGTTCCCCAAGGCTCTGTCTTAGGACCTATACTCTTCATCTTACTTCACCGTGTGAACTTTTTGCAGACGACACCACAATCCATAAAGACGGTTATAATGCTGACTCAATCTGTTCTGAATTGCAGAGTGACATTAATAATGTAGTTGACTGGTCAGAGCAAAATCATATGGCATCAGTTACATCCCCAAAAATCTAAATTCATGTTAATCACAACAAGACCGAAAAGTCTCTAGAAGAAGTTACTTCACACAACTTACTCGGCCTATACATTGACAACAACTTACCATGGTCAAAACACATGCAAATACTGGCCAAGAAAATATCAAAAAAAGTATTCCAGCTCAATAGAATAAAGCACTTTTTCGATCAACATACATACCCGTAAACTTTTTTTTCCATGCCTATATTCAGCCTGACATTGATCATGCATCAACATGTTGGGATTCAGCTAGTAAAAACACACTCAAACACGTTGAAAGATTATATAAACGTTCTCTTAAACTCATACTCCTTACATCGTCCTCCCTTGAAACCATTGACTATAAAGAACTCAACATTCTACCATTTGATTTGAAAAGTCTACTAGCAAAGGTACCCTTATGTACAAGATCATAAATAAGTTAGTACCAAAATATCTTATTACTAAATTTAAAGTCCATGCAATTCGAAGCAAAACCAAATTAATAATGCCCCGCCCCAGAACAGATCTATATAAAGCATCCCTTACATACTCAGGTGGTAAACTGTGGAACAACATCCCTGATAATTTCAAAAATAAAACTAGCGTATCTTCCTTTCGCAACTCTTATCACAAGTACATAATGGACAATCTTGTCCATCAGTTATGTTAATGAGTTTTACACTACAAATATCAACTTATGCCAAGATTCTTGTAAATTTTGTATGTCTCTCTGTATATCTGTTTAATGTCCCAATTTGATTCTCTGTCAATTATTTATGTGCCACTTTTTGTTTCATTTCCTTGACTTGATTGTTTTTATGTCAATTTTTCATTGCCTGATGCATGGTGTGAGTGTGTGAGTGAGAGGGCCAGGTGCAAAGAAGCTATTGTAGCTTATCCTTTTTACCCTAAAAAAAACATTCGTATTTCGTATTTCGTCTCTCTCTCTCTCTCTCTCTCTCTCTCTCTCTCTCTCTCTCTCTCTCTCTCTCTCTCTCTCTCTCTCTCTCTCTCTCTCTCTCTCTCTCTCTCTCTCTCTCTCTCTCTCTCTCTCTCTCTCTCTCTCCTCCTCCTCCTCTTACTCCTACTTCTGTTTTTCATCCTCCTCCTCCTTCGATTTCTTCTACTCCTCGCCCTTCCTCTTCTGCTTCTCCTTCGGTAGCATGGTTATTACGTTGGAAAGAGCCCTTTATGATACTGTACGCTGAGCATTGCTCCATTTCTTAGGTTGTTACGTTGGACACTGCCACTTTAACGTCCTAAGCGTGAGCTTTGATTGGAAATTTTTAAAAAAATCAAGCAGTTAGATACATATTTACCCAAAAAGCTAGATTTAAGAATATATACGCATTTGCGCGCGCGCGCGCGCGTGTGTTCTGGTGTCTGCGTGTGCGCATGCGCGTATAAATATGTGTGTGTGCGCGCTTGCTTGAGTATGTGTGTGTCTATGTTATTGAAGTCCTATTATGTGTTTGTTTGTGCGTATGTGTGTCACAACAGCAGTGCGTGCGTCAGTACAAACAAGCAGGCATCGATGTTACTGAAATCTATCCAATCATGGTTTGTACTATGCGTTGTTGTTGTGTCGTCGCCTTTGTACGATTCTGTTCTATTTCACTGTACACGACCACCTTGATGGAGTGGCTGATTATGGGAGCGCGTGCCACTGTCAACCAATGGCTGTTGATTTGTGGGGTGGGGTGGGTGGCAAAGTAGGGGATGGGGGAAGGGTGGCAGCCTCAGCGTCTGAATACCATCTGCCACTAGGGCCCTAGTTGTGGGTGTCAGCCTTTCTGTCTTACCGTTGTACCCTTGATGAAAATCCGTTTAACGTCCTCCGGTCTGAAACAGACACATATGGGACATTAGTAGATATAAAGATGTGGGAACGATCCTGGAGGCAATGCCCGGAGGCAGTGCAACTCCAGGAAAGTCCCGAATTTGTAACGATAGAGATGTAGGGTTTATTGTACCCTTACCCCCTGATTTCTTGATATATGTGTGTCTGTATGTCTGTCTGTTTATCTCTCTCTCTCTCTCTCTCTCTCTCTCTCTCTCTCTCTCTCTCTCTCTCTCTCTCTCTCTCTCTCTCTCTCTCTCTCTCTCTCTCTCTCTCTCGTGGTTTTTTCTTCTTACTATTTTGATCTTATTGGTGATCTGTTTTGTTGTCATCGTCGTCGTCGACGTCGTTGCCATTGGTGATATATTGTTCTTAATAAACGATGTACTCTTTGGAACTCCTACACTAATCTTATAAGAACAGGAGAGCCTTGCGATTAGAACGAGGCCTTTCAGGTTGCCAGTATGACTGCATAATTATGCGTGTGTCTGTATGTCTGTGAGTGTGTCTGTGTCTGTCACACGTGATGGACCAATTGTCACGAAATTGGGCAGATTGGTTCTTGAAGAATTGTGTTTCTTATGGTACTTCATTGAAACAATTCAATATTTAAGCACAATGGCATTGACATACCGATAATGGGGAAAACATCCGTGTCTTTAAACATGAAAATCAATACGACAAAATTGCTGGCTCTTGCAGAAATCAATATAACAATGTTTCAATCGATCTTTGGGTTTGTCAGGAGGGGTGGGTTGCTGGACAGAATATAATATAGGACTATTCACTAAGTCCTATGACCAGTCTCCGGACATCGCCTGAACTTGGTAGTCGTGTGGGAAAGATTACAATGACTTAAACGGCCGTTAATAATCTGTTAAAACGTCCAACAAGGGGGGAAGAGGAAAAAACCCACGACCTCCCACATCCTCACCTTTCCGTTTCCTCTTCCATTTTGTTTTATTTTCCTCTCTCTCTCTCTCTCTCGATCTCACCAGTCTCTTTGATTCGCCATGAATAATGAAGGTAAAGAGCGTCATGGGTAAGTGAGCATGCGCGTGCGGTCGCGTGGCCAAAACGAAAAGCTCAGTGGGTGTGATACGTGGGATGTGGGATGTGGGGTAGAGTTTTCAAGCGTCGTCGATCACTTCTAGCTGTTATATCCGCGCCATCTGCTCACTTACTCAGGCGAAGAAGCAGCCAAGCGAGACGATGAAGTGAGCCACCCGATGAGCCGTGATCGCTCAGCCGCTATTGAGGACAGCAAAATTGTTAACCTCCCTGCTGGTGTGGGTGGATAGATCGGGGTAGTAGGGTGGGGGTGAGAGGGGGGGTAGGGGGTAAAAATAATGTGGCAAGCACAGGAACATACCCCCAGTAAGGTTGTTACGAGCGATGCTCTGGTGCCCTTTGGATGTCTTTTAATTTTAAAGAATCTTGTTCTTTACATAGTCAATCCTGTTTTTTTCTTTCGGTTTTCTGAAAATAATCCTAGGCTGACCCCAACCTTATTCCTTTCCCCAAAGTGACAGAATGTGGCTTCTCAGTGTTACCATTCCATGTGGACATCTGAGGAGGATCGGAGGGAAAGGGGCGTGACTTAAGTACAAGATAGCCCCCCCCCCCCCCTTTTTATCTCATTATGTTCCTTGCAATTATCGAAATAAACATCTGAAATCAATTTAGGAAACATTATGAGAAAAGACACATCAAGAGGCCGCGAGGCCTAGTTGTCCTAAATTCGTGACCTTGACCATAAACATCCGACCATAATTGTACTTTAGACACACATACACACACACCCTCACGTCTATGTTCCTCGATCTCAATTTTTTGTAATGAAACTAATCCCAGGCTGATCCTAACCATATCCATGTCCCGACAATGGCAGAATATATACTGCTTCTCTGTGAACATGTCCACCCATCATAGGGCTGGTGGTGATCAAGACAAAAAGCAAGGCTGGTGGGCTTTGGAAGAAACTGAAGTCAACGCCCAATCCCCCAATTGAGCAATAAATACAACCCCCCACCCCCCACCCCCCTTCCCCCACTCCCCCTGGCCCCCTCATATTAATTCATTGATTTGTTTTTTTCTGTTCTTTTTAAAGTCTAATATCACCGTTCTTGTGAACTTTTTGACCATCAGACATTCACGGAAGGTGTTCGCGCTTTTTGGCTATCAGACATTCACGGAAGAGGTTCGCGCTTTTGGGCTATCAGACATTCGCGCATTTTGTGTACAGAAAGTATTCGCGCTTTTGGTATGTTCGCTCAAATTGACAGTTGCCGTAGGGACGTGTTTGTCAAACACTGTCGTGTCCTCCTGTGACTTCCGGATGGCAGAGGAGGCAGCATCTATTCCGAAGGACACGGTTGTAATTTGTGTCCAGTCAAAATGCCTTGCCCGCTGGGTATCCCCACTCTATCAGCCAAGTGAACTATATTGTACAGTGAAAATGCCTTGTTCGCTGGGTATCCCCACTCTCGCAGCCAAGTGAACTCTATATTGTACAATGAAAATGCCTTGCCCGCTGGTTATCCCCACTCTATCAGCCAAGTGAACTCTATATTGTACAGTGAAAATGCCTTGCCCGCTGGTTATCCCCACTCTATCAGCCAAGTGAACTCTATATTGTACAGTGAAAATGCCTTGCCCGCTGGGTATCCCCACTCTATCAGCCAAGTGAACTCTATATTGTACAGTGAAAATGCCTTGCCCGCTGGTTATCCCCACTCTATCAGCCAAGTGAACTATATTGTACAGTGAAAATGCCTTGCCCGCTGGGTATCCCCACTCTATCAGCCAAGTGAACTGTATATTGTACAGTGATTCCCATAAAAAAAAACATTTGTACAAAACAAGAAGTGTTCTATACATGACAATGTATGTAAATAACTTGTGAGTGTTGCAAATGTACCTCAATCAAAAGAAGATTTTAAAATGTTGTTCGGGGCTCACCAAAAATTTCAAAAAGGACCCTTTAAATGTTGCACAGAGGGCCTCTGCGACCCTCACGTGTTATCCGTATGGGACACACTGTTGTATTTCACGATGGAGAGGGCCTACTAAGGGGTAATCGGTAATTTGGCCAGGGAAACATTCGCCAGAGGAAAATTCGCCAGAGAAACATTCATCAGAGGAAAATTCATTTGACTGAAAATTCGTCACAGAAAAATTGATCATAGGGAAATTTCGTCAGAGGAAAATTCATCAGAGGAAAAAAGAGGTTGTGAATGGCTGCTCTTGTGTTGGTAGGGCAGGTGGGGCTGGTGAAGGTTTGCTCTTGTATTTGTAGGGCAGGTGGGGCTGGTGCAGGTTTGCTCTCATGTTGGTAGGGGAGGTGGGGCTGGTGCAGGTTTTCTCTCGTGTTGGTAGGGCAGGTGGGGCTGGTGCAGGTTTGCTCTCGTGTTGGTAGGGGAGGTGGGGCTGGTGCAGGTTTTCTCTCGTGTTGGTAGGGCAGGTGGGGCTGGTGAAGGTTTTCTCTCGTGTTGGTAGGGCAGGTGGGGCTGGTGAAGGTTTGCTCTTGTGTTGGTAGGGCAGGTGGGGCTGGTGCATGTTTGCTCTCGTGTTGGTAGGGGAGGTGGGGCTGGTGCAGGTTTTCTCTCGTGTTGGTAGGGCAGGTGGGGCTGGTGCAGGTTTTCTCTCGTGTTGGTAGGGCAGGTGGGGCTGGTGCAGGTTTGCTCTCGTGTTGGTAGGGGAGGTGGGGCTGGTGCAGGTTTGCTCTCGTGTTGGTAGGGGAGGTGGGGCTGGTGCAGGTTTTCTCTCGTGTTGGTAGGGGAGGTGGGGCTGGTGAAGGTTTTCTCTCGTGTTGGTAGGGGAGGTGGGGCTGGTGAAGGTTTTCTCTCGTGTTGGTAGGGGAGGTGGGGCTGGTGAAGGGCTGCTCTCGTGTCGGTAGGGGAGGTGGGGCTGGTGCATGTTTGCTCTCGTGTTGGTAGGGGAGGTGGGGCTGGTGCAGGTTTTCTCTCGTGTTGGTAGGGCAGGTGGAGCTGGTGCAGGTTTTCTCTCGTGTTGGTAGGGGAGGTGGGGCTGGTGAAGGGTTTGCTCTCGTGTCGGTAGGGGAGGTGGGGCTGGTGCATGTTTGCTCTCGTGTTGGTAGGGGAGGTGGGGCTGGTGCATGTTTGCTCTCGTGTTGGTAGGGGAGGTGGGGCTGGTGCAGGTTTTCTCTGTGTTGGTAGGGGAGGTGGGGCTGGTGCAGGTTTTCTCTCGTGTTGGTAGGGGAGGTGGGGCTGGTGAAGGTTTGCTCTCGTGTTGGTAGGGGCAGGTGGGGCTGGTGCAGGTTTGCTCTCGTGTTGGTAGGGGAGGTGGGGCTGGTGCAGGTTTTCTCTCGTGTTGGTAGGGGAGGTGGGGCTGGTGAAGTGCTGCTCTCGTGTTGGTAGGGGAGGTGGGGCTGGTGCAGGTTTTCTCTCGTGTTGGTAGGGCAGGTGGGGCTGGTGCAGGTTTTCTCTCGTGTTGGTAGGGGAGGTGGGGCTGGTGAAGGGCTGCTCTCGTGTTGGTAGGGGAGGTATGTGTGTCTGTCTGTGTGTGTGTGTAGGTCGAGGTCGCTTGCCATCGGTTCGAGTGACTGAGCTCCTCCCGCTTTTGTCTCTGTTTGCTGTGTTCTAGTGTGTGCTTGTTCTCCATACTGTGCATGATAGTTCATCATGTGGGACTTTTTATTTCCATGGGCTTTGTTTGTCCATCCGAGCTTTAGAATTCTTTTCATTCATATTTTTCTGTTGGCAAGAGCTGCCAATTTGAATCTGCCGGCACAGCCATTTTCGTCCAACGCCAGCAGTTTGCCTGTTCAGCAGTTCTATTCAGCCAGGCAAGAACAGCCACTTTCCAATGCTCCTGTCATTGCTGACCGCGCTATACCAACTGACCACCAGCAACCATGCCATCAGACAAGAGAATGTGCTAGGCCTAACCCAATCCCAGACTGCGCGCGCATCAAGTACTCGCGCTCTGAGCTGTTGGCGATTCCATGTGCTCGCCTGCAAGCTAATTGTATCTCGCAGCTTCGCCTACTTGGCCTCGGCGTGTCTTTACCCAGAAAAAGATACCCCCGTAAAAACAAACCCCGGACAAGTGTGCCAATTCTATCTGCGCCGCTTGCCTCAACTTCATCATCTGACCAACTCACTCCACCCTCACCATCTAGATGTTTGCCTCCTTCCACCTCTTCCTGCCTGCCTGACGACCATGACGACTCCACTCCTGTGCCACCACTCAACTTTCCTGTGTCTCCTGCTTCATCTGCCACAACCTCTCCTTCATCAGCCTTCCAGCACTGTGACTCTGTACCTGTTCTATCCTCCATCCCTTCATCCCCGTGTTGTGTTCCTGAACCATGTGTTGACAACTGCGTGACCAACGACTGTGACTCTGACTGTGATGTGTCTTCTAACCAGCCCTTTGCTTCTCTACTGCTGCCTTCAACGCCCAGATCTCCGTCTCCACCTCCCCCTACAGCACCCAGCCACCAGTGTGACGTATCATCTGTGTCACTGAACTCTATTCCATCCTCTGATAGTTTTAGTGTATGTGTATTTAATGCCCAGTCTGTCTGCCCTGAGAACAAAGCGGACTATATTGCGGACTATGTTTTTGAGCATGACTTTGATTTAGTTTTTATAACCGAAACGTGGCTCAAAAGTAATGGACATGAACCTAAACTAAAGCAGCTAACTCCTCCTGGCTACAAAATTAAATCCTTCCCCCGTTCTTCTTTAGGTGGGGGCCTCGCTGTACTGTATAGGGACGTGTTAGATAAATTCCTTTCCTTCAACACAACCCTCCCCTTCCCCCATCTGTCTTTCGAGGCTGTAGAAGTTGTTCTTAGCATGTCTGGTCAATCTGTTGTCTTCTCCTGTATCTATCGCCCTCCCCCTAGCAGAACTAACAATCTCACCGATTCAATGTTTCATCCCGAATTTGAAGCCCTCCTTGACTCCTATTCTCTGAACCGCAGTCCTCTTATTGTGCTAGGTGATTTTAATTTTCACTTCGACAACCAACAGTCCTCTCACACAAAGCGTCTCTGCCTCTCACTTGCTAACCACTCCCTCTCTCAGCTTGTAACTGAGCCTACACACAACAAGGGCCACATCATAGACTGGCTAATCGCGCGTGATTCCGACCAACTTGTTTCATCAGTGTCAGTGTCTAAGATCCTTTCCTCTGACCATTTTGCCGTCCTCGCCAGTCTTAATCTTTCCAAAACTCCCAGAAATAAACGTACGGTCACACGCCGTAATCTCAAGTCTATAGATATTCATACTTTCAGTTCAGAGGCAACAGAACTCCTTTCTAACATGAGCGTTTCAGACGATCCTGCCTCGACTTTTAATTCAACTATGAGTAACTTGCTTGATAAACACGCTCCCCCATCCACTCGTGTTGTGCCCGATCGTCCCTGCGCTCCCTGGTACACGCCTGAACTTAGAGTAAGTAAACGCACTAGTCGTAAGGCTGAGCGTCAGTGGCGGGCCTCAAAACTAGAAATACATCGTCAGATATATCAGTTTCTTCGTAACATCTTCACTCTTCTTCTGGCCAAGGCAAAAACAAGCTATTTTTCATCTAAAATTCTTGAAGCCAACACAACAAAAGTCCTGTTCTCCACCATGTCTGATCTCCTAGGCAACAAGAAATCAAGTCCTCTGCCATCAAATATCAGTCCTGACAAACTGCCAGAAACCTTTTCCTCCTTCTTCTCCACCAAGATTATCGATCTACGATCAAAAATCGACTCCATGCCTTTTCAACCAACTATTCCAGACCCATCATTCACTGGTGTCCCCCTTCTCTCTTTCAAGCCGGTGTCTGAGACCGAAGTTCTTTCTACTTTGAAAGAAATGCATTTTAAATCCTGTGATCTTGACCCCATCCCAGCCTCTCTTTTCTCACAAATCTATCAACACCTTCTGCCATCAATCACCAACATCATCAATTCTTCTTTAGTTTCAGGTGTGTTTCCTTCTGCTTTCAAAACCGCTCTTGTAAGGCCCCTTCTCAAGAAGAACAATCTGGATCCTAATAATCTGAAAAACTACAGACCTGTATCTAACCTCCCTTTTCTCTCCAAACTCCTTGAGAAGACTGTCCTGAAACAACTTAACGATCATCTATCCTCAAACAATCTTCATCATCCTTATCAGTCTGCCTATAGAACCAACCACAGTACAGAAACAGCCCTTGTTCAAATCGTCAATGACCTCTTACTTGCTTCTGATGCTGGTCAAATCTCTCTTTTGACACTTCTTGATCTCTCTGCTGCCTTTGATACCATAGACCACTCCATTCTTCTGTCTCGTCTTGAACATACTTTTGGAATTAAGGGCCCTGCTCTTTCTTGGTTTTCCTCTTACCTTTCTGATCGTTTTCAATCAGTTCTGGTCAATGGTCGTCAGTCTGAACAGGTTAGGCTTTCTTGTGGAGTCCCCCAGGGGTCTGTGCTTGGTCCTGTCTTGTTTACTTTGTATACGTCACCTCTTGCCAATGTCATCGATCAGCACAACATGAAACATCACTTCTATGCAGATGACTCACAACTCCAAAACAGTACAACCCCTGAAGATCTAGATTCCATTCTTACAGAAAGTAACAACTGCTATATTGATATTCAAAATTGGATGGTTCAAAATAAACTTCAATTAAATGGTGAAAAAACCGAAGCAATGCTTGTAGGGACAAAAAACAAACTAGCCTCTGTTTCCATAGAGTCAATCCAACTGGGTAACAATATCATTCCCCTCTCAGACTCTGTCAAAAACTTAGGTGTCACTTTGGACAATACTCTTTCCATGCAGAGTTTCCTGACTCAGACCTGTCAGTCCTGCTACTATCAAATTCGTTGCATTGGCTATATTCGTAAATACCTCTCAGATGAAGCCACAGCAAAGCTTGTTACTTCCCTCATCCTATCTCGTATTGACTACTGTAATGCTCTCCTTTCTGGCCTATCAGTCTCTTCTCTATCTTGTCTCCAGCGTATTCAAAACACAGCTGCTCGTCTTGTCCTTAGGAAGAAAAAGTTCGATCATGTTAGCCCTCTTCTGCGTTCTTTGCACTGGCTTCCTGTCGCAGACAGAATTGAGTATTCCTTAAACAGACAGAATTGAGTATAAATTAAACACACTTTGCTATAAATCTATTCATAAAGCTGCTCCATCTTACCTCTGTGACAATATTTCCATCTATACGCCAGCTCGCACTTTACGTTCAGTTTCTGACCCTCTTTCTCTCCAGATCCCTAGGTATAAGCTTTCAACTGTTGGTCGGCGCTCTTTTGCTGTCTCAGGACCGACCTCCTGGAACAAACTTCCGCTCTCTCTCCGTCAGCGACCGACTCTCTCTGCTTTCAAAGCTAACCTCAAAACCCACCTGTTCCCCCGTCATTAAAGCTCCTCTCTCTTTATCTTCTCTCTCTTGCCATTAGGTCTGTTTCTGCTATATTCCATTTATGTTATCTGTGTGTGTTCGCGTTGTATTGCATTTGTGTTTGAATGCGCTTTGAATGCTAACGTGTGTGTGCGCTTTGATTTGATTTCTATCAAGATTCAGCGCCGTATAAATACTGTATGTTGTTGTTGTTGTTGTATGGCTGGTGCATGTTTGCTCTCGTGTTGGTAGAGGAGGTGGGCCTGGTGCAGGTTTTCTCTCGTGTTGGTAGGGGAGGTGGGGCTGGTGAAGGTTTTCTCTCGTGTTAGATGGGGAGGTGGGGCTGGTGAAGGTTTGCTCTCATGCTGATAGGGGAGGTGGGGCTGGTGAAGGTTTGCTCTCGTGTTGGTAGGGGAGATGGGGCTGGTGAAGGTTTTCTCTCGTGTTGGTAGGGGAGGTGGGGCTGGTGAAGGTTTTATCTCGTGTTAGATGGGGAGGTGGGGCTGGTGAAGGTTTGC
>CM065681.1:57847228-57849728 GCA_017654935.2 Phymorhynchus buccinoides | reverse complement strand
AATGCCCCATCTCTGACATGCTTTCTGTCTATACTCCATCAAGGCAATTGCGGTCATCTTCAGATTCCAAAATTCTCTGTGTTCCTAGTACACGAACAAAAATGTTTGGTGAGCGCTCCTTTTCCTTTTCGGCCCCATCAGTTTGGAACTCCTTACCACGCGAAATTCGCCATATTCAGTCCTTGCAATGTTTCAAATCAGCTCTCAAGACCCACCTATTCAAGCTACATCACAACCTTTAGGCCACATTACTTCTGGACTCTATTCTCACACACACCCTCCCCCCATATTAGTTTCACTGTGTGTTGACTGCAATGTCTACGTCAGCTTTGTTGAGAGAGAGAGAGAGAGAGAGAGAGAGAGAGAGAGAGAGAGAGAGAGAGAGAGAGAGAGAGAGAGAGAGAGAGAGAGAGAGAGTGAGAGAGAGAGAGAGAGAGAGAGAGAGAGAGAGAGAGAGAGAGAGAGAGAGAGAGAGAGAGAGAGAGAGAGAGAGAGTGAGAACTTGAAAACTTGAAAACTTTAACTTTATTTTTCAAGGATAAAGATTTTAGGCCACGCCTAGTCTTCCAATCTGTCCTTGGTACATATACGAACATAAAATACAAAAGAGAGAGAGAGAGAGAGAGAGAGAGAGAGAGAGAGAGAGAGAGAGAGAGAGAGAGAGAGAGAGAGAGAGAGAGAGAGAGAGAGAGAGAGAGAGAGAGAGAGAGAGAGAGAGAGAGAGAGAGAGAGAGAGAGAGAGAGAGAGAGAGAGAGAGAGAGAGAGAGAGAGAGAGAGTGTTGATGCTTTATTTAACTGATTGTATTTTGTATTGTGTTTTTGGGTGGGGTGAGTGGTGGTGATGGTAATGGTGTGTGTGCGAGTGCGCGCGCGCGCGCGCGCGTGTGTGTATGTATGTGCGTACGTGCGTGTATGTGTGGGTGGGGTGTGGGGTGTGTATGTGTATGCCTATTTGCATGTGCGTGAGCGATTATTTATTTTTGTTGTTGAATTTTTATTTGCTTTTAATTTTGTTGTTGTTAAGCGCATAGAGCTCCACATTTGGTGGAGGAGTGCGCTATATAAATGATTCACTATTATTATTATTATTATTACTCTCTTGTGCCAAACTCCTTGCTAAAGCCAAAAGGGATGTTTGGCACCAAATTGGGAGAGAATGTTATGGCACTAGCTAGGCCTAGAAGGTTCCGTCAAACCATAAAAACAAGCCAGACCAATGATAGCATTTTTAGTCCGCCCCGCATAGTAGTGGTCAAACCTTATTCGCTTTCACACATACTGTTTTCCTTAGTCATCGTGCGGTGCAGCAAACTAGGGGGCGTTTTCGTGCTGCAGCCAAAGGGACTGACCCAACGCAAGCTGTCCTCAAACCCCTTTGGCTGAGACATTGGGGATGCACCTGGGCAAGACATCTCCATGATCATAAACACATTGTAGCCCAGCCCGCCGGAATAGCAGCTGCACCCTTTGCTATCTGGCTGTCATATATGATTTCTGTCAGCAGCAGGGTCATCCTCATCATCCTCATCATCCTCATCATCATCATCGTCGTCGTCATCATAATCATCAACATCATCATCATCATCATCGTCGTCGTCGTCATCATAATCATCAACATCATCATCATCATCATCATCGTCGTCGTCGTCGTCGTCATCATAATCATCAACAACATCATCATCATCATCGTCGTCGTCATCATAATCATTAACATCATCATTGTGCATGTGTATTGCATCATTGTGGATTATTGTGCATATGTATCTTATACGATCTGTATGTCCTGGTATTCTATTGTGTATTTAAATAATAGTATTACGTGCCTGTATTATCATGTTCATGTGTGTTTTGTATATGCGTTCTATCTGTAAGGCGCTTTGAGCTGTTGTCCGGATACTGCGCCATATAAATGTTATTAATTATTATTATTATTATTATTATTATTATTATTATTATTATTATTATTGTCATCATCATCGACCATCATCATCATCACCGTCATAAAGGGAAGGAAAAGGAGGACACTCCAAATGTATTCATGACTACTAGTGCTGCTGTTTTTTGTGGGTTGTTGTTTTTAGAAACCTTTCAAGAGGGATATCAATTGTATCCCAGTTATCATTGTCACTCAGGGAGAGAAAGAGGGGAACTGCCGTAAGCATGATAAGGCGGCAAGATAGGGTGTTGTGTACAGAGGCCATCTGCCGCTGTAACATCACTCTGGTAACATCGCCAAGCCAGTGTGAACCCAGGGCGGAGAAGCTGCCAGTGGTGGGTTGTTCACTCTCCACCATCTGTCATGGACTGGGCTCTCAGACCGACAGACAGACACACATACACACACACGCTCGTACGCACGTACATACATTCATGCATACACACGTTCGCACGCACGCGCGCGCGCGCACACACACACGTGTCATGCAACCACTACAACCATCGCTACCACCTTTACTACCTTCCCCACATTCCAGCCCCTAACATCTTCCCACCTTTTTT
>CM065681.1:57827228-57834728 GCA_017654935.2 Phymorhynchus buccinoides | reverse complement strand
CTCCTCTCTCTCTCTCTCTCTCTCTCTCTCTCTCTCTCTCTCTCTCTCTCTCTCTCTCTCTCTCTCTCTCTCTCTCTCTCTCTCTCTCTCTCTCTCTCTCTCTCTCTCTCTCTCTCTCTGTGAAAGTATCTGTTTGACTGTCTGTCTATATGTGTGTCTATCTGCTTGTCTCTGTCTCTTTCTATTTGTATCTAAGACTATCTGTCTATCCGTCTATCCGTCTGTGTCTATCTGTCTGTGTCATTCTGTCTGTCTCCTACATGTGTCTGACTATGCTGTCAGTCTGCTTTTCTCCCTGTCTAAGTATCTAAGTCTGGGTCTGTCTCTGCATCTTACTTCGTCTCTGTCTCTCTTTAACCCCGCCCCCTCCCCTTTTTTCTGACCTTCCCGAGAGAGTAAGCAAAACATATAATAGGGCCTACCCTAGTCCATCTAGCCACTGTTTTCGTCTACACCTAAGGGCCGTGGGGCTACGAAAGTCTAACATTTCTGCTGATGAAAGCACTCTAGGTACAGAGTGGAAAAGCCTGCTAGCTTTCCGTGTGCAGTGTTTGCATACACCCAATGTCTGAAAGCCCTGGCACGACCAAGTACCTGGTTAATACTCTCCAATTTACTTACCACGTTAACACCTTTTAGGCAAATATAGTTCTTAAAATGGGGGCGGGGTGTGAGGACAAAGCTGTAAAAATGAAGAAAATATAGTACTTCAGTTTGTTTTGCACCAGTGACATTAATTATTATGTTTGGGGGGTTTTCCTTTCGATTTATACCACGAGAGGCTCCTCCGAAGTCGGAGTGTGGCTGTCTACGTGGAGGGGTAATCAAAAACGGTCACACACGTAATGTTCTCATCCCTAGCTGGTGCATTTGTACCATAGTGTTCAAGTGCTTCGGCTGTTGGGATGATCCCTGGAGCCTTTAAGCCAGGGTAAGACAACAAACAAACATACCACGAGAGGTTCACACAAATGTTTCAAAAGTTGTGATGCAAATAATAATGGGAAGGGGGGGATAGGGGTGGGGGGGGGGGGCGTAAAGATAATCAGTTGTTTGTTTGTTTGTTTGTTTGAATAGAAGGCTGTGTTATGTGATGCTAAATAATTGTGCACACTACCGCACGAATCGTTTCGGTGCTGTTAGCGTATAATAATTCACACATACGTAAAAACGCATCAAAACAGGGTAAAAAGCAGCATAGGGCGGGTTCGGAAGAAGCCCACCCCAATTATCTCATGAAATAAACAAAATTTCAGTCAAATTTGCCCATGCAAAACGAATGCGATTATGTGACATTAACCCCGTAACTCGTGACCTCATGGGCAAAATCAGTGGATAGCTTGCACTGAAACTAGTATGCAAATTTCATTTCATGAGATAATTGAGAACAACGGGAATGGGCACTTCTTACCCGCCCATGCGCTTTTTACCCCGTCTTCGGCTCCCTATAAGAAAAAGTGGTGTGTTTGTAATTGGTGGTGCAGACTCGCGCACACTCGGGTGCGTAGCGCTTTCACTACGTATCGAAATAACTACCCATTGTTATAACCACTACGACCGTATAGAAAAATTAATGATGACTGTGCCAATCTGCCAGTTTGAATTCCGACAGACTAACCCTAACCCTATTCCTAGCCCTAATCCGAACCCTTTTCCTAACCTAACCCTATTCCTTACCTAAGAGTAACCCTATTTCAACCCTAACCCTAACCCTTAGTTGCCGTAGTGATTTAGCCCGGTAGTGTTATCGATACGTAGTGATAGCCGTACTGATTTATCTTGGTAGTGTTATCGATTCGTAGCGATAGCGGGATGTCCCCGCACACTCAAGCATATTTCACACTGGCTGTGAAATTAATTATTTATAAACAATATTCTCATCGAGTGCGTCAACAAAGCACGCCCCCCACTTCCTTTTTCTGCCCACAATGTTTCACTGAATCCACAATCTAAGGGCCTACTTTCATTTCCTCACACAAGATATTGACATTCAAATGTATCCTGGATTAAATATGGCGGACAAGATCGTCAAGGTCATAGCCACTTGATGGGACACATCAACTTCAGGTAATATACCATCGTTCATAATTTAAAGTGATTCTGGGCAGTGGTTCCTACATACTGTGCGGATAAACAGACGAATGAACAAGGAAGTGTCAAGTAAAATACAGACATGTACAAGCGTATAAAGGCCTCCTCACTAAAGGTTGCGGGGGACTATTTATTTAGTGAGATGGAAAATGACATGATTAATCTCTGACAGGCCAATTTTGTTCTCTCGATCCAAATGCGCGATAATCAATGGATAGCCCGATTTGTGTGTGACGCAGTAGCCTAAACTCCAGCAAGATTAGTGAGCTGCTGCAGTAAACATCCATAATTGCAATAACAACTTTTTAATCGCACGCGCGCACGCGCGCACGCGCACACGCGCACACACACGCACGCACACGCACGCACACACACACACACACACACACACACACACACACGCACGCGCGCACGAACCACACGCACGCACACACACACAACACACACCGGCTCTAGTAGACCTACTTCCTGCGTCATGTTTTGGCCATGAGGTCAGCAGTGCACACATCAGTGGCTTATTCGTCAAGGTAATTAAACACCCCCCTGACATCAATCAGACACTACTGACAGAGTACGGACGGTGTTACGAAAAGTAGTACCCCCCTTAGAATAGTCATACCGAGGTCAATAGTCTCCCGGAGAATGTAGGCCCGGATCAGATTTCTACCCACCCACCCCCCCCCCCATCACCTCACCCTCAAAAATGTGTTACTACAACCTGTAGAGATTTACTTTCTCCGGAGACTGTCTCCGGTTTCATTTTTTAATGGAGGTCAATTTCAATCTTTTTCGTAACTGGTGTTACAAACAGTTGTGACACCTAGACAGAATTGGGGCCAATAGAGAGAAGAGCAGCATCAGATTTATACAGTATTCCCCCACAGCAATGTGTACGATAAAGCTGCAGAAAACTGACCCAGGTTTACTTTCTCTGGAGAGTTTTGTCCAAGTTCTCACTTTTTATGGAGGTCAATATTTATCGTAACCAGTTGAGTCCGCCCATAGGCTATTACGTGCTTACTATTATATGCGTTGTTGCTGGTTTGTCCTTAAAAACATTTAAGTTAAATACTATTTTTGCTATCTACTTGTTGATGAATAATTGATTGTAAAGCGCTTTGGGCTCATTTGAGGTAAAGCGCTATATAAATGTACTATTACTGACTTACTTACTTACTCTACGCCAAGGTCGCTAAAAGCCGCCTCGCACTACCCAGCCTTTTTTTAGTTGGAACACAATTTGGTTGTGAACCCTTTTCAACTATACTTCTGGACATTTGCTGTCTTCACTATCAATAATCAATGGCTGTATTTCCACAACTGCCTAATAGCGTGGTAGGAATTTCCTCAAAACTGCGACCATCGTGCACTTGGTGACAAGTTTTTTTAAATTTGGCATGGTGTTAGATATGGGTATGAGGATTTCAGAAATCATCGCAAACAAAATGAGCTCGACCTACTTTGGCCTGTTTACACAAAATCCAATATGGCCGTCACCTGGAAAAGTGACTGTCAAATTGTAGCTTTCGTTACTACTAGAACCTTATCAAATACCATTATTTATATTGCTTTTGGGGTAAGGAATCCATATTTGACATTGATTTAGCATTTCGAGGTCATTGTGAAGGTAAAATATTATTTTCAAGGTCATTTCGGTCCAAATTTGTTATAACTCTGAAAGGAATCAACTTCAAAAGAAAATATTGAGTTTTCTGGTCATGTTTCCTAATTATGTGAGCTCATTTATGTCCTTAAATGCATCACTCTTACCACTTATCAGAGAAAAAAAATAGTATGACATTCAAAATGGCCTCTGTAGTAACACCCAGTGTTCACCACTGCACTGAAATACTTGACTAACGATACCGTTTTGTCTCATTTCAGGTGTGGCTCCTGTTGAAGAATGAAAACCTGAAGAAACTGCAAAAAAGTGCGCCATGAATGTTGGAAATCCATTGGTAGCAAGGACAGACACTGACTGGACATTGTGTTGTTTGTGTCAAGATCATTCTAGTAAGAAAGACTTACGGTGTCCGTTTGATAAGGAATGCCATCATAAAGCTTATAAAACCCTTGCTGATGACCTGAAAAACTTTGTTACAAATGATGTTCCTTTACCTCTTGGAGTGAACTTGGAGTGCTTAGATGATGGGTCAGGGGTTGCCAGCACACTGCTGAAAAACAAGGCCAAGTATCACAATCGATGTCGGTCACTCTTCCGTTCTTACATGGTGGAAAGAAAACTGCACAAGAGGGAAAAGACAGAGAGTGAAGAAGAGACAATCAGTCCTAAAAAGACACGCTTAAGTTTTTGTGCAACCCTTGATCGTGACAGGCCCCAGTGTGTCTACTATGAAAAGTATGAGGGGGATGGTGATGAGCCAGTGTACCGTGCACAGAGTGCTAACTGCGAAAAAAACACCTTCTTCAATGGGCTACTGAATCTAGGAACTGGGTGGTCCATGCTCGGCTGAACACTGCAATCAGTGCTGGGGATGCAGAAGCTGCAGACATCCATTATCACACATCGTGTTACACGAAGCTCAAGAATGATGCACGAGCAGCCAAGTCATCAAGTGCAGCAAAAGACAGTTCCAGTAAACATACCTACGACCCTTTAGTAATTGCTCAGCTTGTAGCATTTGTGCAGTACTGCCATTCTACACAGACGCTCTCAGTTTTGAGAAGACTTTATGATCAACGTCTGCAGATACTTGGCTCAGACTGGATTGGTGTTAATGTTCACCCAACAAGATTCAAGGAGCATCTCCTTCATAAACTTGGACCTGAGTGGTGTGCTTTTCAGGAGGGCAAAGAACTATATATCTCCCATAAGAAAACAGTTGGAACAGCTTTGGCAGAGACTGCCCGCCTTCAAGTGACTGAAGATGAAGCTGAGAAAATTGTGGAAGTAGGTCTCATACTGTGGAAATACGTTCTTCTGCAACAGATGCCTTTCAACGGGTCGTTTACCTCACAGTGTCTAAGTGAACCAGTTGCCAAGCCTCTTCTGACCCTTGTTGATGTTCTGCTTGAAGGATCAAGCTTCATAGCTGAAGAAGAAACTGAGGATCCAGCCAGCATCAGTGCCAGACTCAGAGTAGCCTGTACTGTCTCTCAGCTGATATGCAGCAATGCTTCAAAATATTCAAGCAAATTACCCAGTCTCTATCAACGGAAAGAGAGAGAGACTCCTTTTCCACTCTATGTTGGACTGAGTCTTCATGCAAATGATCGACATTTTCCCAATCCCAAACATTGCTGATGTTACATCGCACCCCGTGAATGAATGGAAGAAGAGGAGACCCTCAGAGCGTTGAGGCCCAAGCTGCTGAGATATGTGATGAATGGGAATGTCTCTGAATGTTTTTCCAGACACAAATCCGATCCACAGCTCTGACAAGTTCAATTCATGGAAATGATAGATGGCAAGAACCACCACATCAGTGTCCACTGTCCTGAGGTAGGCCTTAGAGTCCCTGATCGAGGATTTTCAGTGAAAGTAGGCCTGGCGGATTTCTCAGTTGGTGAAAGGGTGACATCACCTGTATGTTCATCGATGTAGGGCACAACAGCATAGTCATCAGGAAGCTGAATTGGGTGTTCTTCTGGGACATCCAGACTGAGAGGTGGTGGATCCTCCCCCATTTTGTCATGAGAAACGTGACTGGTCAGTGTCATGGCAGTGCCATGGAACTCACAGCGTCCAGACTCATCAAGGTTATCCACTGCACTTGTCACAAATACCCTCCGTTTGGTATTGGTTGGCACAACCACTCCATCCTGACCCCACCACTTTGAGACAGCTCTGGCAAAAACCCTCCTCACGTCCATCACACGGTCGTATGACACTGACATGCCTAAAGAATGGAATGTGCCAATGGCTCCTTTCTGTCGATCATTTCCATGAAGTCTCAGTCCAACGTAGAGTGGAAAAGGAGTCTCTCTCTCTTTCCGTTGATAGAGACTGGGTGCTTTGCTTGAATATTTTGAAGCATTGCTGCATATCAGCTGAGAGACAGTACAGGCTACTCTGAGTCTGGCACTGATGCTGGCTGGATCCTCGTTTTCTTCTTCAGCTATGAAGCTTGATCCTTCAGTAGCCCATTGAAGAAGATTTTTTTTCGCAGTTAGCACTCTGTGAAAGGTACACTGGCTCATCACCACCACCCTCATACTTTTCATAGTAGACACACTGGGGCCTGTCACGATCAAGGGTTGCACAAAAACTTAAGCGTGTCTTTTTAGGACTGATTGTCTCTTCTTCACTCTCTGTCTTTTCCCTCTTGTGCAGTTTTCTTTCCACCATGTAAGAACGGAAGAGTGACCGACATCGATTGTGATACTTGGCCTTGTTTTTCAGCAGTGTGCTGGCAACCCCTGACCCATCATCTAAGCACTCCAAGTTCACTCCAATAGGTAAAGGAACATCATTTGTAACAAAGTTTGTCAGGTCATCAGCAAGGGTTTTATAAGCTTTATGATGGCATTCCTTATTAAACGGACACCGTAAGTCTTTCTTACTAGAATGATCTTGACACAAACAACACAATGTCCAGTCAGTGTCTGTCCTTGCTACCAATGGATTTCCAACATTCATGGCGCACTTTTTTGCAGTTTCTTCAGGTTTTCATTCTTCAACAGGAGCCACACCTGAAATGAGACAAAACTGTATCGTTAGTCAAGTATTTCAGTGCAGTGGTGAACACTGGGTGTTACTACAGAGGCCATTTTGAATGTCATACTATTTGTTTCTCCGATTAAGTGGTAAGAGTGATGCATTTAAGGACATAAATGAGCTCACATAATTAGGAAACATGACCAGAAAACTCAATATTTTCTTTTGAAGTTGATTCCTTTCAGAGTTATAACAAATTTGGACCGAAATGACCTTGAAAATAATATTTTACCTTCAAAATGACCTCGAAATGCTAAATCAATCTCAAATATGGATTCCTTACCCCAAAACAATATAAAGAATGGTATTTGATAAGGTTCTAGTAGTAACGAAAGCTACAATTTGACAGTCACTTTTCCCGGTGACGGCCATATTGGATTTTGTGCAAACAGGCCAAAGTAGGTCGAGCTCATTTTGTTTGCGATGATTTCTGAAATCCTCATACCCATATCTAACACCATGCCAAATTTCAAAAACTTGTCACTAAGTGCACGATCATCTGAAATTCCCTCCAAGCTATAAATGGTGCAGTCGCCAATGACTTCCGACCTGGTTGGAAGGGTTTCATCCGACCAACATTTGCTTTTGCGATTTCTACTTACAATGTCAAAACAAAGGAAAACTGGGGAAAGGTCACAACCATTTTTCATCCGACTTGGTTGGATAGTGTGAGGCGGCTTTAAGACTAACAAAGTTAGCATAGCCCAAAATAATACAATCAGAAATATTAC
>CM065681.1:57812228-57817228 GCA_017654935.2 Phymorhynchus buccinoides | reverse complement strand
GTCCCCGTCTCTATGACTATGACCCCGTCTCTATGTGTCCCCGTCTCTATGATTATGACCCCGTCTCTATGTGTCCCCGTCTCTATGACTATGACCCCGTCTCTATGTGTCCCCGTCTCTATGACTATGTCCCCGTCTCTATGTGTCCCCGTCTCTATGACTATGACCCCGTCTCTATGTGTCCCCGTCTCTATGATTATGACCCCGTCTCTATGTGTCCCGTCTCTATGACTATGACCCCGTCTCTATGTGTCCCCGTCTCTATGATTATGACCCCGTCTCTATGTGTCCCCGTCTCTATGACTATGACCCCGTCTCTATGTGTCCCCGTCTCTATGACTATGACCCCGTCTCTATGTGTCCCCGTCTTATATCTCTCCCACTTTTTATTTATCCTAACCGTAACCCTATCCCTAACCCAAACACCAACCTTAACCCTTAACCATAACCCAAACCCTTACCCTAATCCGAGGGTACCCATAGAGACGGGAACACAACAGAGACGAGGAAACATAGAGACAGGGACATAATAGGCCTAGAGACGGGGACACATAGCGACGGGGACACAATGACGGGGGCACATAGAGACGGGGACACATAGCGACGGGGACACATAGAGACGGGGACACATATAGAGACGGGGGACACATATGACGGGGACACATAGAGACGGGGACACAATGACGGGGACACATAGCGACGGGGACACATAGAGACGGGGGCACATAGAGACGGGGACACATAGCGACGGGGACACAATGACGGGGGCACATAGAGACGGGGACACATAGCGACGGGGACACATAGAGACGGGGACACATAGAGACGGGGACACAATGACGGGGACACAATGACGGGGACACATAGAGACGGGGACACAAGGCCTAGACGGGGACATACATAGAGACGGGGACACAAGACGGGGACACATAGAGACGGGGACACAATGACGGGGACACATAGAGACGGGGACACATAGAGACGGGGGCACAATGACTACGGGGGCACATAAAGACGGGGACACATAGGGACGGGGACACTGCATGACGATTCGACACACTAGATCCGACGGGGCCACAAACCTATAACTCACTTTGGGACACTGTCTGTCTGTCTGACGGGGACACAATGACGGGGACACATATGACGGGGACACATAGAGACGGGGACACATATAGACGGGGACACATAGAGACGGGGACACATATGGGACGGGGACACAATGAGGCGACGGGGACACAATCGAGGACGGGGACAAAATGAGACGGGGACACATAGAGACGGGGACACATAGAGACGGGGACACAACGACGAGACGGGGACACAATGACGGGGACACATAGTTTTGAAATGTTTTCCACATAGAGACGGGGACACATAGTGCCTAGATAAACGGGGACACATTAAAATTATTAATCTTATAGGGGACGGGGACACAGAGACGTGGACACAATGACGCGGGACAAACTATTGAGACGGGGACATTTACATTTGTGAGGCACACCGCACTAATTCTAGTGACCTAAATAAATCTGCTACATGCATAATATTTGATTCACTATTGCGATCCGCATGAATATAGTGAACGAAAATAGTGATTCACAGACATTGTCGTGATCGTATCGTATTGGGTCGAATCGTATGCTCGCCCTGTACCGTGCTATTTTCTGTGGATTATAGTCCCTAGCGGGGAAGATCATAGATATTGTACTGCGTGGTCCCGTACCGGAATCTGATCCCCGATCTTATTTTTGTATTGGGCTCTCTCTTTTCTTTTGATTGTGAGTATTGCGATCTGCATGAATATAGTGAACGTGTGTGTAATTCACATTGTCCCGATCGTATCGTGTGTGGGGTGTGTGTCGTATGCTCGTGTGTGTACCGTGCTATTTTCTGTGGTGTATAGTGGTGTGTGCGGGGAAGTGTAAGAGATATGTGGTTGTGTGTGTTGGTCCGTTCGTCATTTGAAAGTGTGTTCCCCGCAGTGTGTGGTGGCCGAATGCCCATAGTGTGTGTGTGTGTGTGTGTGTGTGTGTGTGTGTGTGTGTGTGTGTGTGTGTGTGTGTGTGTGTGTGTGTGTGTGTGTGTGTGTGTGTGTGTCCTGATATATCAAAGAGGTCCAGGCTGACTGGCCCTAGCCAAGGTCAAACTGACCCCCGACAAGGGTCAAAAACAGGGGGGGGGGGAGGGAAGGTGTGTGAGGGTTATATTTTCAGAGAGAGAGAGAGAGAGAGAGAGAGGAGAGGGAGAGAGAGAGAGAGAGAGAGAGAGAGAGAGAGATGAGAGAGAGAGAGAGAGAGAGAGAGAGAGAGAGACAAAGAGAGAGAGATAGATAATCAGAGAGAGAGACAGAGAGACAGAGACAGAGAGACAGTTGGTGTGCACTAGAAACTAACGGGGAAAACAACAAAAATCAAACGAAAAGATACGTATCTTGTAAGGAAAAATCGTCTCTGTCCTGTCTCCACCTTACATTCGTCTCTCTCTCTCTCTCTCTCCCCCCTCCCTCTCTCTCTCCTCTCTTGCTCTCTCTCTCTCACTCGATTGGTTTTCTCTCTCTCTCTGTCTCTCTCCCACTCAATCTCTCTCTCTCTACGTCTCTGTAAGGAAAATCGTCTCTGTCTCTCTCTCCCTCTTCTCTCTCTCTCTCTCTCTCTCTCTCTCTCTCTCTACTCTCAATCTACACATAGACACACTCACTGATGCACACTCTCACACTCCCACACACCCTCCCTCCCTCACACTCATACACCTCCCACACTCACACACTCTCACACACTCTGACTCACTCACTCTCACACACCATACACACACACACACACACACACACACACACACACACACACACACACACACACACACACACACACACACACACACACACACACACACATTCAGATACGTTCATCCCCCACCCACCCCAAAAATCGTGCGTCGGCGGCCCAGCGTCTTTGATCTCATTCACGTCACAGACATCAAAGGACGACCCGCTCTGCTGACAAGCAGAACATTGTAGCGGGGATCGACATTCCTGTTGGCAGAATCACCCTTCTTTGCCTGCCCTGTCTGGGAAATCCCATGCCAGTTCTCTTGGCTAATCTGTTGGTTGACGAGTCTGTCCATTGTGTACAACGTATCTTTGCCCTGACACAAAATCTAGCGAAATGTATTCTTCAAAGGCTGAATGACATGCTTGACATACTTGGTAACATTGTAAATGAGACACACACCCACACTCACCCTCCCCTCTACTTATGATTCTCGATCAAAGTTTGGTTGTTTCAGTTTCATGACAATAACCTTAAGCTAACCCTAACCCTATCCCTTTCTTAAGAATGACAGAATGTTGCTTCTCAGAGAACGCTTTCAATTTTTAAAAAATGTGATGGGATGTCTAATAGACGATTTTCGGAGAAAACAA
Source organism: Phymorhynchus buccinoides (assembly GCA_017654935.2). NCBI lineage: Eukaryota > Metazoa > Mollusca > Gastropoda > Neogastropoda > Raphitomidae > Phymorhynchus > Phymorhynchus buccinoides. The sequence goes on along the minus strand of CM065681.1, from coordinate 57,813,807 downwards.
AATAGCGAAGAGCACTTCGTGAAAATTAGAGTTGATTACCTCGACTTATTCGGTCAAAACCATAGCAACCATGGCGGCATGGCGTCGAAGCTTGAAACCGCAGGATGCGAGTCAGCGACTTGCAAACATTTTTTTAGAAAAATGAGGGGTGACCAGCACAGTACCCATAAACTGATAGAACTTGCAAAACGTGACGTAAAAATATAAATGACAAATTTTAGAATGACGCACAGTGTTCTAAGTGCTATATGTCTACTCAAACACACGAAGCGAGAGCTGGGGGTCTACCTGACGGTAGAGTAACTTATCCTGTTTGATCGATTGAATTAGGCAAGATCACTCCCACACACACCATGAACTTACTCCCCTTAATTATTTCCGAACATTCCTATTGGCGGGAGTGGGATGCGGTTCGGGGGGGGGGGGGGGGGAGGGGAGGGAGGGCCACGGGAGGGGGGGGGGGACGGCGGGGGGGGGGGGGGGGGAAGGGGGGTTGTCGAATCTACAACTTAGCCAAAGAGCATTCTTCAAAGGCTGAATTGCATAATATTTGATTGACCTTACACTTCACCTCACACTCACTTCTGTGCTGGTAGGCATTTATATTCATTGTCCCAAATCATGAACATTATTTGAGAGATTATGAAGAAAAAAAGAGTGTTTGAGCTTAATTGCCAAAACACAAAAGTGTCATCGTCATGAACACAAGCAGGTTGTCTTGAATAAAGGTTTTTATTAGACAGAATCAAATGTGATGAAATAAACACCAAGGCAGAGAAACGGGAGTTATTTAGCCCTTTCACCGCCAATGTCACGTGTTTACACCACAATGATTTAACACCCATGTCATTAAAACTCTTCAAATCAGGGTCTATTATTCAATGATATTGTGTTCCTAAATTTGCGTAGTAACGATTGACCCTATTCTAAAAGTGTCACAGAGAAATCCCACAATATTGCATACGAAATCTTTTCTGTAGCCGGGAAGTAAGTTAAATGGAAATTGCTGGCTCAAATGAAATGGGCAAAATTACATGCCCAGCCAATTGAAAACTTGCTATTTAGAAAAGCAATTGTGAATAAAAAATACTATTTTCCGTTTATAATAATAATAATAATAATAATAATAATAATAATAATGACAACTTATATAGCGCTTATTCTCCTTACGGGGCTCTAAGCGCTTCACAAAAAAGTTAAAAATCTGAGCAGAAACAACAAAACAACGCACTTATCATAAGGAACAACCCGAAACGAAATAACAATAACTACATGATATAATTCATACACAGAGACAAAGAATTGGTTCAAACGAATGATAATAAATCACACGTGTAGATGAGTTTAATACAACATGTGGCTCAGGCATGCCCCAGAGTAGCCATTGGTAGAGTGTGGAGGGTGGGGGTGGGGTGGATGAGGGTGCAAATACAGTATCGACAAGTGTGCTACTGCTGAATCAACCTTAATTAATACCCGTGTGAATGGGAATTGAGAAGGGAAAAAAACCCGTGATAATAAAAATACACATTGTCCATTTCATGACTTTGGGCAAAGCATTTTAATTTGCCCATTTCAT
>CM065681.1:57802228-57804728 GCA_017654935.2 Phymorhynchus buccinoides | reverse complement strand
ATGTTGTCTCATTAACATGACATTCAATAGGGTAATAATAATTACCAATGAAAAGGGAAAGAAAATATCAGGATTGAAACGCATAGAATGAAATAATTTGTTATAAATTCATTGGATACAGGTGATTTATATATTGGAAGGGAATCATTTTTACATTATGCGGAGGAAACAACATGGCGTACATATGTGTGATTTATAAACATTCTACTAAATATTTATTATATGATTTTTTGAGAGAGAGAGAGAGAGAGAGAGAGAGAGAGAGAGAGAGAGAGAGAGAGAGAGAGAGAGAGAGAGAGAGAGAGAGAGAGAGAGAGAGAGAGAGAGAGAGAGGGCAAGTAGACAGACAGGCAGACAGACAGACTGGCATACAGTGACAGACACACAAACAGACGAGTAGGCAGACAGACAGCTACAGACAAGCAGGTAGACAGAGACAGAATTTCACTCAAACAAGTCACGAAGAAATCCCCAAATCGTCTCAGATCTTGAGTTAGCATGGACCTCACACTGAAATCAACCTAACTCCCCCCCCCCCTCCCCCACCCCACCCAACATTCCCTCCCTATCTCTTCGTTTCGTTTTCCTCTGTCACATATCTTCCCTTCCCACCCCCGACCTTTTGTCACCCCCTGTTGAAGATGATAGGATGCCACGGGGGCAGGTAGGATCAGTTTCGTTTCCTCAGTGGCTTGTCACGACTGCGGGATATCTCTTCTGTTTTTACCGTTAGAAAGCACTGGAAACCGGACCCCTTTTTTTCAGCGAATAGAGAGGGGGAACAACACGTTTTCGTATTCACGTACAAAAGCAGAAACAGGACGACATGTTAATATTATGCACCTATATCTCTCTCAAACGTAAGTATTAACGTTCACCGCCTTCCATCCAATCACAATCTCTCTCTCTCTCTCTCTCTCTCTCTCTCTCTCTCTCTCTCTCTCTCTCTCTCTCTCTCTCTCTCTCTCTCTCTCTCTCTCTCTCTCTCACTCACTCACTCTCTCTCTCTCTCTCTCCTCTCTCTCTCTCTCACTCACTCACTCTCACTCTCACTCTCTCTCTCTCTCACTCACTCACTCTCTCTCTCTCTCACTCTCTCTCTCTCTCTCACTCTCTCTCTCTCTCTCTCACTCTCTCTCTCTCTCTCTCTCTCTCTCTCTCTCTCTCTCTCTCTCTCTCTCTCTCTCTCTCTCTCATAAACAAATATGAATGCTGGCATTGTGATAATCTTTTCCATCCCCCCCCCCACCCCCTCCTTCTTCAAACTCGTTCTTCATTCCGGACTTGCTTATATCCTCCTTCCTTCATATATATCCGCGCTTCCCCCCTCGTGCCACCCGCTTTCCAAAGAAGGATCAGTGAGCGATGAAGTTGTTTATGACGAAGGCACACCGCTTAACGGGGTAGATGAAACAAGCAGAGTGTACAATGTTTTGACTTGTCACTACCCGTTACTTCTTCTTCGATCGCCCAGACACAGTTTCCTGTCAATTATGAGCGCAGATGAGTCATGCTGCCGTTATGCGCCTAACTAAGAAATAGATAGGCCCAGTCCGACTTCGGCTGGAGGAAATCTTTTTGAAAATGTTTCGCGAAAAAAGGGCAGGAGAATGGGTCGGTTAGGCAGAAAGATAGTAGATGACAGCGAACAAAGGGAAAAGGCAGAGTCAAAGAGAGTGACGGATGAGAGGAAGTTACAAACACATAACTTCCAGAAGGTGGGGGAACTATTTATATACAAGGCCCCCGGGTATCCCCACGGTATCTGCCCGTTACAAGACCAGCATATTATCCTCGACCCTGAACCATCTCAATACCCCCTACCATAGGTACCCTTGAGCTTATCACCCACTGCTACCTTACATTCCATCCTTCCCTACCATCACTACTACGCCTCAGTTGCCCCTCGTTTCCGACTATGACTTCCAGACAGCAGAGGTTGCAGTTGCTGTTCTGGAGGGCTGGGCTACATTTTGATTACAGAGGAGATGCCTCGCCCGTGCTACATTCCCAGTCTCTCAACCAAAACAACGTGAGGATCGGTTGGCAATGTGGAAGGTCCCCAAAGGCCAAATAATCCTTTTTTGTCTGCAGCACTAAGAGTTAGCAGTGGAAGTGTCTCCTTCTTTGAGAGTGATAGTGTTCCACAAAAGGCGAAGCTGCACCGTTAATGTCCATTACTGTGGAGACTGATTGTATTCGTTAAACGGCTCTCATTTACTATTGCCCCATCTTCGGGCTAATGTCAACCAATAATAGCAGCCATTGGGGGGTAAAGGTTTGTTCCCGTTACCATGCAAACTGTACACACACACACACACACACACACACACACACACACACACACACACACACACACACACACACACACACATGCACACTGCACACACACACACACACACACACACACACACACACACACACACACACACACACACACACACACACACACACACACACACACACACACACACACACACACACACACACACACACACAC
>CM065681.1:57794728-57797228 GCA_017654935.2 Phymorhynchus buccinoides | reverse complement strand
ATGCTGATCGTTATTTTAATTGATAAATAATATCATTAAAGTCTGTGCCGATGTGTACGCCTAATCGAAATTTTCGATTAAAAGTTCCTTGGGTGATATCCAAAGTTCTTCAACCACTATTTTGCTTAAATCAATTCATAACTTTGTAAGTATTTTTGCTTGTGGCTCAAGCCACAAACCTATAACTCACTTTGTCGGTCGGTCGGTCTGTCTGTCTGTCTGTCTGTCGGTCGGTCTGTCGGTCGGTCCAAAATTGTCGCACATTTTGACAAAATTGTCGCACTTCAAATCGAGGCTACACTTCAAATTGAGGCCGCTCTTTAAAATGATGTATTTTAAAAGCGTACAAAATAATAAACATACGTAATACAGACACTACAACAGACACGACGAGTATGCGGTGCTTCTTTTGATGAGTATAAGTAGGATACATAGTTTTAAATGTTTTCCAAAAGATATAAAAAGTTACGAAATGGTGCAGAGATAACATTCTGGTTTACAGATTAAAATTATTGAAAAGCCAGGGGAGGTGACTCATGATTGGAGTGGTAAAAATAGACCGCGTGCCACAAACTATTGCGATTTCGCGCTTGGTTTTTTTTACAGACAAACTGAACGACAGACAAACGAACGTAAGCCAAACTCGTAAACCCATCGGCAGAGAGATAAGAACAGACAATAAAGCAGTAGTCACACACACACACACACGACACTGTGTAGGCCTTCATTACTATTCCCCATCATGGCATGACACCAGGCAAGTCTAAACAACGTGTGGTCCTGGCGTTTCCTGTCAAAACAGAACAAGCCCCAACAACAGCTCAGCTGAACTGGGACGGACATTCCTTCAGAATGCATGAAGAAAATAAGTTAAAAAGAACGGTGCGCCACTATTCGCCTACTCGCGTTTCGACTAACTGATAAGCAGTCTCGTTTCGTCTAAGTAATGACACACCACCCAGGTACCTCAGGTACTGAATTAAGAAGAGTACATCTACTACATGTAAGTGCTAAAACCAAGTTCTTTCTTTGCTCTCTCTCTCTCTCTCTCTCTCTCTCTCTCTCTCTCTCTCTCTCTCTCTCTCTCTCTCTCTCTCTCTCTCTCTCTCTCTCTCTCTCTCTCTCTATCTCTCTCTCTTTCTTTCTCTCTCTCTCTCTGTGCGTGTGAGTGTGCATGCGCGTTGGACCATGTGTGACCATGTGTGTGTGTGTGTGTGTGTGTGTGTGTGTGTGTGTGTTGTGTTGTGTTCTCCTCCTACTCTCTATCTCTCCCGTGTCTGTATCTCTCTCACACCCCAATGATTATGTATTCATTTGGCTTTGCCCTTTTTAAACTGTCCTCACAAAGTTAAGTTAAAGGGCCCCCTGACGGATGCGTTTTTGTAAGAAACACGTCGTGATCAACTGGAAGACACCCTTTACAGAGATCGCAACACTCACTTTGCTCTGGTTTCCTAGAAATCAAACCGTCAAATCGGCGATTCCTCCTTGGCGGACGTGCTGGAAGTCAGATTATTTCAGTGAAATGTCCACAATACAAGCCTTTTTATACAGTTTACCAAAAGGAGTTTCGCTCACAACAAAATAAAAAGCTCCAATTTTTGTTTCACTGCACTACAAAGAAAAAAAATATTCAACCACTCTGAGTGTCCTCCACCCACCGCGTCCAAAATGGCTTTTCTCTCCGGCAACTCCGCCAATGAAAACGCCGTTTTGACGGTTTGATTTCTAGAAAACTAGAGCAAAGTGAGTGTTCCCGATCCTTGAAAAGGCTGTCTTTCTGGTGACATCGACGTGTTTCTTGCAAAAACTCGTCCGTCGGGGTGCCCCTTTAAATCCGTGCAAATGCATGGCCTCATTTTCAGAAACAAAAACGTAAAATCCTTCGATGATCGGCTATATTAAGGTACACCTAAAAGTTGTAAAGGTCTACTTTCAAGAGAGAAAGAGAGAGAGAGAGAGAGAGAGAGAGAGAGAGAGAGAGAGAGAGAGAGAGAGAGAGAGAGAGAGAGAGAGAGAGAGAGAGAGAGAGAGAGAGAGAGAGAGAGAGAGAGAGAGAGAGAGAGAGAGAGAGAGAGAGAGAGAGATGCAGACAGACAGACAGACCCACAAACTATTGTTGTAATATTATTGCAGTGCGCTCTTGGTTTAGTACAAACAGTCAGTTCAAACGTAAACAAACAGAGAAAAGGTCAACTTATAACCATGTCATGTTCTGGCAAATACAATACTATAGGGACAAAGTTGCTAGGGATGTGGTGGGCGAAACGAGACACTCAGTGTGGGCGAAACGACACAGCCGACACAATAAATGCAAATTAAGCGGCAGATTACGTACGTCTGTATTGTTAACATTCTGAACTATACTGGTGTTGCACTGCCTCCGGGCATTGCCTCCAGGATCGTTCCCACCATCTTTATATCTACTAATGTCCCATATGTGTCTGTTCCAGACCAGAGGACAGAATTTCGCTTCAGAGTACGTACAGTAGGCGAAAGC
>CM065681.1:57770378-57782878 GCA_017654935.2 Phymorhynchus buccinoides | reverse complement strand
TCAGTCCATCTTTGTAGTTATCACTTCCAAACTATGTAGAACTAACGCCAGATGTCTTAAAGACCCTTTAGTTAAGAGAGTGGGCATGTATCATGGGTAAAGCATCTTCATTATAAACAAATTCAGCATCTCCACTATGATAATGCCAAGAGAGTGGGTGTGTAACCTGGGCCAAGCGTCTCCACTATAAACAAATAAAGCATCTCCCCTAGTAACAGGTCAAGAGAGTGGATCCTGGGTAAAGCATCTCCACTATAAACAAATAACACAGCTCGATGGAGAAATAACTGCCCTCTCAGACAATTCATTAGAGAGAGTTCAGACCCAGCGGAGCCATGGTCTTCAGTTTGTCCATCCAGAACTTTTCACGACGGAGTCTGGACTCCTTGCTCTGGACGAAGACCTGTTCGAGGATGATGCATCTGACATTCTCACAGGAATGTCCGGCCAAGTTGAAGTGCTCTGCCACCAGAGTCCCAGTGTTGTGCCTGATATGGGACCGGTGTAGAGTGAACCTCACGCTAACCGAGTTCTTTGTCTCTCCAACATACTGGGCGTTTCTACATAGTTCGCAGAACAGCAGGTAGATGACGTTAGTCGATCCACAGCATAGGTTCTGCCTGATGGTGAACCTCTCCCCCGTCCTGTCACTGGAGAACCCCGTGGTTTCCATCAGATGAAGACGGCAGGCGGCGCACGTCTTGGAACATCTGTGGCAGCCAGGATCCACATCTATATATATATATAATGAAAATAAACGGCGAACACACTCGAGGATTTCTCCACTTTATTTTGTAAAATTCCAACGTTTCGCCCTGGCTGGCTTTTTCAGGGACTGAAAAACCACAAACGGACTATATTTAAAATCAACCCACAAGACATAATATTAGAAGTCCTCATTAAAAAAAGCGCGTGCGCACACACACACACACACACACACACACACACACACACACACACACACACACACACACACACACACACACACACACACACACACACACATGTACACATAAATACCCACATACGCGCGCACTCACTCACACACACACACACACACGCACACACTCACAAACACAAACACACACACAACAGCAACAACAATCAACATACCTATATATATTCAACAGTTATATATATATATATTCAACAGTTGTAGTCATCAATTGCGCCAGTTGTAGTCATCAATTGCGCCAGTTGTAGTCATCAATTGCACCAGTTGTAGTCATCAATTGCGCCAGTTGTAGTCATCAATTGCGCCAGTTGTAGTCATCAATTACGCCAGTTGTAGTCATCAATTGCGCCAGTTGTAGTCATCAATTGCGCCAGTTGTAGTCATCAATTGCGCCAGTTGTAGTCATCAATTGCGCCAGTTGTTGTCATCAATTGCCCCAGTTGTAGTCATCAATTGCACCAGTTGTAGTCATCAATTGCGCCAGTTGTAGTCATCAATTGCGCCAGTTGTAGTCATCAATTGCGCCAGTTGTAGTCATCAATTACGCCAGTTGTAGTCATCAATTGCGCCAGTTGTAGTCATCAATTGCACCAGTTGTAGTCATCAATTGCACCAGTTGTAGTCATCAATTGCGCCAGTTGTAGTCATCAATTACGCCAGTTGTAGTCATCAATTGCACCAGTTGTAGTCATCAATTGCGCCAGTTGTAGTCATCAATTGCGCCAGTTGTAGTCATCAATTGCGCCAGTTGTAGTCATCAATTGCGCCAGTTGTAGTCATCAATTGCACCCGTTTAAAATGTTAAAATGGGTCATGAGAAAACTAGACATAATAGAAGTTTTGCATAAATTGAGATGTTTGTTTCATACGAAAAAACTAACTTTCCTTACAAAGATACAGAACACCGAATTTAAAAAATAGCTTTTTCTAGTTTTCATCTGAAGTTTGACTTCTAAAATACATCAATTGCGTAAAACCAAGCGCAAATGATTTACATACCCGGATACGCGCAATATTGAGTGATTTTCAAATAGGCGCATGACCTAAGTGGCTGGATAGCACTGATGTATGCTTTCTCTCTCCTAGACAGAAGAACACGCCTTTCGAAAGCTAAAGAGACAACAAAATCGACTTGTGCAGCAATGATCAACATTTCCCTGCATTACACATTACATGTGTAGGCCAGTCTGTCGTTTCCCACTATGGCTTTCAGATAGTGGAGGAGGAAGCTGCTAGTCTGGAGGGCTGAGCTAAACATGTGTTTTATAGAGGAGATGCCAAGTTAAACCGTGCCCATGTGACGTGACAAACTGGCCCACATCAGCCCTCACCCCACCCCCTCCAACCCCCACCCCCACTCTCTCACCCTTCCAGCCCACCAAAGTCTTCAATAACGCGTCGGAAATCAGAGGCGAACGATGGAATTGTCTTGTTTAGGTCCGTCCAGAACTATTAAGGTGTCCTGTTTTAAATGATTGGATAATTGAGATTGTTTATGGACTAGGGGCATGGATAGGGGAGAGAAAGTAGGCCTACCTTCTTTCTCGTGCGTTTGCTCTCCCTCGTCTTCTCACTCTTTCACCCCCCCCCCTCTCTCTCTCTCTCTCTCTCTCTCTCTCTCTCTCTCTCTCTCTCTCTCTCTCTCTCTCTCTCTCTCTCTCTCTCTCTCTCTCTCTCTCTCTCTCTCTCTCTCTCTCTCTCTCTCTCTCTCTCTCTCTCTCTCTCTCTCCTAATAGACAATCTTGTTTATTAGTAATGCTAATTAATGAGTTTTACTTCAAACGTTACTAATGCCATCAGCTATGTCTAGATTCTTATAAATCTCTCTCTCTCTCTCTCTCTCTCTCTCTCTCTCTCTCTCTCTCTCTCTCTCTCTCTCTCTCTCTCTCTCTCTCTCTCTCTCTCTCTCTCTCTCTCTCTCTCTCTCTCTCTCTCTCTCTCTCTGTCCCTCTCTCATATTCCCATGTTATCATATGTTTTTTTGTTTTTGTTGTTGTTGTTTTCTTCCTTAAAATTGGGTTTATTCTGAAAAATTGTCATTGTCTCAAAATGGTTTCCCTTTTTTCGTACTCAATTTAAACTACCAATTCAAGTTCACCATTGTTAAGTATTATCCATGTTTGCTTTAAATCCCATTTTTGATTTCTTTTTCAATTATTTTATGTGCCAATTTTTGTTCCATTTTCTTGACTTGATTGTTTTATGTCAAATTTTCTTTGCTTGATGCATGGTATGAATGTGTGAGTGAGAGGGCAAGGTGTAAAGAAGCTATTGTAGCTTATCCTTTTTACCCTCAATAAAACATTCGTATTCGTATTCGTATTCTCTCTCTCTCTCTCTCTCTCTCTCTCTCTCTCTCTCTCTCTCTCTCTCTCTCTCTCTCTCTCTCTCTCTCTCTCTCTCTCTCTCTCTTAAGTCAACCGCTATGGAGGAGTCATACTTTACATCGCTCTGTGTTTTTAGGATGTTTTAGGATTATTATTGTCTACTTGCAAGTCTATAACTCGACCAAGACGTTAGTGGTGTCTAAGCATATATGCTATGTGATTGTAAAGTGAAAAAAAACGAAGTACTCCATCGTATGGTTGTCATTGTGATTTTTCCTTTTTTTTCTATTCTTATTTTTACTGTGCCTACACTGTTTATTCAAACTTCCTAGCGTGGACCTAACGCGCGAGCAGCTGTGGTGTAGCTATGGTGTAACCGTTTCAGTTAATTGGCCTAATTGGCCAAGTTAACTCAGTGCCAAGCTTGTGCCTGGACCATCAAGTGGAGCAAGCAAGGAAATGGAGACAAAGATCCCCCTATACTGCCCCATCTTCTCCATCACCTACCCTCACCCTCACCCTCACCTCCCCACATCTCTACTGGACTTACCCTAGCTTAATTAGTGCGCCCATCCCGTGTAGGGCCCCAAGTGAAACTAAATGAAAACTCTTCTTTTCTTTCACAGAACGAGCGGTGCCTATCCCGTCTAGGGCCCCAAGTATGTAATGTGAAATCTGTGTTCTTTTCTTCCTAAGAACACGCAGTGTTAGACCTACTACAAAACAATGACCTCAGTGTGTTGCTGGAGTGCTGGCTAAAGCATGGCACTAACCGCAGCAAAACACCGCTTCCCCCTTCCACTCTTCTTTGCTTACTGATATAAGAACTTCTTTTTTCTCTAGTTATAGTAATTGATTTAAAATGTAACCCAGTATGGAATTACGATCTACACGCTCTAGGAGCGCCAATGTTGCTGGTGGGGAAGAATTGCATCATACCAGAGACCCCTGCCAAGTGACGTTCGATTCTGCGTTTCAAAATCTCCCAGAATGGAGATACGTCATCATCCAACGCTACCACGCACAACTAAGGCCAGAAAACACAATATAAAAACTAACAGAATCAACCAGTGACAATAGAGAAAAACTGATCTTTTCACAAGGTCTCATCAAACCATTACCTTTCAAATTAGGGCACACCCAAATCCACTGGAACTGCAACAAATTGAAGCTGTTAACCATTCATATTTATTACACCTCAGGGAAAGTTTTAATTCAAGGCAACGTGTGCATTGACTGGGCAGAACACGAATTCGAAAACCTTAAGTATCTTGTTAAATATTTGGTTGAAAACAACGCATCCACAGAGACAGCCTTTGAGACCCTCGTGAAAGCAGTTCGCGCACTGCCCGTGTTGACTGCACCGCCCCTGGCCATTGAGGGCGGCAGAAAGCCACTGCTGGCCCTGGAACACGGCAACCCCCCAGCCCCGGCTGGTGAACGTGACGCCCCAGCACCAACCACCGAGGAAGACACAGCCATGGCTGCTGTGGTAAACGCCACACCACTGGCTGCTAAGAAAGACGCCACACCCCTGGCTGCCGTGGAAGACGCCACACCCCTGGCTGCCGTGGAAGACGCCACTCCCCTGGCTGCCGTGGAAGACGCCACTCCCCTGGCTGCCGTGGAAGACGCCACTCCCCTGGCTGCCGTGGAAGACGCCACTCCCCTGGCTGCCGTGGAAGACGCCACTCCCCTGGCTGCCGTGGAAGACGCCACTCCCCTGACTGCCGTGGAAGACGCCACTCCCCTGGCTGCCGTGGAAGACGCCACTCCCCTGGCTGCCGTGGAAGACGCCACTCCCCTGGTTGGAAGACGCTGTGGAAGACGCCACTCCCCTGGCTGCTGTGAAAGACGCCACACCCCTGGTTGCTGTGGAAGACGCCACAGCCTCAGCCGGTGGTGAGGGCAGTTCTACGCTGTCATCATCTCCTCAGCTGCCCTTTTCCAACATTGAAGCCGCCACTTCCTCCCCTTCCCCTCCCCAATCCCTAATTCGTGAAAACGCCAACCCGTTCCTAACCTCCTCCTCCCCAACCAACCAGAAACAAACTCCACCCGCTGCGCCCCTCCCCATCACCACGGAGGAAGCCCCCACAAAAAGCAAAGTCAGTGCTTCCTCTTCTCTCCACCCCCTCACTGCTGACCTCATCAGCACCCCTCTTCCGATCTCTCCAACATCGGCAGAAAGAGCTCAGTCTGAAAGAACCAACACCCCAACCGCTGACCCTGCCTCGATCCCTATTTCCTCCTCTCCCCCCCTCTCCATCTCTACCCCCCTCTCCATCTCTCCCCCTTTCTCCATCTCTACCCCTCTCTCCGTGGCCAGAACAACAGAGGAAACCCACAAGTCAGCCATTGTCCTGTGCAGCCAACCACCCAACACTGCACACCTCTCTACAGCTGTGAACAACGATCCAGCTGGTAACAATAATCCCTTACTTAAGCCCCCACCATCCCTCTCTGAAACTGCTGTACAGACAGACCACTCCCCTGAATTTCTCACCGCCGCTTCCAGTTCACATTCTTCCTCCCCTGTCAACCTCACTCCCTCCCTTCCCCCATCCCCTATAGACAGGGAGAAAACTCCACCCCCCTGTTCACCTTCATCCAGCCCCGAATCCGTCGGTGTCATCATCTCTGGGCCAGAACTACCTTCAGCCCCCCAACTGTACCACGAACTGATGGCAGCCAACAAGGTCATCACCACTCTAACATCCCAGGTACAGTCACTGACACAACAACTGACTCAGGTTATACAGCACGCACAGCAGAACACTCTCAGCATCAATGACACGGAAGTTAGACTCAAAAACGCAATCAAATCATTGAAGCAAGAACATTCTCAAGAGGTAGACGACCTTAGGGAAGAAAACAATGTGCTACACCATCAACTCAAAGATACTACAAGCAAACTGCAATCACTCAAAGACAGTCAGCAACACGTCAACAGTGAAACGAGGAAGCAGATAAACACACTTCATGCAAGCAAACAAACAAGCAGTCAGTCAAACAACAGTCCTCCCGCTCCAGATCAGCAAGTAGTAATTAGCGTAGAAACAGGCAACAAATTTTCAGCTCTATCGCAATTAGAGGAAGATGTTAATGACACCAAATCATCACAGCGTGCAACAACTACAGAGAAAAAACAGATAAGTAGAGACACGCACAAAGATAAGGCAAACCAACACGTCACCCCCAACAGTACTAGAGAAAACAGCAATAACAAGGAAACAAGCAACAAACAGCCTCACCCTACCCCCCTAGCTATTCTCAGTGAAACACATGTCCCCCCTAGCTGCAACGTGCTGCTGCTGGGGGATTCGGTGCTGAAGGGGGTGGAGGAAAAGAAAATGTCCACAGAGAACATGAAAGTGAAAGTCATCAGTGTCCCAGGTCTGACAGTGAAAGACCTATGCCAGTGGCTTAAATCACGCCCACCCTCCCCCCACATCCGCCACGTAACCTTTCACGTCGGCATCAACAGCTGTGGGGAAGGGCCTGTTTCCTCAACAGAGTGGGCCTCTCTGATCCGCGGGATGAAACGGGTGTTTCCCAACGCCCTACACCAAGCCTCCTCCCTCCTCCCTCCCTTTGGTCACCATCACCCTCTGTGGCAGCCAGCTTTCCTCTCCTCCACCCACCTTCGCCAGACCTGCCACAGAGAGGGGATCACTTGCATCGACCACACCCCCTCCTTCCGCGCCAAGTCTGGGAAACCAAAAAAGGCTATGTACCTGGACCAGATACATCCCAGTGCACTTGGCTCCAGGGCCATAGCACTAAACATTCGGTATTCCGGTCAACGCCAACGCGTCACCCCAGACAGCAGATGGCCACAGCGAGTGGTGGTGAAACCAAATGAACAGCCACAGCATCACAATGTCAGCTATGCTGGTGCTGTCAGCCAGGACAAGCAGAATGGACGGCGCTCCAACTCCGCCAAATCCAACCCTGACCACTCCTCCACGACTGACCACAACACGGCACAGACTGCCCACAACGACTACAGCGAGGAATTTCCCTCCCCGACAAATGGCAAACAACCCCCCAACTCCCAACAACACCCAGTTCCACCACCATACCAAACACGACCCTCCGTCCCCCCTACGAACTACCAACACCAATCAATCCAACAATCACCTCCTTATGTCCCCGCCCTCCACTACCCGCCTGGACTCACAACAGCCCCCTATCACCCCGCCCATGTACCAAACCCCTACCCTCCCGCCCCCAAACAACAGCAAGTACAGCCCCTTTCAACTGCACAGCCTCTGATTGGACTATTGGCAGAATTATTACACCCCTACTTACAACGTTGAAAAGGGGCTGTGATCAGTCCCCCCCCCCCCCCCCCAAAAAAAAAAAAATGAGAAGAAAAAAAATGTCCCGTTCCTCCCCCACCCCACCCCCACCCTCTCTCTCTCTCTCTCTCTCTCTCTCTCTCTCTCTCTCTCTCTCTCTCTCTCTCTCTCTCTCTCTCTCTCTCTCTCTCTCTCTCTCTCTCTCTCTCTCTCTCTCTCTCTCTCTCTCTCTGGGCATGCACGCCTTCTCTCTGCTGTCTCTCTCTTCTTCTTTTTTTGTTATAGCGCGGTGATAAGCTGCACGTAAATGTGCTTCCGTTTGTTGCTGAACCTGTGACAATTTCACATTTTTTATTACAAGTGACAGCCTCGTTTATTATAGAGCCTTGACAGAGAAATCTCTATTTCCTCTGTAGTGACATTTTGTTTGAAATATTTGGATATAACATATTTCTAGACTGTGCCTTGTGCCAAAACTGCCGTGTTGGGTGTCACATCCTTCTGAGAGTCTAGGATTTTCAATTCGTTCTCTTTCTTTTTTTTTTTCCTCACTGGACTAGGACCACAGAAATGTGATCGAAAAACGGCATTGCCATTTGATGCCAAAAGTCAACTAAGGAAAAAAGAAAAGAAAAGGAACCTGGTTACAGACTGTCTTCGTTATTCATGGACACTAATGAATTGCACAAGGAAAAAGACTGTTGAGTTTATGAGGATCTACATACGTTCTATCATATTATTGTGTCTCTTACAGTTCTGAATATAATTTTGTGTGTGTTATTTTTTGCTTGTTTTTGTTTTAATTCTATTATTATCAAGGGAGTGGTTTGACCTTTCCTTTGCCATTGATTGTTCTAGTATTGGGTTGATTCTTCCTTACTAGTAACTGTTAGTTTTGAATTGACTCTTCCTTTGATATTGATTGTTTTATTCTTGTGTTGATTGGGTCGATTTTCCCTTGCTATTGATTGTTATAGTTTTGTCATTACCCATAACGATGTCTCAAACTTCGGATACGTGTTCCTCTAAAGAAGGGTTGCGTATCGGTTACCTTAACATTAATAGTGCATACAACAAGCTAGATGAAATAGCGGCTATTCTAGACAATAATGGTAACAATTTCCACGTGTTCTGTCTATCAGAATCAAGACTACGTAACCAAATACCTGATTCTGACCTTAGCATCCCAGGATATAATTTTGTACGCCAGGACCCCACCAAACCGAAAGAAACGGGCCTTCTGCTTTACTATTCTCAAACACTTACAGTAAAACGAATTCCCAAATTAGAACAATATCAAACTGAATCAGTGTGGATTGAGATTAAGCTAAGGCACACTAAACCCTTATCAGTCTGTTGTTTATACAGAAATCCCGCTGAGATAAATGATTGGTTCGATAGTTTCACCTTAATGATGGATGCAGCAGTAATAGAAGACAATGAAATAATTTTACTCGGAGATTTCAACATTGACCTATATAAGCCCCAAACACAGTGGGTAAAACTTTACGAATCTTACAGTTTACATCA
This sequence comes from Phymorhynchus buccinoides, assembly GCA_017654935.2. Taxonomy (NCBI): domain Eukaryota; kingdom Metazoa; phylum Mollusca; class Gastropoda; order Neogastropoda; family Raphitomidae; genus Phymorhynchus; species Phymorhynchus buccinoides. Next base: position 57,773,762 of record CM065681.1, on the reverse strand, counting down.
ACTGATTGATCGACCAACACGCGAAACGGACACATCAAGCACCATCATTGATCATATTTATGTTTCATCCATGAGCAACATAGCAGAAGTATGCTCACCAGTTTTAAATTGTAGTGACCACTACCCTGTGTGTGTAACCTGGATAAAGAAAGGAACTAAAATCCCCCAAGTAGGCCACAAAACAATTCGTTATAGGTGCTTTAAGCATTTTGACAAAGATATCTTTCTCTCGGATCTGCTTAATTCTGGTTTATCAAAGGTTTATCAATACTGTAATCCAGAGGAAGCCTTCGACTGTTGGATTAAAACCTTTTGTTATGTTTATAATAAACACGCCCCTATCAGAATAAAACGTGTTAAAAATAAACCTAAACCACCATGGATAACAGATGATATCGATCAGGCTTCCTATCTTAGAGATTTTTACAAAGCAACCAAAGACCCTAGGGCTAATGCCCAACGTAACCTTGTAAATTCAATGAAGCGTTCAGCTAAACAGAAATATTTTAGGGAGTTACTATTAGACAAAAATCCTAAAAAGGTGTGGAGTGCAATTAATTCCTTGACAAACAAGAATTATGTCAAAAAATCACCTCAATCAACTACTCCCTCTCCGAACGTATTAAATCAGCATTTTGTATCAATTGCGGAATGTCTTATCCAAAATGATACTTGGAAACAAAATGATCTAAAGACGTTGAAAGACTTCTGTTTATCCAAGAATATCCAGTCTACAGTCTCCATTCCGTTACTAACAATATATGAAGTATATGCTGCTCTCACGCACATAAAACAATCTACAACTAAGGATGCAAATGGATTGGATGGGATAATCCTTAAACTTGCTGCTCCTGTCATCACTGACAGTCTAACCTATATATATAATATATGTATTAGTAAAAATTACTTTCCAGCTCAACTTAAAAACGCTAAGATTATCCCACTTCACAAGTCTGGTGATGAGAACGAACCTTCTAATTATAGACCTATATCCATACTGTCAGTTTTGTCAAAACCCTTAGAAAAACACATCCAAAAACACCTATCTCATCACTTAGAAAAGTATGATCTCCTACATCCAAGCCAATCAGGATTTAGGAAACAACACTCATGCCACACAGCTCTAGTTAACATGGTTGATACATGGCTAGGAAATATTAATAACAATCAGTATACTGGAATTGTCTTTGCTGACTTTGCAAAAGCATTTGATGTAATCAATCACTCACTACTTATGAAGAAACTACGTGTTTACAATATAGGTGATCAAGTGTGCCAACTGCTTGAGTCATTTTTATCAAACAGACAACAACAAGTATGCACTGGTCTTCACCAGTCTTCTTCTCTCCCAAACAACTATGGTGTTCCACAAGGTTCAGTTTTGGGCCCATTGTTGTTTTTATTATATATCAATGATTTACCTTTGCTTGTTAAAGACAATTGCAATCTCTTTGCGGACGATAGTTCAGTCGAATCCGCTCAACCTTCATTACACATTTTGTCATCTAATATTTAAGAAAATGTAACTCAACTGGTCAGATGGGCTGAACTAAATCACATGTGTCTGAACCCAAACAAAACTAAGTATATGTGTTTGACAACCAGACAGAAACGCCAAAATCTTTCATCTACTTCGTTCCCAATTCACATCTCGGGACAAACAATCGAGGAATCCAGTTCACACAAGGCCCTAGGTATAACGATTGATAACAAATTATCTTGGTCAGAACACATAGACATATTAAGTAAGAAGGTATCGCAAAGAATATTTCAACTATCAAAAATAAAACATTTCCTCAATCTCAATGCCAGGAAGCAGTTCTATTATGCACATATAAATTCACTTATCAGCTATTCCTCTACTTTGTGGGACTCAGCAAGTGCAAATGTTCTAAAACCTCTCGTTAGACTGCATAAACGAGCTGTTAAATTGGTGCTGCTCAAATCAACTTCTCTTACGAACAATGATTACAAAACAATAGGTATATTACCTTTTAAATTACAGTTGGAGCATAACAAAGCAAGGATGATGCACAAAATCATGACCGGAAATGCTCCTCAATCTTTAATCGACCGCTTCTCCATAAACAGTTACAGGCAGTCAAACAAACTACTAATTCTAACCCCAAGACTAGACTTATTTAAAACCAGTTTAATATACAGTGGTGGATCTTACTGGAATAATTTGCCAGCCACCTTAAAAGCGACCAAACGCCCAGCATCCTTCAACAAACTAATGAAGAACTACCTAATGAACAAACTCCACTGACAATGAACAATGAAAACTCTCTCTCTCTCTCTCTCTCTCTCTCTCTCTCTCTCTCTCTCTCTCTCTCTCTCTCTCTCTCTCTCTCTCTCTCTCTCTCTCTCTCTCTCTCTCTCTCTCTCTCATTTCATCAGGTACATAACATTAGCAAAACATGACTTATTGTATATGTTTTACCCAACAGTTTTGTTGTTGTTGTTTTGTTTTGTTTTTAACAAATAGCATTAAGTCATTGCTGCTGACTCCGATGGACTAACATAAATAAATATTGAACGTATGCACTGTTATTTATCATGATGTCTACATGTGTTTACTTTTTAACTCATGAATATTTTGCGCATCTAACTTTACCTTGTTTTGATCTGTCATGTATAAAGGTATGCATGTTAAAATTGGCTATGTTAAACACAATTAAGTTTGATTTAATAATGTGTATGTGTTTTATTCTATTTTTTGCATTTTACAGACAAGTGTGTAATGTTGGCTTAGGCTTGATTTTCTCATGTTATATATAAAAAATATTAGTGTCGTTTTTTTGTATTTGTTAAAAATTAAGATGATATGTAGGATTTATTTTGCTGTTGACATGTGCACATGCTTACTTTTAAATTTGTTTTGTTAGTTGAGTGTATATTTAAAACTTGAGTGTATAAGGTAGGATTAGGTTTGATTTTGTCGAGTGTGTATGCTAATTTACAAATTTGTGCATGCTAAAAATAAATAAATAAATACTTATATAAAGTAAGATTAAGTTTGATGATGTTATGGATATGTATTTACTATGATTTTATAACGTGTGTGTGTGTGCTTACTTTTAAGTTTATTTTTTAGTTGAATATGCGAAGTAGGCCTACAAGTAACTAGGCTCGACTTTGTCATGTATCGGTGTTTATCGGCTGTGTTTATAATGTTATGATTGTTAAAGATGAGTGTGTTAGATATGCTTCTCTCTCTCTCACTCAGTCTATCTATCTCTGTCTCTGTCTGTCTGTCTGTCTGTCTGTCTGTCTGTCTCTCTCTCTCTCTCTCTCTCTCTCTCTCTCTCTCTCTCTCTCTCTCTCTCTCTCTCTCTCTCTCTCTCTCTCTCTCTCTCTCTCTCTCTCTCAGTGTATGTGCGC
>CM065681.1:57755378-57762878 GCA_017654935.2 Phymorhynchus buccinoides | reverse complement strand
AATCAGGGGCTGGTGGTAAAGAGAGAAAGACAGGAGTTGTCAGCCACACACAGACAGACGATCACATGGGAAACGAAACTGAGGTGTGGGTTACACCCTCTGAACAATCGTCTGAGAGAAAAGTAAACCAATAATTCCATTATGCAGATAAACAGAAGGACAAGACAGACAGGTATCACTGACATACAGACATGACAGCCAGACAGAGAGACAAGAACAGACAAGACAGCAACAAGAGATGTTCAGATAGAGAGAGTAGGCTATGCGCAACAAGACAGGCATTCCAACAGGTACACCAAGATAGGCAGGCAGCAGACGGACAGACAGACAGACAGACAGACAAACCAGTGCAAAACACAGAGACAGTGAAACAGAATGAGATACATTTACAGACAATCGAACATATCAACAGTTCACAAGAGTGTCCACTAAACACACACGAACCTGTGCGCGCGCACACACACATACACACACACACACACACACACACACCCACACACACACACACACACACACACACACACACACACACACACACACACACACACACACACACACACACACACACACACACACACACACACACACACACACACACACACACACGACACACACACACACACGCACGCACGCACACACACACACACACACACACACACACACACACACACACACACACACACACACACACACACACACACACACACACACACATACATACACACACACGCGCGCACGCGCACACACACACACACACACACACACACACACACACACACACATACACACACACACGCCTACAAATATCTCGCTCTGCCACCAATTGGCATCTCAGATCACAACACCATTCTTCTCCTCCCTGCATACAGACAACGCATCCACACACACCCTGTAGTTAAGAAAGTAGTACAGTGCTGGTCAGAAGAAAGCCGCACTGAGTTACAAGGATGATTTGATTGTACTGACTGGAATGCGTTTCTTGATTCAAGTGATAGTATTCATGAAGCCACAGAAGTTATATCTGATTATGTTTTGTTTTGTGAAAATATGATTGTACCCACTAAGACTGTTAAGATATTTCCTAATAACAAGCCATGTGTTTCCAAGTCGCTTAAAACGACACTTGATGAGAAGAAGGTAGTATTTAGTTCAGGGGATACAGCTAAGCGTAGTGAAGTGCAGGCAAAGATTAGGAAGGAAATAAACGAAGCCAGAACACAGTACAAAGATAGAGTAGAGCTACAGTTTCAGTCAGGGAATATGCGGGATGCCTGGAAAGGGATTAAGCTTATGTCGGGAACCACTAGCGAAGCTAAGCACACTCAGGGCTGTAGGACTAATAGTAGCGACAGCCAGCAAGATTTCTCTAACCAGCTAAACACGTTCTATTGTAGGTTTGACAACCAAGACTTCAGCAGCGATTTACATTCTATTACGAGTGACTTGCACAATGAGTTGGGTAGGGAGGGGGCGGATGAAGAACAGTATGAGGTAGAACAAAGTGTAGTTCAGTCTGTGTTTTCTCGTCTAAATGTTAGGAAAGCAAAGGGCCCAGATGGTATTAGTGGTCGAATTTTGAAAGTGTGTGCCTCCCAACTATCAGATGTTTTTAGTTCTTTGTTCTCTTGGTCTCTTAGAGTTTGTACAATTCCTGCTCAGTGGAAGGCCTCTACAATATGCCCAGTCCCCCCAAAACGCAGTCCATCGTGCCTCAATGACTATCGTCCTGTCGCACTCACATCAATTGTTATGAAATGTTTTGGAAAAAATCGTTTTACAACGTCTTCTCCAGACCACAACAGAGCATCTTGACCCGCTTCAATTTGCATACAAACAGAACAGATCCACAGATGATGCAACGCTCACAATTCTACATAATGCATACACTCATCTAGAAAACCGAAATTCTGTTGTCAGAATTCTCTTCATTGACTTCTCGTCTGCTTTTAATACCATAAATGTTCGCCATCGCCTTGCAGGCTTGAGGGAACCGCTCTGGAATGAAAGTGGAATTTGTGATTGTCTGGTGCTGTAATCGTGTGGATTATTGCGATCATCGTCTTCGTCATGGAACGCCCGTCATTTTTGTATCTTTTGTGTCTCTTTCTGTCCAAGGACAGAGGTGCCGCCACCCAGTTTGTATTTCTGACATTTTTGTTTTTCTTCCTTCACGCTGTGTCGTCCGGCTATCGCCCATTGACCCGTGAGTTGGCACGTGCAAGTCAATACAGTGTTTCTGTTGCCCCGCCGCCCGCCAGTGTTTACTACAGTCGTGAAGAGCTACTATCCCTCAAGAATGAACACTCTGAACTCGCCCCATCAGTTTATGACACGCTTCGTCGATTTGGACTGCTCAGCAATCAACAGGGTTTGTCAAAAAAGAAAAAACGGCGACCATTTCGTGGTGGCCGCAGGAAACTCAAGAAAGGTGAGCCCATTCCAGTGCTTGTTTCCACTCGCGATCGTGACAGTCTCCCCCTCGTTTCAAGTGAAAACCCACACAGCGGTAAGCCCTCTTCCTGCATGAATCCTGCAAACCTTATCCATATCAACACTCGTTCTGCCGAAAACTCCCTATCTCGCCACTCTGCTTCTTTCCGTCTGTGTGTCTTCAACGCCCAGGCTCTGGGCACTGGAAAAGAAAAACGCTCTGCCCTGTCCTACTTCATCCGTGACAACAATGTTGATGCGTTCGCTGTGGTGGAAACTTGGTTTCGTTCTGAAGGTGACGAAGCTAAGTGCTGTGACATCGCTCCCCCCGGCCACCACACCCTCTCCTTCCCCCGTCAGTCCCGCGGAGGCGGCATTGCTTTTGTCGTCGCTGATTCACTATCCCCTTTCCTCTCAACCAAGTCTGCCTTCCCCTTCACCCACACCTCCTTCGAACTGGCACAAGTCACCCCTACCTTCCCACACCAAACTTTCCACCTTCTGTTTGCATCGTCCTCCCCAAAGCTCTAAAAACCGCCTGACTGACTCCATCTTTGTTGACGAACTCCCCGATCTCCTGTCCTACTGCAACTCACTCCGTGGGTCCTACATCATCGCTGGCGACTACAACATCCACTTCGACCGCCCCTCTGACTCCACCACCTCCAAAGTCATCGACCTCTTCGATTGCTATGGCCTGGTTCAGTGTGTCCACGCTCCGACTCACATTCGTGGACACACATTGGACAACGTAATCCACAGGGCTGACCAGGCCATAGTGAAGTCTCTCACCATCGACTATACCCTCCCTTCCGACCACGTCTGCCTTGTTGCCGACCTTCATCTTTCCCGTCCTCCACCTTCCAAGACCTACGTTCTGGCCAGAAACCTCTCTGCTGTTGACTTGACTGTCTTCGAGGCTGACCTTCAATCTCATCTGTCTGCTTCGCCGCCAACCGCTCCTGGTGACCTGAATTCCCTCCTCCTTCAGCTTCTGGATCTCTACGCTCCAGCTCGTGGTCGCCTTGTCTCCAAGAGGCCACCCTCACCTTGGTTTTCTTCCGTTGGGCCACAGTTTCAAAGTGCTAAGTGTGAGAGGTGTAGAGCCGAGAGACAGTGGCTTAAATCCAGTCTGACTGTCCATAAAGACATGTTTCAAACTGCCAACAAAATTGTTAATAGCCTTGTTGACACAGCCAAATCTGCTTACTACAATGCCAAAATCCTTGCATGTTCCACATCCAAACAGCTCTACAACATTACTAACACTCTTCTTGGTAAAGCTGACTCTTCTCCTCTTCCTTCTAACATGCCACCTTCTGAACTCCCACAGGCTTTCTCTGACTTCTTTGTTAACAAGATCACTAACCTGAGATTATCACTGGACTCCCTGACTAACAACCATGTATCCTATCCTGACCCCCCTTTCTCTGGAACTCCCTTTGCCTCTTTCCATTCTGTGTCTGAGGCGTTTGTTAAGAAAATCATCATGAAATCTGGCGTTAAGACCTGTGAACTTGACCCACTACCAGCTTCTTTCCTCACCCATTGTCTTGACACTCTTCTCCCTCACATCACCACCATCATCAATCATTCGCTCTCTGATGGTTCTTTTCCATCTTCTTTCAAATCTGCAGTTGTAAGACCTCTCTTGAAAAAGCCCACACTTGATTCTGATAACTTGAAGAACTACAGGCCTGTATCAAACCTTCCCTTTCTTGCCAAAGTCCTAGAGAGAGTTGTTCTTGATCAGCTGTTAGACCACCTACACTCCAACAACCTTGTCTATCCCCTTCAATCTGCTTACCGCTCTGGCCATAGTACTGAGACTGCTCTTCTCAAAATCTGTAACGACATACTGACTGCTCTTGACTCTAACAATATCTCACTCCTGACCCTCTTAGACCTCTCTGCTGCTTTTGACACTATTGACCATTCTATCCTTCTTTCCCGTCTGCATCACTCGTTTGGGCTTTCTGACACTGTTCACAGCTCTTTACATTCCTACATCACTGATCGTCAACAGGTAGTCTCTGTTAATGGTCTTTCTTCTAAACCTTCTTCCTTGGTCTATGGGGTACCACAAGTTCTGTCCTGGGCCCTCTACTTTTCATTCTCTACACCTATCCTGTCTCCTCTATTGTTCAACAATACCTGCTTCATCATCATTCTTTCTCTGACGATAATCAGCTGTACATATCTGGACCACTCTCGAACCTTCCCACCATGATCCAAAGCACCCAGTCCTGTGTAACCAGCCTGAAGGACTGGATGACAGAAAACAAACTGAAACTTAATTAAGACAAATCTGAGCTGATCTTGATCACCCCACCAAAACTTCAAAATCACCCCTCTCTTCCATCCTCCATCAAACTAATTGACTCGTCTATCACTCTCTCTCCTTCTGCCCGCAACCTTGGTGTAACTCTTGATCAAAACCTCTCCTTTCAACAGCATGCCACCAATATCTGTCGTACTTGCTTTCTTGAACTCCGCCGAATTGCTTCTATCCGCCATCTCCTCTCAGAAGATACCACAAAAACTCTTGTCTGCGCATTTGTACTATCCCGCCTTGATTATTGTAATGCTCTCTTGTCTGGCTCCCCCTCTCATCTCATCAACAAACTTCAAAAAGTTCAAAATCATGCTGCCCGTCTCATCTTCCGCTCTTCTAAATATGACCATATAACTCCATTGCTCTGTTCTCTCCACTGGCTCCCTGTTCAGCAAAGAATATCCTACAAGATTGCCTCTCTCTGCTACAAATCTGTCGAGTCTTCCTGTCCTGAATACCTCACTGATCTGCTACATCTCTACACACCGTCTCGAGCTCTGCGTTCCTCATCTAACACCCGTCTCTATTGTATCCCCACTGTCCGCACTAAAACCTATGGTCAACGCTCTTTCTCCTATCAAGCTCCTGTTACTTGGAATCAGTTGCCTCGCTCTCTCAGATACTCATCCTCTCTGCCCACATTCAAACGCCATCTCAAAACTCATCTGTTTCCTAAATAACTACTAATCCCTTCCTTCATGACTTGGTGTGTGAATGTCTGAGAGTGAACGTCTGTGCTTGGTGAGCGCATATAATTATTTGTGGGTGTCCGCGTGTGTGGGTGTGTGGTGTGCGTGCGCTTGCGCGCATGCGTGTGTAATTCTATGTCTGTTTGTTTGTCTGTTTGTTTGTCTGACCGTCTTTGGGTGTTTGTGTAATTTTTATTTCCCATTCTTTATGCTATATGTTAAATATTATTATATGTGGTGTTATATGTGTATATTATATTTTTATATTGTAAACGCCTAGGGCATTAAATTGATTAGGCGTCCTAAATGTTATAATAATAATAATAATACAACCCCATCTTTTAGCAAATAAACTAATAAACATGAGTGTCAACAATAGACTAGTCTTATGGATCATATATTTTCTACTCAAACGCACGCAGACTGTGAGATTTCAAAACGCTCTGTCCTCCACAATGTCTGTATCCACCGGCTGTCCCCAAGGCACTGTCTTATCTCCTGTTCTCTTCACCCTTTACACAAATGACTGTAAAGGAACAGATTCTGCCCCTGTCATTAAATACTCCGATGATACAGCTTTAGTTGACCTTTCTAATTCAGACAGTACTTACTTTGAGCAGGTTGAAACGTTTGTGTAAATCTTGACCTCAACGTAACAAAAACAAAAGAAATGGTAGTCGACTTTAGGAAATCCCCGGTACCAATGCCAGATCTCACAATCAAAGGTGTGACAGTCGAAAGGGTAGATGAATACAAGTATTTGGGAACAATCACAGACAATAAGTTTACTTTTAGTTCTCATGTTGATCATGTTTCAAAGAAATGCCAGACAAGGATGTACTGCCTGAGAAAGCTCAGATCTTTCGATGTTAGCACAGATCTTCTACAAAGCTTTTATCGTTGTTTTCTTGAATCCATTATAACATTTTCATTCATTTGTTGGTACGGTGGCTTGAATGTAAAACCCAAGGGTGTTCTGAATAAGATTGTGAATGTTGGCAGCAAGATCGTGGGTAGTAAACAAGACAGTTTGTGTTTGTTGTATGAAAAACGTGTAGTTCGAAAAGCCAGGGAGATCGCTAATGATCCAAGTCACGTTCTGTCGCATTGCTATGAACTATTGCCATCTGATAGACGGTTCCGCACTATTCGTTGTAGAACACGTGTGCGTGTGTGTGTGTGTGTGTGTGTGTGTGTGTGTGTGTGTGTGTGTGTGTGTGTGTGTGTGTGTGTGTGTGTGTGAGAGAGAGAGAGAGAGAGAGAGAGAGAGAGAGAGAGAGAGAGAGAGAGAGAGAGAGAGAGAGAGAGAGAGAGAGAGAGAGAGAGAGAGGGTGCATGAAATGTTGGGAACTGGAAGGGACCCAAAATATGTGAAAGCTTGGGGTGACTTGGAGAGGGTGGGGGTTTGGGGTAGGGTGGGGGTGAACAAATGAATGCGATAATATAAATGGTGGGAAAGAGGGCAGTTCTTAATGTTTTGATAGTCGCTTGTATCGACCCTAATTATGTTCAATTTTTGTGCGAAGCATGATTTGTTATTCATTTTTCCTTAGTTTTGTTTCCATTTTTCATGCATGCAAATGTGTTTCTTTGATTGTATTGTGCTTGTACGAGACCACGCTGTAATTTCACCTAACGTGATAATAAAGTATTTTTGACTTTGACTTTGACTTGACTTGACGCACACACACACACACGCGCACGCACACGCACGCACGCGCGCACACACACACACACACACACACACACACACACACACACACACACACACACACACACACACACACACACACACACACACACACACACACACACACACATACACTCACGGAGACAGACAGACAGACAAACAAACAGATGACAAACTTGAAGCGTCAACTGTGTTTGCTGATGAAGACAGGTCAGTCGTCAATTAATCAACTTTGGCTAATCTACCCCTGCACGAACTGTAGGCAATGCATAGCTACCGGGGATGAATGTAATCACCAGTCACACATTGCAGCAACGACCGCTTTGCTTGCATCAGATGTGTGCAACACTTCTCTC
>CM065681.1:57742878-57750378 GCA_017654935.2 Phymorhynchus buccinoides | reverse complement strand
ATAACACAATGATTCATCACGTATCAGCAGGCATAATAAAAAGAAAGTATGCACCTTTATCTATTTATCTTTCACAAATTGTACAGAAAACTCTTAACAAATACATCAAACCCAGTTTTGCACAGGATTTCTTTTTATTTTGTTTTACATTTTTTAATATTTTATCATTAAGAACTTACTGAATGTTTTTTTTATTTTTTTTATTAAGAAAATGTACATAGCGTATAACTCTAATACCTATGCGCTTTACAAAATCACTAGAAAGTAAAATAAAACGATAAAAGGCATATAACACACAAGCACACACACACTACACACACACACACGCACGCACACATACACGCACGCGCGCAAGCGAATTACATGCAGAACATATAGAAAAGCAAAGATAAAAGTGTACAGACTCACAAATCACAAACGCATTAGTCCAAGCACGCACCGACATACGCACGCACACTCACACTCACATACACCACATACAGGCCTACTCACAGAATCATGTTATTATTCATGCAACAAAAACTATGCAAGCAAAAACAAATATTTTCCTTAAATAGACAACTTTTTGTTTTCTTTTTCTTTTTTTTCCTTTTTCTCTCTCTCTTTTATTAACAAATCGCACAACATTACTGTTTTGTGTTTGTGTCAATTCATAACCAAATGACACTTTTTTTTCGATAGTCACAGCTTAGTTACCTATAGAATTCTTTCAAACTAAACCCACCAAAAAAAACCCCGAAGTAAATTGCATGTTCCCACAATACATTTTTTCTTATTCGCCAGTGGGCTAAAAAAATATAATAATAATAATAATAATGGGAATTTATATAGAGAGCTCTTTCTCACATGAGCTCAGTGCGCTTTACATTGATAACAAGAAAATTAAATAGACAACTTAATAAGAAGAGTTACATGAACAATATGCCATTAAAAATAATTACACAAGAACGTGCATAACACACCACACAACACATACACCACATACACACACACGGCCGCGGGCGCACGCGCGCGCGCACACACACATACACACGCGCGCACGCACGCACGCACGCACACACACAAACACACACACACACACACACACACACACACACACGCGCGCGCGCGCGCGCGCGCGCACGCACGCACACGCACACGCACACGCGCACGCAAGCACACGCACACACACGCACACGCACGCACGCACACACGCACGCACACACACACACACACACACACACACACACACACACACACACACACACACACACACACACACACACACAAACACACATACACACACATTATGCAGAAGGCAATACAATGGTCTGAGTATTGAAACAACGATGAAACAACAATGTTCCCCACAGCCATTGCTTTCCAGTGTAAACAATTGAGCAGTACTTTGCAGCATGTTCGCCAAGGGATCTTATGAAACCTCAAAATACAACATTACTGAACAACACTGAGTGGTGCTTTTTGGGGAGTAAACTGATTATTTTCCTAATTGTAGAAAAAAAGAAACAATTAGGAACAGTGTGTGAAACAATGGACGAGACAAGGATTTTGTGAAGCTGATTGAGGGAGGGATGCTCACAAACCTTAGCACTGTGGGAACGCTATGACGACATCACGAGACTCGGTGAGAATGTTTCCTCTCTCTCTCTCTCTCTCTCTCTCTCTCTCTCTCTCTCTCTCTCTCTCTCTCTCTCTCTCTCTCTCTCTCTCTCTCTCTCTCTCTCTCTCTCTCTCTCTCTCTCTCTCTCTCTCTCTCTCTCTCTCTCTCTCTCTCTCTCTCTCTCTTTCTTTCTATTTTTTTCGTTAAGATCTCGATTTCAAATTTCCCTCCTGCCACCACACTCTCTTCCCACCTCCACTCACCTCCTTACAATGTCTGCTTTTTTAAAAGTCGCTTTTGCAACAAAACACACACACACACAAACAATAATATATAAAAAAACACCATTAACTGTATAAGGATGGTCTTATGTTCCCGAATCGTTCTGTATTTAGATACATTTTTGTCTGTGCTTCTAATTTGTCTGTTTGTCTGTCTGTCTCTTTTTTTTCCACTCTCTTTCCCGCTCTCTCTGTCTCTCACTGTCTGTCTGTCTGTCTGTCTCCCTCTCTCTTCTCTTTCCCTCACTTCTTTCTCACTTTAACTTTGTCTTTTTGTTGAAATAAACGCAAGCACGTATCCCCCCCCCCCACCCCCCACCCCCAACCCCGCTTCTCTCGCTCTCCTCCCTCCCCCGTCTTTCTCTTTCTTCCTTTGTTAATCAGAGTGAGAGTGCGTGCGCACACCTGCGCGTGTCTGTCTATATAAGTGTGTCTATATATATATATATATATATATATATATATATATATATGTGTGTGTGTGTGTGTGTGTGTGTGTGTGTGTGTGTGTGTGTGTGTGTTTGTGTGTGTGTGTGTGTGTGTGTGTGTGTGTGTGTGTGTGTGTGTGTGTGTGTGTGTGTGTGTGTGTGTGTATGTGACTGTGACTGTGTGTAAGCGTGCGTGTGTGTCAGTGTGTGTGTGTTTGTGTCCGTGTCTAAGTGTGTTTGCATGTGTGTGCGCGCGCATGTATGTGTGTACGTGTGTGTGTACGCGCTTGCGCGCTGTGTGTGTGTGTGTGTGTGTGTGTGTGTGTGTGTGTGTGTGTGTGTGTGTGTGTGTGTGTGTGTGTGTGTGTGTGTGTGTGTAAGTGCGCGTGTGCGCGCACTTGTGTGTGTGTGTATGTCCCTTTAATTGATATTTACATTTTGTATGCCTATGTGTATACGTGTGAGGAGGATAAAGAAGAGGAGGAGGAGGAGGAGGAGGAGGAAGAAGAAGAAGAAGAAGAAGAAGAAGAAGAAGAAGAAGAAGAAGAAGAAGAAGAAGAAGAAGAAGAAGAAGAAGAAGAAGAAGAAGAAGAAGAAAGAAGAAGAAGAAAGAAGAAGGAAGAAGCAAGGAAATAATAATAATTATAATAATAATAATAATAATAATGATAATAATAATAATAATAATAATAATAATAATAATAATAATAATGATAATAATAATAATAATAATAATAATAATAATAATAATAATAATAATAATAAAACAGGAGGAGGCTAAGAAGGAGTCGGAGGAAGCGGAGGAGCGGAGGGAGGAGGTAGAGGAGAGAAGGAAGGAAGAAAAACAAAAAGGCGACAACGACGACGACGACAAAAGTGACGATGAAGAAGGAGGAGGAGGAGGAAGAAGGAGGAACAGGAGGAGGAGGAAGAAGGAGAGGAGGAGGAGGAGGAGGATAAGAAGGAGAAGACTATGACCAGGACGATGACGATAGCAAAAAAGAAAAAGAAGAAGAAAGGAGAAAGAGGAAGAGGAGGAAGGAGAAGAAGGAGAAAAATAAGAATGAAGAGAAGGGAAGGCCACTATGCGGGTGTCTGTGACTCTGTCTCCTAGTTTGCCATTGTTGGTTGACGGTGTGAAGCGGGAAGCTGGCACCGTGTTCAATTATGGAGGGTGTGCAACAAAGAGGTGAATACACCATTCATTTTGTTGTCCTTTGCCGATGTACCATCGCGCAAAGGACTTTGAAGTCGTCGCGTTTTGTGTGTGTGTGTTTTTCTGTCTGTCCCAATTATATCTCCCGAACCGCTTGACAGTATCGCTTCACATTTTGTGTGGTGGTGTGTCACCATGCGTGGAAGGCGTCGATGCATAAATTATCGCCGTCGTGAACTTGACCTTGGCGTATGACCTTAAAAACCTAAGCTCTTTATGGGGCCACTACTTCTACGCCGTTAGACTTAGAGTCTTCAAACTTGGCGTGTAGGTGCATTGGCTTATAGCCCTTCTGATCAAGGTCAAGGTCAAGGAGATTGGTAGGCCTTGAAAGTGGTTGGGGTCTAACAATTGTGTTTTAAGCCATATTTTCCACATTATTTACTTGCCAGAAGCGCTTCAGATTGTGTGTGGTAGTGTAGAACCTAGAGTAGAAAACATCCGAGCATAAATTATTGGCGTACTGACCTTGACCTTGAAGTGTGACCTTGAAAACCGAAATTTTCTTCTTTGCGCTACATATTTCTTATCTAAGCAGTATCTCGTGAACTAGAAGACAGAATCCCTTCACATTTTGTGTGAGGGTGTGAGTAAAAGTATCACACATTGGTGCATACATTATGCCTCGTAAATATAATGGCGCCGAGCGGTAGACATGTTTTCGTTTTTCTTCACCCTCTTATATCTCGTGAAATACTGCATAGAATCACTCCAAAGTTTGTGTGAGGGTGTAAAAATAGGAGTAGAAGACATTGCAGTACAAATTGTGCCACGTGGGATTTAAATGTCGCCGAGCGGCAGACATGTCTCTGAGTTAAGTGTGTAACCCCATTGATTAAGGGTGTACACCCCACTGATTATGGGTGTGCATCCCGGTAAAGGATACTAAGAGTAAAGCACATTGTAGCACAAAATGTGCCATGTAGGGTTTAAATGTCGCCGAGCGGCAGACATGTCTCAGTGTTAAGGGTGTACACCCCACCAATTAAGGGTGTGTATCCCGTTAAAGGATGTGCACCCAGTCAAGGATGTGTAGGTGTATCACCCAAAAGACACAAGGAGGACGGGGGCTAAGATGTGAGGGGGAGGGGAGGTACAGGGCGGGGCGGATGCAAGGCGTAACGGGCAAAAGACATATATGGCAATGCTCTTAGTTTGAAAGCGGCTTGATGCATGAAAATCTAAAGAACAATTCCTTTAGGTTAGGTGTCCGTGTGCAATGTGGGTGGTGAGGTGAGGTGTGGAGTATTTTAGTTTGTGTATGAGTGTGTGTGTGTGTGTGTGTGTGTGTGTGTGTGTGTGTGTGTGTGTGTGTGTGTGTGTGTGTGTGTGTGTGTGTGTGTGTGTGTGTGTGTGTGTGTGTGTGTGTGTGTGTGTGTGTGTGTGTGTGTGAGAGAGAGAGAGAGACATGCAGCTCAGTAATGATCCTTTAATCCATCTGTGCACATACAAAATTGTTCCTAACCCATACTTTTAGTTTGTAAAAAGATAACAGACCCGGATGGATGCAAATTCAAAGCTGTTTGTGCAATAAGGCAGAAAAAATCCAAGATGATTAGACAATTTGTCTACATCATTCATTTTGTAAACCACAAGTGTGATGCAAAAATAATGATATTAATTGACACAAAAAATAATAAACGCAACGGCACAATAAATCGTGCTTTTTGTTGTGACATATGCAAAAATCGCTCTCAGTTTCCACTAGCACACTTTTCCCATGTTCATGGTCATTTTAGAAAATGCTACCAGAAATTTCTAACTAGCCAAATGATTAAATTGGTGAGAAATATATCTGAGGGTCAAAGTAAGGATAAGGCTACATACCTTAAGATGCACTGGAATTATGTCCCAGTCAAACGAGCATCTTACAACTATGCATGTGTTTTGATGGGTGTTCAATATTTGCATTGAGGGATTCACAGAAGGGACAGTTCTGTGACATAATTTGTGACATATTGATTGTCCAGCTCATGAAGGATGCACGTTGCCCCAAATCCAGAAGATGTTTCTTATATATGCAAAACTCGCCCCAGCACATATGGGTGACAATGTTTTTCTCTGAAGAGATGATAGGGGCAGCACCCAAATTATCTCCATGGTTGCTCTGCACAAAGCAGTCTCCAGCTCCAGAAGCAAAGTGTAAGATATCTTCTCTGCACTACCAGCTGAATGGTAGAGTCGATGTTAAACAGGAAATGTTTGGGTATTATCCACCAACTCTCAGGAAAAGGCCTGACATCGATCTTGTCCCACAGAGTTCAAGGGTTGTTTTGCCTTTTACCAGACACGCAATGCACATTTGTGCCTGAGATATCACTTTCTTCTTCTGCTGATTTAGTCACACGCTTCACAAATCTTCTTCTTTCTAGAACTGTAAAATGTACGTATCCCCAAAACGGTAATAGAATGTTTGTAGCTGACTGCAAATCTCAAAATGCTTTTCATGTTTGTCACTATACGACTATGCGATTACCTGAAATAACAACAGCTGTAGTTGCCATGCTACCTCCCTCTTCCCCATTCCACACTCCTCCTTTGAACTGGCCCAGCTCTCCGTTACTCTCCGTCAGCACTGCCTCCAGCTTTTCTGCCTCTACCGCCCCCCCCTCCCAACAAAAAAAACAAACTTTCCGACTCCCTCTTCCTCGACGAGTTTCCCTCTTTGCTGGAGCACTGCAACACTATCAGCGGTGTTCCAATCATCATGGGCGACTTCAACATTCATGTTGATGTTCCCACTGACCCCCTCACCCTCCGCTTCACCGCACTGCTGGATGACTTCGACCTGCACCAGGCTGTGACCTTCCCCACCCACCAGAAAGGTCACACCCTTGACCTGGTTATCGTCAGGCGTGACGACGAAGATGTCCTGCGGTCTACTGCTCCTGACTCCTTCCTGGACTTTTCTGACCATCTCTGTGTTCTTTCCTGCCTCCGTTTATTCCACCCTTCATGCCCTCCTGTGTATGCTGAGACCAGGAAGATCTCCTCCATCGACATCACTGCCTTCATGTCTGACCTCAGGGCCAGACTTGACTCATCTCTACAGCCTTCTGCCGACCAGCTCCACCACCTCCTGACCAGTCTACTCGACCTCCACGCCCCTGTCATCCGTCGCAAGATCTCCAGTAGGCCTCCATCACCGTGGTATGCTTCTGTGGCACCTGAGGTGACTCAGGGTAAACAAGAACGCCGCCGTGCAGAGCGCCAGTGGGTTAAGACTGGACTTGAAATTCACAAACAGATTTTTCGAGCCATGAACAAAATTGTGTCTGACATTATAGATAAGGCCAAATGCTCTTGTTTGAATGCCCAAATTCTCGCTTGTACCACTTCACGTCAATTGTTTAGTTTAGCCAACTCCCTCCTTGGTAAACCAAAGTCCACACCTCTACCTTCTTCTATCCCTGTGTCTGAACTCCCTCAACGTTTCTCTGATTTCTTTCACAGCAAGATAGCCACCATCCGCCACAATCTTGATTCTCAATCTGCTCCACCATCAACTGACTCTGTCCCTGATCCCTCCTTTTCTGGCAGTATGTGGTCTGAGTTCCGTTCTGTTTCCACTGATGAGGTTAAGAAGATTTTGACCCGAACTCAGACTAAAACCTGTGAACTAGACCCTCTACCTTCATCTCTCTTCTCCCAGTGTCTTGATGATCTCCTTCCTTACTTTACATCCATCATCAATGAATCTCTATGTTCAGGCCGCTTTCCAACTCATTTCAAATCTGCAGTTGTCAAACCTCTCTTAAAGAAGCCTAGTCTTGATCCTGAAAATCTAAAGAACTATCGGCCTGTCTCTAATCTTTCATTCCTTTCTAAACTTACGGAAAAGGTGGTTCTTAAACAGCTGTCTGACCATCTTCAGGTAAATGATCTTTTCTATCCAAACCAGTCTGCTTATCGAGCAGGTCACAGTACTGAGACAGCCCTCTTAAAGATAACGAACGACCTGCTCACTGCCTTGGA
>CM065681.1:57735378-57737878 GCA_017654935.2 Phymorhynchus buccinoides | reverse complement strand
ACGGGGGCATATAGAGACTGGGATACAATGACACATAGAGACGGAGACGCATATAAACGGGGACATATAGAGACTGGGATACAATGACACATAGAGACGGAGACGCATATAAACGGGGGCATATAGAGACTGGGATACAATGACACATAGAGACGGAGACGCATATAAACGGGGGCATATAGAGACTGGGATACAATGACACATATAAACGGGGGCATATAGAGACTGGGATACAATGACACATATAAACGGGGGCATATAGAGACTGGGATACAATGACACATATAAACGGGGGCATATAGAGACTGGGATACAATGACACATATAAACGGGGGCATATAGAGACTGGGATACAATGACACATATAAACGGGGGCATATAGAGACTGGGATACAATGACACATATAAACGGGGGCATATAGAGACTGGGATACAATGACACATATAAACGGGGGCATATAGAGACTGGGATACAATGACACATATAAACGGGGGCATATAGAGACTGGGATACAATGACACATATAAACGGGGGCATATAGAGACTGGGATACAATGACACATATAAACGGGGGCATATAGAGACTGGGATACAATGACACATATAAACGGGGGCATATAGAGACTGGGATACAATGACACATAGAGACGGAGACGCATATAAACGGGGGCATATAGAGACTGGGATACAATGACACATAGAGACGGAGACGCATATAAACGGGGGCATATCGAGACTGGGATACAATGACACATAGAGACGGAGACGCATATAAACGGGGGCATATAGAGACTGGGATACAATGACACATAGAGACGGAGACACATATAAACGGGGGCATATCGAGACTGGGATACAATGACACATAGAGACGGAGACGCATATAAACGGGGGCATATAGAGACTGGGATACAATGACACATAGAGACGGAGACACATATAAACGGGGGCATATAGAGACTGGGATACAATGACACATATAAACGGGGGCATATAGAGACTGGGATACAATGACACATATAAACGGGGGCACATCGACATTCCTCCTAAGGGGCCGACCCAATGCATACGATTCAATCCAACTGCGATCCGACTGCGACATTTGTCAGGCATGATTCTCGTGAAATTCTACTGTCTGGATGAATCACACGAAATCCTACTAGTTTTGTTCACTATAAATGTGTAGTCCCCCGAACACAAATCTCATGAAATATCTGTATATTTCTATCAGACCTTTGATGTGATTCGTGTATTGGGGTCTATTTTAATATTTGAGCTGTGATCTTATTGATTCATTGCTTATGTTTTACGTGCCACCACATGTTTTTTAGACACTAAATTGTGTGACTTGTAACTTGTGACATGAGTTTAGTGAACGAAAATAGTAGAATTATCTTTAGACAGAGATATTTCACGAGAATCCTGCCTCACAGACATCGTCACAGTCGGATCGCAGCTGGGTTGAATCGTATGTAGTGTGGCGACCCCTTCAGTGTACGGCTTTGAGCGCCTACGGCTATAAAGTGACATTTTCTGGTGTAAAGACGATCACTTTTCAAATCCCAAAGTTTGTTTGTTTGTTTGATTTTTGTCATGCATTTGTAGCAGTACGAAATTCACTGGGTTTTCAGATTGGCACGTTTGCCTACACTAGAATCTCATGTCATGAGTGATAGTTATGCTATACAGCTTGGGGGGCTTATTCGGGTTAAACGCGCTAATTCCACCTTGATGAACTAAGCATGACAACAACGCTAGCTTTATCAGTATATCCATCGACCTCTTTGATAAGCGGGCAACAACATACAATCACAGGTGGCAAGGAAAGTCAGACAGAGAATCGTTTACATTGACGCATACACGAACAAAGGAAGAAAGAGAGAACTACAGATATAACACGCGCAAACACGCGCGTGCGCGCGCACTCAAACACACGCACGTACGCGCGCTCGCTCAAATACACACGCACACGCGCACGCACACACACACGCACACGCGCACGCACACACACACACACACACACACGCACACACACACACACACACACACACACACACACTGACACGCACACACACACACCCGCATGCTGGTTCACAAATTCACACGAATACTCTCGCTGTCTCTGTCTCTCTCTGTCTTTCTGTCTGTCTGTCTCTCTCTCTATCTCTCTGTGCCTCTCTGTCGCTGTCTCTGTCTCTGTCTCTCTCCCCCCCCCCCCTCCCTCTCTCTCTCTCTCCCTCTCTTCCCCCATCCCAATGTGACGCTTGCAAGCGTGACACAAAGTGACTGGTGAGGTGTGACGCTAGGTGATCGATGAACCCCTATAATTGCCAATATCGATACTGAGCACAGAGGGTCTACTACAACCCCCTCTCCTCCTCTTGTCGTCTGCTCCTACCACCACCCCCACCACCCCTTCTACGCCCACCCCCCGTGCCTCATGCTTTCACTCGCGCCCGTCTTCATCAACAGTAATCCTCTACTTTACTCTGGTTGGTT
>CM065681.1:57712878-57727878 GCA_017654935.2 Phymorhynchus buccinoides | reverse complement strand
ACTCCTCTTCTGCCTCCCCACCCCCCCCCCCCCCCCCCCCCACCACACACACTCCTCCCTCTGCCTCCCCCCCACACACCCACACCAACACACATTCCTCTTCTGCCTCCCCACCCCCCACACACACCCCCACACACACTCCTCTTCTGCCTCCCCACCCCCCCCCCCCCCCCCCAACACACACACACTCCTCTTCTGCCTCCCCCCCCCCCACCCACCACACCAACACACACACCCTCTTCTGCCTCCCCACCCCCACCCCCACACAACCCCAACACCACACACTCCTCTTCTCACCCCCCCCCCCACCCCCCCACAAACACCCCCACCCACCCCCCTTCTGCCTCCCCCCCCCCCCACACCCACACCCACACACACCCTCCCTTCCCCCCCCCCCCCCACCCCCACACAACACCCCACACCACCCCCCTCCCCTGCCTCCCCCCCCCCCCTCCACACACACCCACAACACTCCTCCCCCTTCCACCCCACCCCCCCCACCCCCCCCCACCCACACCCCCACAACCCCTCTTCTGCCTCCCCCCCCCCCCCCCCCCACCCCACCAACACACACACTCCTCTTCACCCTCCCCACCCCCCCCCCCACCCACCCCCCCACCCACACCACCTCCCCTGCCTCCCCCCCCCCCCACCACACCCCCACCCACCACCCCCCCCCCTGCCCCCCCCCCCCCCACCCCCACACCACCACCAACACCCACTCCTCTTCTTCCCCCCCCCCCCACACCCCCCACCCACCCACACTCTCCCCACCCCCCCCACACCCCCCACCCCCACACCCACCCACACCCCCCACCTTGCCCACCCCCCCCCCACCCCCCCACACACCACACACAAACCTCCCCCCCTTCTGCCTCCCCACCCCCCCCACACCCACACCCACACACACTCCTCTTCTGCCCCCCCACCCCCCCCCCCCCCCACCCCACACCCACCTCTTCTTCTGCCCCCCCCCCCCCCCCCTTCACAACACCAACCCCACACTCCTCCACCCTGCCCCCCCACCCCCCCACACCCACACCCACACACACTCCTCTTCCCCCCTCCCCACCCCCCCACACCCCCACCCCCCCACCCCACTCCTCTTCCCTCCCCCCCCCCACCCCCCCCCCCCCACCCACCCCCCCCACCACTCCTCTTCTGCCTCCCCACCCCCCCACACCCACACCCCACACACTCCCCCCCTGCCCCCCCCCCCCCCCCCCCCCCCACACCCCACACCCCCCCCCCCCTGCTTCCCCCCCCCCCACACCCACCCCCCCACACCCCACCCCCCCCCCCCCACCCCCCCCCCACACCCCCCCACCCCCCCCACCCCCCCACCCCCCCCCCCCCCCCCCCACACACCCCCCCACCTCTCTCCCCCCCCCCCCCCCCCCCCCCACCACACCCCCCCACCACTCCCCCCCTCCCCACCCCCACACACCCCCTCCCACCCACACACCCCCCACCCCCCCCCCCCCCCCCCCCCCCCACACCCACCCACTCCCTCTTCTGCCCCCCCCCCCCCCCCCCCCCCCACCCAACCACACACCCACCCCCCCCCACCCCCCCACACACCCACCCCCACACACACTCCCTCCTGCCCCCCCACCCCCCCCCCCCCCCACCCCCCCACCCACACACTCCTTTTTCCTGCCTCCCCCCCCCACACACCCACCCCCCACATTCCCCCCCTGCCCCCCCCCCCCCCCCCCCCCCACCCCCCCCCCACACCCCCCTCCCCTGCCCCCCCCCCCCCCCCCACCACACACCCCCACCCATTCCCTTCCCCCCCCCCCCCCCACCCCCACCCCCCCCCCCCCCCACCCACACACCACCACCCCAACCCCCCCCCCCCCCCCCCCACACACCCACACACCCCCCCCTCCCCACCCTTCCCCCCCCCACCCCCCCACCACCCCCCCCCTTTCCCCTTTCCCCCCCCCCACACCCACACCCCCCACACACTCCCTCTTCACCCCCCCCCCCCCCCACCCCCCCACCCCCACCACTCCCCCCCTGTCCCCCCCCCCCCCCCACCCACCCCCACCCCCCACCCCCCCCTGTCTTCCCCCCCCCCCACCCCCCCCCCCCCACACCCCCCCCCCCCCCCCCCCCCCACCCACCCCCACACCCACTCCACCCTGTCTCCCCCCCCCCCACACCCACCCCCCCACACACTCCCCCCCCCCCCCCCCCCCCCCCCCACCCCCCCACACACACCTCTTCTGTCCCCCCCCCCCCCCCCCCCCCACCCACACCCACACACACCCCTCCCCCCCCCCCCCCCCCCCCCACACCCACACCCCCACACCCCCCACCCCCCCCCAACCCCCACCCCCCCACACCCCCACCCCCTCCTCCCCTGTCTCCCCCCCCCCACCCACCCACCCCCCACCACACCCCCCCCCACCCCCCCCACACACCCCCACCCACCCACACCCCCCCTGTCCCCCCCCCCACACCCCACCCCCCCCACACAGACCCTTCCCTCCCTTCCCCCCACCCCCACCCCACACCCCCCCCCCCTTCTGTCCTCCCCCCCCACACCCACACCCACACACACTCCCCTTCTGTCTTCCCCCCCCCCCCCACCCACACCCCCCTCCCCCACCCCCCCCCCCCCCCCCCCACACCCACACCCACACCCACTCCTCCACCCCCCTTCCCCCCCCCACCCCCCACACCCACACACACTCCTCGTTCCACCCCCCCCCCCACCCACACCCACCCCCACTCCCCTTCTGTCTCCCCCCCCCACCCCACACACCCACCCCCCCTCCTGTCCCCCCCCCCCCCCCCCCACACCCACCCCACACCCACTCCCCCCCCCCCTTTCCCCCCCCCCCACACCCACCACCCACACACCCTCCCCTTCCCCCTTCCCCCCCCCCACACCCACACCCACACACACTCCTCTTCTGTCTTCCCCCCCCCCACCCCCCACACCCACACACACTCCCACCCTGTCCCCACCCCCCCCCCCACACCCACTACCCACCCCACCCTCCTCTTCTGTCTTTCCCCCCCCCCCACACCCACCCCCCCCCCCACACCCACACACACTCCTCTTCTGTCTTCCCACACCCCACACACCCACACACCCCACACCCACACACACTCCTCTTCTGTCTTCCCCCCCCCACACCCCACACCCACACACACTCCTCTTCTGTCCTTCCCACACCCACACACCTCCCAGGCAACAAACAATAAGCCACCACAAACCGCGACAAACTCAGACTCCGTCAAAGGACAAAAAACAAACCGCGACAAACTCAGACTCCGTCAAAGGACAAAAAACAAACCGCGACAAGCTTAGACTCCTTTGCCGAGTCTACGATCGCAAAAGAATATAATTTTAAAAAACCAAATACAGGCAGCAGCATGCACAAATGCAGCCTACCTTACCCCCACATTTCACCCCCATGCACTACCCAGTACACCCCCCCCCCCTCCGACACACTCCTCTTCTGTCTCCCCCCCCCCCCCCCCCCCCCCCAACCGCCTCCCAGGCAACAAAACAATAAGCCACCACACAACGACTGGTGCTGCCAGCTTGGTTTTAACGCCATTTTACTGATCCACTGCTTCTCTTCGAGTTAGCCTGGGTCAGAATAAGGTTTTGTTCTCCAATAATATTATTGTTTCCGACAGACACTCTAAAATACTTTTTTTTTAAAGTCACTTCGCAGAGTCTGCTGTTTGGATTAATCATGTTTTCTTCGTTCGTTTGGAAATTGTGCTCTCCAAAGTGTTGTGAATAGTTGTGAAAGATGTGGAAAGAAGGCGTATAACGTGGTGTTTTTTCCCCTGATCATTCTTTTGAAGAGTATCTGCAGCAATGTGGAACTTTGACTATTTCTCATATTATGGTGTTTGTAAGGGGCTTGATGAGTATCTGCAGCAATGTGGAACTTTGACTATTTCTCATATTATGGTGTTTGTAAGGGGATTGAAGAGTATCTGCAGCAATGTGGAACTTTGACTATTTCTCATATTATGGTGTTTGTAAGGGGATTGAAGAGTATCTGCAGCAATGTGGAACTTTGACTATTTCTCATATTATGGTGTTTGTAAGGGGCTTACAAAACTCTCCAGGCTTTCGTGGGATTTAAAGATATTTGCAACCTTTTGTGTTTATTATTAGGGGCTTGCAAAACTGTCCTTGCTTTCGTGGAGTTTATTTAGGATTACAGTATTCTGCAAGCGTTTGTAGTGTTACTTAGAGACTTTACAAACTCTCCAAGTATGTTCACTATAATATTATTTATTTTTCATTTGTGTTTTTAGGAGTTGGGATAAGCATTGGATTTAGTGTGTTCATGTTTCTGGTCGATGTGAAAGTTCGATGACAATGTGTTGCTGAATCTTTCACACACGATCGATGTTTGAACGTGTGTGTGTGTGTGCGTGTGCGTGCGTGTGTGCGTGTGCGTGTGCGTGCGCGTGCGCGTGCGTGTGCGCGTGCGTGCGTGTGTGTGCGTGCGTGCGTGCTTGCGTATGTGTGTGTGTGTGCGTGCGTGCGTGCGTGCGTGTGTGTGTGTGTGTGTGTGTGTGTGTGTGTGTGTGTGTGTGTGTGTGTGTGTGTGTGTGTGTGTGTGTGTGTGTGTGTGTGTGTGTGTGTGTGTGTGAGTGTGTGTGTGTGTGTGTGTGTGTGTGTGTGTGTGTGTGTGTGTGTGTGTGTGTGTGTGTGTGTNGTGTGTGTGTGTGTGTGTGTGTGTGTGTGTGTGTGTGTGTGTGTGTGTGTGTGTGTGTTTTCCCCGCGTGGTTTTGACAATGTTCTGTAAATCAACATGAATTGTTTTGACGTCAAAACAACGGAGAAAGTGTAAAGTGCAGTTGTAGTGCACGCGAACTACAACCGCACTTGCGCTCCAAGTCACAAGTGTACTATCCGGGACAGAAAATATTGGTCGGATTTATGGACGGAAAAAGGGATAAATTCATTCTTAAAATCCCCTATAGATACAGCACTTTGTCCGTTTTTGATGGTAAAGACACTGTTTTTGTCAAAACAACGCGGGGAAACCCAGTATGTGTGTGTGTGGGGGGGGGGGGTGCGTGCGTGTGTGTGTGTGTGTGTGTGTGTGTAAACAGACACGGAAAAGACATGAAGACATTCGACAAAATTGATTAATTCTTTTCTGGATATGTTTTTAGCTGTTCGTAGGCATACCATTGTCCATTATGTTGTTGAATAAAAACAATGTCACGTCCATTGTTACTCCTCCCAAATCGTCATTATGTAAAGAAGAGAGAGCTTCGAACAGCATTGAAATGTATATCTTGAAACAATGTCATCTACTTTATTTCAACGAACACGTATGATCCAATGGCATGACGTGGCATGAAGGCTTACACTGATTGTGGCCTAAGTAAATATTCTGTCGCAATGACATTCAAAGAAAAAGTCAAAGAATCAGTATCTTTGTTTGCCATAAGGCATCTAGAGAACAGGACTCTGGGATAATTGAAAAAAACACTGATTGGCTGATAATATTTTTTACCTGGTATTCGGAATAATTGGTTTTGTTTTACAAGACTGACACTTGATCTTAACGTTATTGTTTCTGCATTCACTTTTAAGTAAAAACTGAAGAAATAAATGTTTATAAGTTCATTACCAAATAAAATAAATAGCTTATTTTGTTAAGCAGTGATGCATTCAAATAAGCCAATCAATTAATCATGTAGTGAACAAACAGGTAATCCTAATTAAACAGACTGAACACTAACACATCATATGAACAAAAACGGGAACGTGGTGTCATTTTTAAAAAAAAACCTCAATATGAATCATGTTCATATATAGACGTTATTAACAAAATGGTGTGTGGTGTGTGTGTGTGTGTGTGTGTGTGTGTGTGTGTGTGTGTGTGTGTGTGCGCGTGTGCGTGTGCGTGTGTGAGTGCGTGTATGCGCATGTATGTGTATGTGTGGATGTGTATATATGCGTGCGCGCGCGTGTGTGTGTGTGTGAGAGAGAGAAAGAGAGTGAGAGAGAGAGAGAGAGAGAGAGAGAGAGAGAGAGAGAGAGAGAGAGAGAGAGAGAGAGAGAGAGAGAGAGAGAGAGAGAGAGAGAGAGAGAGAGAGAGAGAGAGAGAGAGAGAGAGCGAGCGTGTCAGACATTGCCATAATGGGGTTAACATTCTTATGAGATGGTAGAATAAACGTAACACGATAATGGTATTATTTTCTAATAAATGCCTTGTAAATCTACATATGAACACAGCAGTAAGCGAACTGTTTCGATCTTAACTTGGAAATACCTGTCTAAAATCACTATTGATGTGAAAAGACATTAAATTAAAGATTCATTCATTCATTCACCTGGAAACACAACACCCTCTCTCTCTGTATCACTGTCTTTCAATCTCGCTCTCTCTTTCTCTCCCTCTCTCTCTCTCACTCTCTCTCTCTCTCTCTCTATCTCACTCTCTCTCCCTCCCTCTCTCTCTCTCTCTCTCTCTCTCTCTCTCTCTCTCTCTCTCTCTCTCTCTCTCTCTCTCTCTCTCTCTCTCGCTGATTAATTTGAACACGTTGTTTTTGTTTTAAATTGCTCACTGTTTCTCCTAAAGCTTGACTCATCCATACACATTTTTGTATTTGTTATTGGCCTTTTCCATCTTATTGATATATAATTATACAATTCGTTGGTTTTATATTTTGTTGGTGATTGTAGTTTTAGGTACTTATGTTACCATGGCCAATGTTAGCAACAATTCTAGATGGACAATTCGTTGGTTTTATATTTTGTTGGTGATTGTAGTTTTAGGTACTTATGTTACCATGGCCAATGTTAGCAACAATTCTAGATGGTTATCCAAACCTGGTTTTAAAATAGACTATTTAAATGCATGCCATCTTTTAAACCAAATGTCTGATGTGCCTTCGATCTTGTCAAATTTTTATCATTGTTTTCATTGTTTCGCTTTTGCCGAATCTAGGTTATCTGATGTTGTGTTTGACAATCTTATTTCTGTACCTGGGTACAATGTTATTAGAAAAGATGCTTCAAGTAAGCTACACACAGGCATGGTTGCATACATACACCAATCAGTGAACTATAGACAGGCACATGCCTTCGATAGGTACAACATAGAAGGTATCTGGATTGACATTCGCTTAAAGGGTCACACACCAATTATTGTGGGATTTTAATATAGAAACCCCGATGAATGAGTGGAGTGGTTTAATCGTTTTTCATCTATGATGGACAATGTTTCCTTATCCTATACTGATATATCAATTGCTTAGTGATTTAAATATTGATTTACTAAACCCCATGATAACTGGAAACATATCTATGAATCTTATAATATATCTCAACAACTTAGTAATCCCACAAGAATAACACTACAGACTCAAACACTCATTGATCATAATACGTCACTAATCCAAAGCACATTGTAGAAACGTCTGTTCCTGTCTTCGGATTAAGTGATCACTTCCCTAGATATATGTTTAACATGGTCAAAAAGGCATCACAATCCCCAAATGCTCTCATAGGTGTGTATCATTTCGTAGCTATAAATCCTTTAACCCTGAGCATTTCTTATACGATATATGTACGACCGACCTTTCCACTGTGTTTCAGTACACTGACCCCAATAAAGCCCCTGAAAAGTGGTATAATACCTTCATCCCAATATATGATAAACATGCCCCTTTTATATCCAAACGTGTCAAGCCTGAAGGTAAACCCCCATGGCTAAGCGATAATATAAATGCGGCAAAAAAGACTCGTGAAAGCTCAGTACAAACAACTGATAAAGACATGGCTTTTAAAAAGCAGCGAAACAAAATAACAAATAGGAAGCGAGTTGCAAAGAAAACGTATTTTGGCGATCTTATTCAATCTAAACCAGACTCAAACTATATCTGGAAAGCAATTAACCAACTATCCTGTAAATCTTCAACACACAGTGCGCCCTTGTCAAGCGAGCTATCTGTAGAAGAACTCAACAATCATTTCTGTAGCATAGCTGATAAAACGATACTAGCTGACCGAACTAGCTTTATAATGATCTAGTGTTACTCAAGTCTCCAACAAAAAATAGATCCTAAACTCAGTTTCCAGTTTATAGCTGTACATGACGTGTACCAAGAATTAATTCAACTCAAGCATTCTAAATGTTGTGGATTAGATCGCATTAATAATTATATCTTAAAGTTATCTGCACCTAGTATCACTGACTGTCTTACATATATCTATTACATTAGTATTGAGAAATGCTGTTATCCCCAATTATTTAAAGATGCCAAAGTAATACCACTATATAAATCTGGTGACCCCCAAGATCCGTCAAACTACCGACCTGTCTCTATCTTGTCTAACCTCTCCAAACCTCTAGAAAAGCAGTTAAAACGTAATCTTCACACATACTTTACTACACATAATCTTTTCCATTGTAACCAAAGAGGTTTTAGAGAAAACCATTCCTGCCAAACAGTGCTCACTAATCTAATCGAACAGTGGCATTCCAATATTAACAATGACCTTCTCATCGGTGCTATTGTCGTCGACTTTGCTAAGGCCTGCGATGTTATTGACTATGACCTTCTATTAAAACACAACTATCATTGTATGGTTTAACCCAAGATTCTATCGCCCTCGTTTCGTCCTTTCTATCTGATAGACGGCAAACCGTCTCCAAAGATACTATTACATCTTCATTATTTCAATCAGTCAAATATGGGGTTCCCCAAGGCTCAGTCTTAAGACATATACTCTTCACTATTTATATAAATGACCCCCCCCCCCCCCCCCCCCCCCTTCATCTTACTTCATCGTGTGAGCGTTTTGCAGACGATACTACAATGCATGAAAAAGATCATAATGCTGATTCAATCTGTTCTGAATTGCAGAGTGACATTAATAACTTAGTTGACTGGACAGAGCAAAATTATATGGCATTACATCCCCAAAAAATCTAAATT
The DNA here is from genome assembly GCA_017654935.2 of Phymorhynchus buccinoides. Classification (NCBI taxonomy): domain Eukaryota; kingdom Metazoa; phylum Mollusca; class Gastropoda; order Neogastropoda; family Raphitomidae; genus Phymorhynchus; species Phymorhynchus buccinoides. Next base: position 57,718,932 of record CM065681.1, on the reverse strand, counting down.
CATGTTAATCACAACAAGACAAAAGAGGCAAAACTTTACAAAATCAATTAAGAACACCAACTATCCAAGGAATGCCTATAGAAGAAGTTACTTCACACAAATTACTGGCTTATACATTGACAACAACTTATCCTGGTAAAAAAAACATGGAAATACTGTCCAAGAAAATGTCAAAAAAAGTATTTCAGCTCAAACGAATAAAGCTCTTTTGGGTTCAACCTACCCGTAAACTTTGTTCTATACCCATATTCAACCTGACATTGATTATGCATCAACATGTTGGGATTCAGCTAGTAAAAACACACTAAACCATGTTGAAAGATTATATAGACGCTCTCATACTCCTTAAACCGTCCTCCCTTGAAGCCAACGACTATAAATGACTCAACATTCTACCATTTGATTTAAAATGTTTACTAAGCAAAGATACCTTTATGTACAAGATCATAAATAAGTTAGCACCAAAATATATTATTACTAAATTTAAAGTCCATACAATTCGAAGCAAAACCAAATGAACAATGCCCCGCCCCAGAACAGATCTATATAAATCATCCCTTACATTCTCAGGTGGTAAATTGTGGAACGACCTCCCTGATGATCTAAAACATAAAACTAGCGTATCTTCCTTCCGAAAATATTATCACAAGTTCCTAATGGACAATCTTGTTAATCAGTACTGTTAATGAGTTTTACTACAAACATTACCAATGCCATCAACTTATGCCAAGATTCTTGTAAATCTCTTATGTCTCTCTGTCTCATAATTGTTTCCTTTCTTTTCGTAATCAATTCAAACCACCAATTCAAGTTCACCATTGCTCATTATTATTCATGTTTGCTTTCAATTCCCATTTTGATTCTTTTTCAAATATTTCATGTGCCAATTTCTGTCATTTTTGTTTCATTTTCTTGACTTGATTGCTTTTATGTCATTTTGTCTTTGCTTGATGCATGGTGTGAGTGTGTGAGTGAGAGGGCAAGGTGCAAAGAAGCTACTGTAGCTTATTCTTTTTACCCTCAATAAAACATTCGTATTCGTATTCGTATTCTCTGCATTAATGTTGCTCTATGGCTCTGATGTCTAGCTTTTAAAATAATAGTTTAGTCTCTACCAATAATTAATCTGTTTTAAACTCATTTACTTACCCTTTTTCTTTCTTTCCTCCCCTTTTCATTCCTCTCTCTCTCTCTCTCTTTCTTTCTCTCTTTCTCTCTCTCTCTCTCTCTCTCTCTCTCCCTCTCTCTATCTCTCTCTCCCCCACCTCTCTCTATAACTCTCTCTTTCTGTCTGTCTCTCTCTCTAATGTCTCTGAAACTGACTGTTAATTTAGAAAAATCTAAGATAATTGTTTTTCGAAAAGGTGGTTTCCTTCGTTCTTGTGAAAAGTGGTTTTTGAATGGTAAACAAGTGGAGGTAGTTAATTCATATAAATATTTAGGTCTCGTTTTTTCCACCAGAAACAGTTTTACTTATTCAATGGATCAGGCAAAACTCAAAGGTAAAAGATGTACAAATGAAATATTGTGTAGTTTGAAGAGAATAGGGTGTAACTCACCAGATGTTTTCTTCAAACTCTTCGATGCACAGGTAGTTCCTGTGCTTATGTATGGGGCTGAAATTTGGGGTTACAAACCATACCATCAGATCGAGCAAGTGCATTTGTATGCGTGTAAAAGATTTCTTCACGTTATAAATAAATCGGTAAATGATGTTGTTTACGGCGAATTAGGCCGCTTTCCTCTTTCAATAACCGCAATTACTAGGTGTATTAAATATTGGTTTAGGTTTTTGAAACAACCAGACAGCAGATTTTCCAAGAAAGCATACAATATGTTACTTTCGTTACATCGAAATGGAAATGTAACCTGGGCTTCTCAGATAAAGAAATTATTGTGTGAAACTGGTTTTGAAGAGGTTTGGGTCTTTGGATGTGGGGATGAATCTAATTTTATAAAAGTATTGAAGGAAAGGTTATTTAGTAATTTTTGTCATCGGTGGCGTAACCATTTAGACAATAGTTTAAGGCTGTCTGTGTATGGTAAATTAAAACATGTGTTTTTGAGAGAGAAATATATCAGTGTACTTTATGTTGAGGGATACAGAAATATATTGGCTCAGTTTAGAATGGGTGTGTCTCCTTTAAATGTACATAAACATCGCTTTGCACCAACTACAGCTAACACAGCATGCCCAGTCTGCTTAAATACACAAGAGAACGAAAGTCACTTTATGTTCAAATGCCCTTTATACAGTCAGATCAGAAACCAGTTTAATTTTTGTGTAGATGAAGATGATGACTTAAATGTAAGACTTATTAACGTTTTGAGGAGTGAATCCAGAGCAAAAAGAGTACATTTGGCTAAATTTCTTGTCTGTGCCTTCAAGTTATAGTCTATTTGCCAAACATGTGAACCCGGAAGTGTCGAGTACTGTAAGGTTTTTTTGCGGAAATGTACTGTATGGGTCCCCAGCAGTCAGAAAATGCCGGATGCTAACTTGCATGTGTTGAGCAATTTGCATAATTAGCTCAAATTAGCATAATTACCTCTATCGGTAATATCTCGGCAACCCCTTGGCCGATTCGGACGATCTTAGAATGGTTTTCGGGGTTATTGGTGACTCTGAATCCATTTATGACATTTCTGAAATTCAAGATGGCCGCCACTTCTGGCTTAAACCGGAAATGGCCATATCTCAGTCCCCTAAATCACATCATCAACATCATCAGTTACATCCTCATCCTCATCATCTTCTGTTGTGTCTCCTTCTTCTCCTTCTCCAAACTCTACGTTCTGCGAGGTCAGCCACAGTACCTGCGGATGGGCACACCACGTGGTAGATGAGCTGCGATGCATCAACAAGTACGACATCGGGTGGTTGGGGATTGGGGTCAAGGACTCCAAGGCGCTGGACGATCACAGACTTATTACCTTTCCTGAGGCATCCATACTCATCAATCAAAGAAGCAGGGACAGGACCAAGCTCAAAGTCGAAGAGAGCAGATAGCTCCATGTGTCTCTTGCTCCCCACCACGAGCAGCCGAGCGAATATTGCCTGCAGGTCACGTACGATCTTCCCATTGACCTTCACTCCTTTCGGCATGAATTTCATCGTCACCACCTTCTTTGAAATGGGTGTATGAAATCCCCCAGGTAGCAATGAAGAGAACTTCGTGCTCATGCCTCTGCCAATCTTCAATGCATCTTGCACATTCACCTTTTCATCTGCCACCTGACCGTTCATGATATGGTAGAGGGTAGTAATCTCTGTGGTGAGTGGGTGGGAGTTATCGTGCAACACTCTCAGGATTTTGGCTCGGTCATCAGCGTCCAACTCCCGCCGTCCTTTACCCTCTTCTTTGTGTCTGTTGGGTTTCTGTGTCTTGTCCAGTCCTGTTGCATCATTGTACACCTCGTCAAATGACTTTGAGAGATGTGAGCAGATGCCAAAGGATTGGATCCATACGGCAACCTGCTCTGGGTTGGTGGAGATGCCCTTCATGCCTCCTGCTCCCTTCCCTTGCTTGATGCATGTCTGCTCCCCGAACATATCTGCACTCACAGCAGCTGCACCATCTGAGTGGCGACACACATGGCTTCCGGCGAGGAGGTCATCCTTGGCGGTATCAGGAAGATGCTGCATGTCGCGCAGATGCCATGTGATCCATCTCGCGTAGTGGTGATGACCAGCGGCAAAGAAATAGGGCAGCATCTCTTCAAGGCAGTGTTGTTGCAGCAGCCAGTCACCCTCTCGTTCTGCTCGCCAGAATGTGTGCGCTATCAGGGTTGGGGTGATGAAGCAATCCACCCAGAGCTGGCCTGTGGGGTGCTCTCTTGCTTTCTCCAGGTATGCTGTTATCTGCTCGTGGGTCTTCTCTCCCTCCTCTAAGAAGTCATGGAGCAGAGCAGACACAACCATACGGAAGGCACGCATAGCCTTGGGCCAGGCTTCCCCGTTGAAGATGGACGTCAGGCCTCCAAACGACGCACCTACTAGCTCCTCCAGACCGGTTGACTTCATGAGCACTCCAATTGAGCCGATGAATGACATGAGAGTATGTATCTCCCAGGTCTTAACACCACAGATGACCATTGCTGCGGATCACTCCACTTGATCAGGCAAGCGATCTGGTATAGCTGCATGTCAAATGTGATATGACTGTGGCTCATGCCGAGCCGCATGAGTGATGTGTCGAAGTAGGCGATGGTACTCAACACTGTATCAGGGTGGGCAGGGGGCGAGTCAAGCAGAGGTCCAAAGACACTTATCGTCTTTGGCTTAGGAACACTGTCATCACCATTGCGATCTTGAACAGCATTGTAGGCCGACCAGTCCAGGGGAAGAGTGGAAGAGTGGAGCTGAGAGAGCCAAGCAGCGTCCTTCTTCTGTGCCCTTGAAACACTCTGATTGATAGCATCTTGGATGGCATCAGTTCTTGGTGCTGCAGGTAGATCTGGTGGAGGCATCTGCTTGGGACCACCATAATGTTTAATGACGAAACTGCATATTTTGTTGTATAAACATCCTGCAATTTATAACCGAGTTGACGTTATTTCAATTATTGCCCACCGGGGGCTGAAATATGGCCACTTCCGGTTTAAACCGGAAGTGGCGGCCATCTTGAATTTCAGAAATGTCATACATGGATTCAGAGTCACCAATAACCCCGAAAACCACTCTAAGATCGTCCAAATCGGCCAAGGGGTTGCCGAGATATTACCGATAGAGGTAATTATGCTAATTTGAGCTAATTATGCTAATTATGCAAATTCCTCAACATATGCAAGTTAGCATCCGGCATTTTCTGACTGCTGGAGACCCATACAGTACATTTCCGCAAAAAAACCTTACAGTACTCGACACTTCCGGGTTCAGAATGGGGACCTTAAGGCTGGCAAGTAGACTATTACGACAATCGTGTATTGATGATCTAAATATGTGAATGTAAGTTTAGAATGTTGTTGTTGGATAATACTTTATACAGCCAGGCCAACATTGATCGTGTATGATGTGTTGTAGAGTTGAGAACCGGTTCACATTTTCGAACCGGTTTTAAACCGGTTTTTCATCTCCGAACCGGTCTTCTCGAACCGGGTTTTTTAACCAGTAGGGCCTACTCGCATCAGTGGTTTCACCTATGCAAACATATTTTTTTGTCAGAATATTCACACACGCGCGCGCACACATACTCAACTAAAAACTCAGCTCAACTCCAACAAACAATTTAATGACGGGGCCATCTGCCCGTGTCAAAAAGGTGAGGGTAGGGGCGTAGTTGAAAAACATAATAATCATAGGGAAAATAATTAAACCAAAGCAAAAAGAAAACGTCATATATGGCGGTTGGAGTGTGAAGGGTGGTGGCACATTCACAACGCAATGAACCAGCTTTGGGAATAATCAGATATGTAGCGGGAGGATAAGGAATACAAAAGTATAATAATCTTAATTATGTACCTGAACAGATAAACAAAATGAGAAGAGAAAATCTTTCACAATGGAAGGAAAAAATATCACACACGAGTGCGCGCACACACACACAATTACACGCGCACAACCGCACACCCCCGCACGCACGCACGCTTGCACACGCACATGCACGCACACACACATTCTCTCTCTCTCTCAGTCCCAGGGCTGGGTGGAGAAAAGCTGTTATTGCTAATCTCATGTTCCCTGGTTAAATAATATTTCCTTTTCGTTATCTCTCTCTCTCTCTCTCTCTCTCTCTCTCTCTCTCTCTCTCTCTCTCTCTCTCTCTCTCTCTCTCTCTCTCTCTCTCTCATTCTTACAACAGTAATGACATATCAGTTCTACTTTTGGACAATATCTTCAGTAAGCGCATTCATTTTAATCGAACAATAACTACTGAATGTACATTAAAAGCTACACCCAATCCCAGTTATAACAATGAACACTCCTCGCCCTCCTCCAAAAAGAAACCCGAAAAACAAATCAAATTTTAGACAAAACCGTACATCGGGTGGGTTTTTTTAGAGGTCAGTACATAGAGAGAGACGGGGGATGGGGAGGGAGAGCGAGAAAGAGAG
>CM065681.1:57682878-57707878 GCA_017654935.2 Phymorhynchus buccinoides | reverse complement strand
GCCCATTGATAAAGTCGAGTGAAATTTAAACAACGAAACGTCTGGCAACATACACGGTGTTTGTTTATATGTCACAGTAGAAACTGGAATTCAGAAGGATTCGGAATCCTACTAGTACAAATTAGAATTCCGATTTGTACTAGTAGAATTGAAATTTAAACGACGAAACGTCTGGCAAGATACACGGTGTTTGTTTAAATATATATATAAACCTTCCCTTTGTGGAACAATCTTCTCGTTGAGGTGATAGTAGTTCCACTTTGGTAGGCTAAGACCCCATCCATAGCCGAGCTGATGAGATCCCCTAGGATCAAAACAGCTGTCCTCGGCTGGGTCCTGCCATTGCCTCCCTAATAAGGAGGAGAAACTGAGCTAGCACTCTTTATGTTTTTTAGAACATAGATCAAGCACCAAGTTAATTTAACTGGTTTTGATTTTCAATGTTCGCTTCCAAAGACATAGGGACAAAAAGGTTTTAGACAATTATATCATCATTGCACTTCAAATGCTCTAACTTTTGAGTCCTGTAGGCTAGAGGAACGGTGCAGGCGGTAAACTGATATTTTTCTCATCTATCTATATATTTATATAGACGTTTCGTCTTAGCCTACCAAAGTGGAACTACTCTCACTCCAACAAGAAGATTGTTCCACAAAGGGAAGACAATAGGGCCTGAAGAAAAGGACAACAGGGCCTGAAGAAAAGGACAACAGGGCCTGAAGAAAAGGACAACAGGGCCTGAAGAAAAGGACAACAGGGCCTGAAGAAAAGTGTGTCAAACGCTTGAACATTCGCTGCAAACTAAAATATGGGCGTTTGTGTTTTGTATTTTCTTCTATCTATATATTTATATATATTATCTTTTATATATACATATCTTTGCTCTCTCTCCTCTTCTCTGGTTTCCTAATTCACAGCTCTGCAGGAGTACGTATTGTCTCCTGATTTCTGACGACAATAATTATGCTTCTTTCTCTATGGCTTTCCACTTTCGCCAAAACGCAATAATTGTTATTTCCGAACTATTTTGTTTCGCTGCTTTGTTAAGTTCCATAAAGAAAACCACCGCTATTAGGCTACTTGAGAAAATGGACATTGAGACTATCACCAACCACAGAACATATAATATATTGTTAATTAATTGTTAATTAATTGCTTAATACAATGAAACAGATCATTAATCAATGTCTACTTTACCGTTTTCTTCATTGAATGAAAGTTGGGTTTAACGTCCGCTTGGGGCCGCCATGTGGGACGAAACCATCAACCAACCAACATTCACAGTTACGATGATCCTTAGCTAATTAAAAATAAGACCGTTTTCTTGATTAAAAGAAGGGGGGGAGGATAGACGTCATTGAAAAAACAGCTAACGTTTACTTCAAGGTAATATGTTTGTTCTATTCCAGTCATTTTTGTTAAGAATACAAAGAAACAGTTTATACATCGATGGAAAGAAATAAGACAACGGTGATTTAAAATAAGGAAGGGAGGTTTTTTTATAAAATAATAAAACAGGATTAATTCTCCCGTACGTTAATTCCCTTTCGCCGCCAGCCATTTTTCAGCCACATGATTCTGGGTATAGAAAACAAATCTGCAGTATTGGGGGTTCCTCTGTGACATGTATAACCTATCCTTACCTCCCAAAATTATGAGAATGGGCTCTTTGGATAACAGATCCTGGTTTGAGGCCTTTTCGTAACATGTGCGTTAAATCATTGTGGTGCTAAAATGCGACATTGGCGGTGAAAGGGTTAAGAGTACTCAAAAAGCAGGACTGTGATCCTCCAACGAAGGGAAGTAAGAAGGGAAGTAAACATAATGTGTAATAAACAACAATAAAAGAAAGCACAACGCCAGCATGGCAGTTTATCTCAGGATATTATATTTGTTCTATGAAAACACCAAACAGTTGTTAGTCTCTTTAGTCGATAGTATTAGCAACATACTCCACAGCAACCCAGCCGAACGTTCGAGTGTTCTATCAAATTTCCCCGGATCAATTCTTTATCGGGTATAACTAATATTATTTTTTTATTGGCAGGCTATGAGAAAAGGGATTGTTTGATGAATGTCCAGGCACACATCGATCGTGTGCCACGTGCCAGGTAGATGTCAGCAGCCATCACTGCCAGATAGCTAGGAAGCGACCGCTGTTCTGGAGGGAGGGGCTGAAATGTGGTTAGGCCTATTGTAGGAATACCTTGCTCAGGAAACGTCCCTATTCCCTTTAGAGAACTTTAGGACGGTTGGCACTGGGCATGTTCCCCACAGGTCAACTAATCCCCACGGCTGTTGCACTAAGAGCCAAGTACACATGTATCAACCATTGAATCCTATTCAGTCACAAATGACTAAACAGTATCTTGATTTTGCATTATTGCAGAAACTCATTCATTGTACGTACAGCTTTCACTTTACATTTGCTGTCCACTACCTATGCGCCCGGTACATTCTGTACCCTACCAACACACTATTCGGTAGAGGTCCTATAGGCACTTACTGACGTGTCGAAACACGCCGAGCCTATGACACACATTATGCAAAAGTGAGTTGACAGAATTTCGGCTTAGTCTACGATCAAGGTGAGATGCTGTGTAATTATTCAAATTTGAGACGTAAATAAATAAAGAAGTAGTTTTGTTTTAATAAATGAACGACTCGCATAAGTGCAACATGTTAAGGCTCGGCTACACGTCAACTGAAATCGTACGACTGTACGATGCGATTCAATAACGTGGTCTCGAAGAACACATTTGATTCGCGCTTCGAGACCACGTTATCGAATCGTATCGTACAGTCGTACGATTTTATGTTGTAACCTTTTGATGCCTAGTTTTCAAGTTCTCTTCAATCCGTATCTCCTACTGCTTGTGCCTGTTGTGCCTGTTGTGCCTGTTGTGTGTTCGTGTGGAGAGCCTTTGGTATGGACATGTCGCGGAGACTGACGAATACGGGTAGGCTGACATTACATGTATTTGGAAGCTGTTCGTGTATTCAACAGGGAGCCAACAGCTCACTGAATAAACTGTAATTAGATCACGCGCTACGTAATCAAAGGGATGCAATTAAATAACTGATCATAATAAGTGGATGTGATCTGAAGACTGGTTCTGATATCAAATGACTGGCTGTAATGCTGGGTTTCTCATGTGCTGCATGCAGCAAGGTTTTGCCCTCTGGTAGTTGTGGCGAACGAATCGGCGATACAAAAATGAATGAGCTTTGATCTTCAGTGTCGGATATCTGAAATCGGATGACTGATACCGATGTCGGATAAATGATGATTGATAATCATCTGATTACTCTTTGCTGATTTCTGATGACTGATGACGGATGTCTGACGAGTGATGGATGTTGACTAATTACTTGTGCCTGATGACTGAAATAACTGGTGACTAAGGAATGAAGTGTCACAACTGTATATTATTGATGACTAATATCCAATAACTGTCTACTAATGACTGATGTCTTATGATAGATTGCCGATGTTTGAACACTGATGACTAATGTTAGATGACATTTGACTAATAACCGACGGTCTTATATCTCGTGACTGATATCATATAACCGATGACTGATTTATTATTACGGATGATTAATGTCTGATATTTGATTACTTTTTACTTGCAACCGATGTCTGATATCTGATGACTGATTTCAGAAGTGTAGGCCTATCTATAAAATTATGCATTTTGTTTTTATTTTGATATATTATAGTCACAGAGACTTATCTCCGTGAAATTCGGGCTGCTCTCCGCCGGAGAGCGCGTCACCGCAAGTGCAACGCCTACCCGTGTATACCAGTTTGGCGCTTCCGACTGTGACTGCCAGGTAGCCGAGCTAAGATTTGTTTACAATGGCGATGCTTTGCCCTTGGTAGACACCGACTCTCTCCACTGAAAGGATATTAGGACAGCTGGCGTGGGGAATGTCCCTGAAGGCCAACCGACCCCTTTGGCAGCAACACAGAGAGCCAGTGCAAAGGCCCCCTTAGTCCGAGAGTCATAACTTTCCACAAAACACTAAACTGTACCATAACATTTTATTGCAGTATGAAAGCATCTGTTGTACAGCTTACAACTGTTCACAAAATATAAATATATTATATGATGATTTATGACTGATATCAGGCATCAGACGTCAGTCATCAGGCATCACACATCATCATCAGACATCAGACGTCTGATGCCTGATGACTGACGTCTGATGCCTGATGACTGACGTCTGACGATGATGTGTGGTGCCTGATGACTGATGCCTGATGCCTGATGAGTGATGATGATGTCTGATAACTGACGTCTGATGCCTGATGATTGACGTCTGATGCCTGATGACTGACGTCTGATGTCTGACGTCTGATGCCTGATGACTGACGTCTGATGTCTGATGATGATGTGTGATGCCTGATGACTGACGTCTGATGCCTGTTGCCTGATGAGTGATGATGATGCCTGATGACTGACGTCAGATGCCTGATGACTGACGTCTGATGCCTGATGACTGACGTCTGATGTCTGATGCCTGACGTCTGATGCCTGATGACTGACGTCTGATGTCTGATGATGATGTGTGATGCCTGATGACTGACGTCTGATGCCTGACGCCTGATGACTGACGTCTGATGTCTGATGATGATGTGTGATGACTGATGACTGATGCCAGATGCCTGATGAGTGATGAGGATGTCTGATAACTGACGTCTGATGCCTGATGTCTGATGAGTGATGATGATGTCTGATAACTGGCGTCTGATGACTGATGTCTGATAACTGGCGTCTGATGATTGATGTCTGATAACTGGCGTCTGATGACTGATGAGTGATGATGATGTCTGATAACTGGCGTCTGATGACTGATGACTGATGACTGATGATTTATTGATGTCTGATAACTGGCGTCTGATGACTGATGAGTGATGATGATGCCTGATAACTGGCGTCTGGTGTCTCATAACTGGCGTCTGATGACTGATGAGTGATGCCTGATGCCTGATGAGTGATGATGATGTCTGATGCCTGATGAGTGATGATGATGTCTGATAACTGGCGTCTGATGTCTGTAACTGGCGTCTGGTGTCTCATAACTGGCGTCTGATGACTGATGAGTGATGCCTGATGCCTGATGAGTGATGATGATGTCTGATAACTGGCGTCTGATGTCTGATAACTGGCGTCTGAAGTCTAATAACTGGCGTCTGATGACTGATGTCTGATGCCTGATGCCTGATGAGTGATGATGATGTCTGGTGACTGACGTCTGATGAGTGATGATGATGCCTCGTGACTGACGTCTGATGCCTGATGAGTGATGATGTCTGATAACTGGCGTCTGACGGCTGATGAGTGATGATGATGCCTGGTGACTGACGTCTGATGCCTGATGCCTCATGACTGATGCCTGATGCCTGATGCCTGATGTCCGATGTGTGATGTGTTGCAGCAAGGCATCACGCCTCTGATGGTGGCGGTGAAGGAGAGCAGAACGCTGATTGTGGAGAAACTGCTGGAACTGGGGGCTCCCATCAACGAACAGGCCAAGGTGTGTGTGTGTGTGTGTGTGTGTGTGTGTGTGTGTGTGTGTGTGTGTGTGTGTGTGTGTGTGTGTGTGTGTGTGTGTGTGTGTGTGTGTGTCTGAGTGTGTGTGTATGTGTGTGTGTGTTTGTCTGAGTGTGTGTGTGTGTGTGTGTACATGCGCGCGTTCATACGTACGTGCGTGCCTGCGTGTGTGTCTGTCTATCTGTGTATGTGTTAGCTTGTGTATGTATATGTACGTGTGTTTGTGTGTGAGTGCGTGTGTGTTTTGTATGTGTTTGTGAGTATGATAGAAGCTGCATGCGTGTGTGCGCGCGCATGCGCACTGTTTATATGTAGAGAAAGGCTTTTCCCAACTGTCTTTTTAATGTTTGTTATATGTCCGCGCTATGGTTTTGTTCTTCTCATATCCCTGTTTATAAAGGTTTTGCATTGTTTTGTTATTCTATGTGTCCCGTCTCTATGTGTGTTGTGTCCCGTCTCTATGTGTCACACTTTCGTCTCTATGTGTCCCCGTCTCTATGTGTCACCACTTTCGTCTCTATGTGTCCCCGTCTCTATGTGTCACCACTTTCGTCTCTATGTGTCCCCGTCTCTATGTGTCACCACTTTCGTCTCTATGTGTCCCCGTCTCTATGTGTCACCACTTTCGTCTCTATGTGTCCCCGTCTCTATGTGTCACCACTTTCTCTCTATGTGTCCCCGTCTCTATGTGTCACCACTTTCGTCTCTATGTGTCCCCGTCTCTATGTGTCCCCTTTCTCTCTATGTGTCCCACTCTCGTCTCTATTTCGTCTCTATGTGTCCCCGTCTCTATGTGTCACCACTTTCGTCTCTATGTGTCCCCGTCTCTATGTGTCACCACTTTCGTCTCTATGTGTCCCCGTCTCTATGTGTCACCACTTTCGTCTCTATGTGTCCCCGTCTCTATGTGTCACCACTTTCTCTCTATGTGTCCCGTCTCTCTATGTGTCCCCACTCTATGTGTCTCTGTGTCCCCGTCTCTATGTGTCACCACTTCTCTCTGTGTCCCGTCTCTATGTGTCCCCGTCTCTATATGTTCGTCTCTATGTGTCCCCCCGTCTCTATGTGTCACCACTTTCGTCTCTATGTGTCCCCGTCTCTATGTGTCACCACTTTCGTCTCTATGTCCCCGTCTCTATGTGTCACCACTTTCGTCTCTATGTGTCCCCACTTTTGTCTCTATGTGTCCCCGTCTCTATGTGTCACCACTTTCGTCTCTATGTGTCCCCGTCTCTATGTGTCACCACTTTCGTCTCTATGTGTCCCCGTCTCTATGTGTCACCACTTTCGTCTCTATGTGTCCCCGTCTCTATGTGTCACCACTTTCGTCTCTATGTGTCCCCGTCTCTATGTGTCACCACTTTCGTCTCTATGTGTCCCCGTCTCTATGTGTCACCACTTTCGTCTCTATGTGTCCCCGTCTCTATGTGTCACCACTTTCGTCTCTATGTGTCCCCGTCTCTATGTGTCACCACTTTCGTCTCTATGTGTCCCCGTCTCTATGTGTCCCCACTTCTATGTCTCTATGTGTCCCCGTCTCTATGTGTCCCCGTCTCTATGTGTCCCCACTCTAATGTCGTCTCTATGTGTCCCCGTCTCTATGTGTCACCACTTTCGTCTCTATGTGTCCCCGTCTCTATGTGTCACCACTTTCGTCTCTATGTGTCCCCGTCTCTATGTGTCACCACTTTCGTCTCTATGTGTCCCCCGTCTCTATGTGTCCCACTCTCTATGTGTCCCCGTCTCTATGTGTCCCCGTCTCTATGTGTCACCACTTTCGTCTCTGTGTCCCCGTCTCTATGTGTCACCACTTTCGTCTCTATGTGTCCCCGTCTCTATGTGTCACCACTTTCGTCTCTATGTGTCCCCGTCTCTATGTGTCACCCTCTTTGTGTCGTCTCTCTATGTGTCCCACTTTCGTCTCTATGTGTCCCCGTCTCTATGTGTCACCACTTTCGTCTCTATGTGTCCCCGTCTCTATGTGTCACCACTTTCGTCTCTATGTGTCCCCGTCTCTATGTGTCACCACTTTCGTCTCTATGTGTCCCCGTCTCTATGTGTCACCACTTTCGTCTCTATGTGTCCCCGTCTCTATGTGTCACCACTTTCGTCTCTATGTGTCCCCGTCTCTATGTGTCACCACTTTCGTCTCTATGTGTCCCCGTCTCTATGTGTCACCACTTTCGTCTCTATGTGTCCCCGTCTCTATGTGTCACCACTTTCGTCTCTATGTGTCCCCGTCTCTATGTGTCACCACTTTCGTCTCTATGTGTCCCCGTCTCTATGTGTCACCACTCTATCGTCTCTCTATGTGTCCCCGTCTCTATGTGTCACCACTTTCGTCTCTATGTGTCCCCGTCTCTATGTGTCACCACTTTCGTCTCTATGTGTCCCCGTCTCTATGTGTCACCACTTTCGTCTCTATGTGTCCCCGTCTCTATGTGTCACCACTTTCGTCTCTATGTGTCCCCGTCTCTGTGTCCCCGTCTCTATGTGTCACTTTCGTCTCTATGTGTCCCCCTTCTCTATGTGTCACCACTTTCGTCTCTATGTGTCCCCGTCTCTATGTGTCCCCGTCTTTCGTCCCCGTCTCTATGTGTCCCCGTCTCTATGTGTCACCACTTTCGTCTCTATGTGTCCCCGTCTCTATGTGTCCCCGTCCTATGTGTCGTCTCTATGTGTCCCCGTCTCTATGTGTCACCACTTTCGTTCTATGTGTCCCCGTCTCTATGTGTCACCACTTTCGTCTCTATGTGTCCCCGTCTCTATGTGTCACCACTTTCGTCTCTATGTGTCCCCGTCTCTATGTGTCACCACTTTCGTCTCTATGTGTCCCCGTCTCTATGTGTCACCACTTTCGTCTCTATGTGTCCCCGTCTCTATGTGTCACCACCACTTTCTCTCTATGTGTCCCCGTCTCTATGTGTCACCACTTTCGTCTCTATGTGTCCCCGTCTCTATGTGTCACCACTTTCGTCTCTATGTGTCCCCGTCTCTATGTGTCACCACTTTCGTCTCTATGTGTCCCCGTCTCTATGTGTCACCACTTTCGTCTCTATGTGTCCCCGTCTCTATGTGTCACCACTTTCGTCTCTATGTGTCCCCGTCTCTATGTGTCACCACTTTCGTCTCTATGTGTGTCCCGTCTCTATGTGTCACCACTTTCGTCTCTATGTGTCCCCGTCTCTATGTGTCACCACTTTCGTCTCTATGTGTCCCCGTCTCTATGTGTCACCACTTTCGTCTCTATGTGTCCCCGTCTCTATGTGTCCCCGTCTCTCTATGTGTCCCCGTCTCTATGTGTCACCACTTTCGTCTCTATGTGTCCCCGTCTCTATGTGTCACCACTTTCGTCTCTATGTGTCCCCGTCTCTATGTGTCACCACTTTCGTCTCTATGTGTCCCCGTCTCTATGTGTCACCACTTCGTCTCTATGTGTCCCCGTCTCTATGTGTCACCACTTTCGTCTCTATGTGTCCCCGTCTCTATGTGTCACCACTTTCGTCTCTATGTGTCCCCGTCTCTATGTGTCACCACTTTCGTCTCTATGTGTCCCCGTCTCTATGTGTCACCACTTTCGTCTCTATGTGTCCCCGTCTCTATGTGTCACCACTTTCGTCTCTATGTGTCCCGTCTCTCTATGTGTCACCACTTTGTCTCTATGTGTCCCCTCTATGTGTCCCCGTCTATGTGTCCGTCTCTATGTGTCCCCACTCTCTCTCTATGTGTCCCCGTCTCTATGTGTCACCACTTTCGTCTCTATGTGTCCCCGTCTCTATGTGTCACCACTTTCGTCTCTCTATGTGTCCCCGTCTCTATGTGTCACCACTTTCGTCTCTATGTGTCCCCGTCTCTATGTGTCACCACTTTCGTCTCTATGTGTCCCCGTCTCTATGTGTCACACTTTCGTCTCTATGTGTCCCCGTCTCTATGTGTCACCACTTTCGTCTCTATGTGTCCCCGTCTCTCTATATGTGTCCCACTTTCGTCTCTATGTGTCCCCGTCTCTATGTGTCACCACTTTCGTCTCTATGTGTCCCCGTCTCTATGTGTCACCACTTTCGTCTCTATGTGTCCCCGTCTCTATGTGTCACCACTTTCGTCTCTATATGTGTCCCCGTCTCTATGTGTCACCACTTTCGTCTCTATGTGTCCCCGTCTCTATGTGTCACCACTTTCGTCTCTATGTGTCCCCGTCTCTATGTGTCACCACTTTCGTCTCTATGTGTCCCCGTCTCTATGTGTCACCACTTTCGTCTCTATGTGTCCCCCCGTCTCTATGTGTCACCACTTTCGTCTCTATGTGTCCCCGTCTCTATGTGTCACCACTTTCGTCTCTATGTGTCCCCGTCTCTATGTGTCACCACTATGTGTCCCCGTCGCTATGTGTCCCCGTCTATGTGTCCCACTTTCTCTCTATGTGTCCCCTTCTCTATATGTCACCCCGTCTCTATGTGTCCCCGTCTCTATATGTCCCCGTCTCTATGTGTCACCACTTTCGTCTCTATGTGTCCCCGTCTCTATGTGTCACCACTTTCGTCTCTATGTGTCCCCGTCTCTATGTGTCACCACTTTCGTCTCTATGTGTCCCCGTCTCTATGTGTCACCACTTTCGTCTCTATGTGTCCCCGTGTGTCCCGTCTCTATGTGTCACCACTTTCGTCTCTATGTGTCCCCGTCTCTATGTGTCACCACTTTCGTCTCTATGTGTCCCCGTCTCTATGTGTCACCACTTTCGTCTCTATGTGTCCCCGTCTCTATGTGTCACCACTTTCGTCTCTATGTGTCCCCGTCTCTATGTGTCCCCACTCTATGTGTCGTCTCTATGTGTCCCCGTCTCTATGTGTCACCACTTTCGTCTCTATGTGTCCCCGTCTCTATGTGTCACCACTTTCGTCTCTATGTGTCCCCGTCTCTATGTGTCACCACTTTCGTCTCTATGTGTCCCCGTCTCTATGTGTCACCACTTTCGTCTCTATGTGTCCCCGTCTCTATGTGTCACCACTTTCGTCTCTATGTGTCCCCGTCTCTATGTGTCCCCGTCTCTCTATGTGTCCCCGTCTCTATGTGTCTATGTGTCTCTCTATGTGTCCCCGTCTCTATGTGTCACCACTTTCGTCTCTATGTGTCCCCGTCTCTATGTGTCACCACTTTCGTCTCTATGTGTCCCCGTCTCTATGTGTCCCTTTCGTCTCTATGTGTCCCCGTCTCTATGTGTCACCACTTTCGTCTCTATGTGTGTCCCCGTCTCTATGTGTCACCACTTTCGTCTCTATGTGTCCCCGTCTCTATGTGTCACCACTTTCGTCTCTATGTGTCCCCGTCTCTATGTGTCACCACTTTCGTCTCTATGTGTCCCCGTCTCTATGTGTCACCACTTTCGTCTCTATGTGTCCCCGTCTCTATGTGTCACCACTTTCGTCTCTATGTGTCCCCGTCTCTATGTGTCCCCACTTTCTATCTATGTGTCCCCGTCTCTATGTGTCACCACTTTCGTCTCTATGTGTCCCCGTCTCTATGTGTCACCACTTTCGTCTCTATGTGCCCCGTCTCTATGTGTCACCACTTTCGTCTCTATGTGTCCCCGTCTCTATGTGTCACCACTTTCGTCTCTATGTGTCCCCGTCTCTATGTGTCACCACTTTCGTCTCTATGTGTCCCCGTCTCTATGTGTCCCCACTGTGTCGTCTCTATGTGTCCCCGTCTCTATGTGTCACCACTTTCGTCTCTATGTGTCCCCGTCTCTATGTGTGTCCCCACTTTCGTCTCTATGTGTCCCCGTCTCTATGTGTCACCACTTTCGTCTCTATGTGTCCCCGTCTCTATGTGTCACCACTTTCGTCTCTATGTGTCCCCGTCTCTATGTGTCACCACTTTCGTCTCTATGTGTCCCCGTCTCTATGTGTCACCACTTTCGTCTCTATGTGTCCCCGTCTCTATGTGTCACCACTTTCGTCTCTATGTGTCCCCGTCTCTATGTGTCACCACTTTCGTCTCTATGTGTCCCCGTCTCTATGTGTCACCACTTTCGTCTCTATGTGTCCCCGTCTCTATGTGTCACCACTTTCGTCTCTATGTGTCCCCGTCTCTATGTGTCACCACTTCGTCTCTATGTGTCCCCGTCTCTATGTGTCACCACTTTCGTCTCTATGTGTCCCCGTCTCTATGTGTCACCACTTTCGTCTCTATGTGTCCCCGTCTCTATGTGTCACCACTTTCGTCTCTATGTGTCCCCGTCTCTATGTGTCACCACTTTCTCTCTATGTGTCCCCGTCTCTATGTGTCACCACTTTCGTCTCTATGTGTCCCCGTCTCTATGTGTCACCACTTTCGTCTCTATGTGTCCCCGTCTCTATGTGTCACCACTTTCGTCTATGTGTCCCCGTCTCTATGTGTCACCACTTTCGTCTCTATGTGTCCCCGTCTCTATGTGTCACCACTTTCGTCTCTATGTGTCCCCGTCTCTATGTGTCACCACTTTCGTCTCTATGTGTCCCCGTCTCTATGTGTCACCACTTTCGTCTCTATGTGTCCCCGTCTCTATGTGTCACCACTTTCGTCTCTATGTGTCCCCGTCTCTATGTGTCACCACTTTCGTCTCTATGTGTCCCCGTCTCTATGTGTCACCACTTTCGTCTCTATGTGTCCCACTCTTGGTCCTATGAACTCTCTATCTCTCTCTCTATGTGTCACCACTTTCGTCTCTATGTGTCCCCGTCTCTATGTGTCACCACTTTCGTCTCTATGTGTCCCCGTCTCTATGTGTCTCCATTTCGTCTCCACTTCCCTCTCTATGTGTCCCCTTTCGTCTCTATGTGTCCCCACTTTCGTCTCTATGTGTCCCCGTCTCTATGTGTCACCACTTTCGTCTCTATGTGTCCCCGTCTCTATGTGTCACCACTTTCGTCTCTATGTGTCCCCGTCTCTATGTGTCACCACTTTCGTCTCTATGTGTCCCCGTCTCTATGTGTCACCACTTTCGTCTCTATGTGTCCCCGTCTCTATGTGTCACCACTTTCGTCTCTATGACCCCGTCTCTATGTGTCACCACTTTCGTCTCTATGTGTCCCCGTCTCTATGTGTCACCACTTTCGTCTCTATGTGTCCCCGTCTCTATGTGTCACCACTTTCGTCTCTATGTGTCCCCGTCTCTATGTGTCACCACTTTCGTCTCTATGTGTCCCCGTCTCTATGTGTCACCACTTTCGTCTCTATGTGTCCCCGTCTCTATGTGTCACCACTTTCGTCTCTATGTCCCCCCTCTATGTGTCACCACTTTCGTCTCTATGTGTCCCCGTCTCTATGTGTCACCACTTTCGTCTCTATGTGTCCCCGTCTCTATGTGTCACCACTTTCGTCTCTATGTGTCCCCGTCTCTATGTGTCACCACTTTCGTCTCTATGTGTCCCCGTCTCTATGTGTCACCACTTTCGTCTCTATGTGTCCCCGTCTCTATGTGTCACCACTTTCGTCTATATGTGTCCCCGTCTCTGTGTGTCACCACTTTCGTCTCTATGTGTCCCCGTCTCTATGTGTCACCACTTTCGTCTCTATGTGTCCCCGTCTCTATGTGTCACCACTTTCGTCTCTATGTGTCCCCGTCTCTATGTGTCACCACTTTCGTCTCTATGTGTCCCCCGTCTCTATGTGTCACCACTTTCGTCTCTATGTGTCCCCGTCTCTATGTGTCACCCTTTCGTCTCTATGTGTCCCCGTCTCTATGTGTCCCCTCTCTATGTCTCTATGTGTCCCCGTCTCTATGTGTCGTCTCTTCGTCTCTATGTCCCCGTCTCTATGTGTCACCACTTTCGTCTCTATGTGTCCCGTCTCTATGTGTCACCACTTTCGTCTCTATGTGTCCCCGTCTCTATGTGTCACCACTTTCGTCTCTATGTGTCCCCGTCTCTATGTGTCACCACTTTCGTCTCTATGTGTCCCCGTCTCTATGTGTCACCACTTTCGTCTCTATGTGTCCCCGTCTCTATGTGTCCCCACTTTCGTCTCTATGTGTCCCCGTCTCTATGTGTCACCACTTTCGTCTCTATGTGTCCCCGTCTCTATGTGTCACCACTTTCGTCTCTATGTGTCCCCGTCTCTATGTGTCACACTTTCGTCTCTATGTGTCTCTATGTGTCACCCGTCTCTATGTGTCCCCGTCTCTATGTGTCACCACTTTCGTCTCTCTCTATGTGTCCCCGTCTCTATGTGTCTCCATGTGTCCCCGTCTCTGTGTGTCCCCGTCTCTATGTGTCACCACTTTCGTCTCTATGTGTCCCGTCTCTATGTGACGAGGACTCACAGAGACAGGGACATACATAGACGGGGACTCACAGAGACAGGGACATACATAGACAGGGACATACATAGACAGGGACATACATAGACGAGGACTCACAGAGACAGGGACATACAGAGACAGGGACATACATAGACGAGGACTCACAGAGACAGGGACATACATAGACGGGGACATACATAGACGAGGACTCACAGAGACAGGGACATACATAGACGAGGACTCACATAGACAGGGACATACATAGACAGGGACATACATAGACGAGGACTCACAGAGACAGGGACATACACAGACAGGGACATACATAGACAGGGACATACATAGACGAG
Organism: Phymorhynchus buccinoides; assembly: GCA_017654935.2. Classification (NCBI taxonomy): domain Eukaryota; kingdom Metazoa; phylum Mollusca; class Gastropoda; order Neogastropoda; family Raphitomidae; genus Phymorhynchus; species Phymorhynchus buccinoides. The sequence continues at coordinate 57,693,689 of CM065681.1, read as the reverse complement.
GACTCACAGAGACAGGGACATACATAGACGGGGACTCACAGAGACAGGGACATACATAGACAGGGACATACATAGACAGGGACATACATAGACGAGGACTCACAGAGACAGGGACATACAGAGACAGGGACATACATAGACGAGGACTCACAGAGACAGGGACATACATAGACGAGGACTCACATAGACGAGGACTCACAGAGACAGGGACATACATAGACGAGGACACACAGAGACAGGGACATACATAGACGAGGACTCACATAGACGAGGACTCACAGAGACAGGGACATACATAGACGAGGACTCACAGAGACGGGGACATACATAGACGAGGACATACAGAGACGGGGACATACATAGACGAGGACTCACAGAGACAGGGACATACATAGACGAGGACATACAGAGACGGGGACATACATAGACGGGGACATACATAGACGGGGACATACATAGACGGGGACACACAGAGACAGGGACATACATAGACAGGGACATACATAGACGAGGACTCACATAGACGGGGACATACAGAGACGGGGACATACATAGACAGGGACATACACAGACAGGGACATACATAGACGAGGACTCACAGAGACAGGGACATACATAGACGGGGACATACATAGACAGGGACATACATAGACAGGGACATACAGAGACGGGGACATACATAGACAGGGACATACAGAGACAGGGACATACATAGACGGGGACATACAGAGACAGGGACATACATAGACAGGGACATACAGAGACGGGGACATACATAGACGAGGACTCACAGAGACAGGGACATACATAGACGGGGACATACAGAGACGGGGACATACATAGACGGGGACATACAGAGACGGGGACATACATAGACGAGGACTCACAGAGACAGGGACATACATAGACGGGGACATACAGAGACGGGGACATACAGAGACAGGGACATACATAGACGAGGACTCACAGAGACAGGGACATACATAGACAGGGACATACAGAGACAGGGACATACATAGACGAGGACTCACAGAGACAGGGACATACATAGACAGGGACATACAGAGACAGGGACATACATAGACGAGGACTCACAGAGACAGGGACATACATAGACGGGGACATACATAGACGGGGACATACAGAGACAGGGACATACATAGACGGGGACATACATAGACAGGGACATACATAGACGAGGGACTCACAGAGACAGGGACATACAGAGACAGGGACATACATAGACGAGGACTCACAGAGACAGGGACATACATAGACGGGGACATACAGAGACAGGGACATACATAGACGGGGACATACAGAGACAGGGACATACATAGACGGGGACATACATAGACAGGGACATACATAGACAGGGACATACATAGACGAGGGACACACAGAGACAGGGACATACATAGACAGGGACATACAGAGACGAGGACTCACAGAGACAGGGACATACATAGACAGGGACATACAGAGACAGGGACATACATAGACAGGGACATACATAGACGAGGACATACAGAGACAGGGACATACATAGACAGGGACATACAGAGACAGGGACATACATAGACGAGGGACATACAGAGACAGGGACATACATAGACAGGGACATACAGAGACAGGGACATACATAGACAGGGACATACAGAGACGAGGGACATACAGAGACAGGGACATACATAGACAGGGACATACATAGACAGGGACATACATAGACAGGGACATACATAGACGAGGACACACAGAGACAGGGACATACATAGACAGGGACATACAGAGACAGGGACATACATAGACGAGGGACACACAGAGACAGGGACATACATAGACAGGGACATACAGAGACAGGGACATACATAGACAGGGACATACAGAGACAGGGACATACATAGACGAGGACTCACAGAGACAGGGACATACATAGACAGGGACATACAGAGACAGGGACATACATAGACGAGGGACTCACAGAGACAGGGACATACAGAGACAGGGACATACATAGACGGGGACATACATAGACAGGGACATACATAGACAGGGACATACATAGACGGGGACATACAGAGACAGGGACATACATAGACGAGGACATACAGAGACAGGGACATACATAGACAGGGACATACAGAGACAGGGACATACATAGACAGGGACATACATAGACAGGGACATACATAGACGAGGACTCACAGAGACAGGGACATACATAGACAGGGACATACATAGACAGGGACATACATAGACAGGGACATACAGAGACAGGGACATACAGAGACAGGGACATACATAGACGGGGACATACATAGACAGGGACATACATAGACAGGGACATACATAGACAGGGACATACATAGACTGGGACATACATAGACAGGGACATACATAGACAGGGACATACATAGACAGGGACATACATAGACAGGGACATACATAGACAGGGACATACATAGACAGGGACATACATAGACGAGGGACATACAGAGACAGGGACATACATAGACAGGGACATACATAGACGAGGACTCACAGAGACAGGTACATACAGAGACAGGGACATACATAGACGAGGACTCACAGAGACAGGGACATACATAGACAGGGACATACAGAGACAGGGACATACATAGACAGGGACATACATAGACGGGGACATACAGAGACAGGGACATACATAGACAGGGACATACATAGACGAGGACTCGCAGAGACAGGGACATACATAGACAGGGACATACAGAGACAGGGACATACATAGACGGGGACATACATAGACAGGGACATACAGAGACAGGGACATACATAGACAGGGACATACATAGACAGGGGACATACAGAGACAGGGACATACATAGACAGGGACATACATAGACGGGGACTCACAGAGACAGGGACATACATAGACAGGGACATACATAGACGGGGACATACATAGACAGGGACATACATAGACGAGGACTCACAGAGACAGGGACATACATAGACGGGGACTCACAGAGACAGGGACATACATAGACAGGGACATACATAGACGGGGACATACATAGACAGGGACATACATAGACGAGGACTCACAGAGACAGGTACATACAGAGACAGGGACATACATAGACGAGGACTCACAGAGACAGGGACATACAGAGACAGGGACATACAGAGACAGGGACATACATAGACAGGGACATACATAGACGGGGACATACAGAGACAGGGACATACATAGACAGGGACATACATAGACGGGGACATACAGAGACAGGGACATACATAGACAGGGACATACATAGACGGGGACATCACAGAGACAGGGACATACATAGACAGGGACATACATAGACGGGGACATACATAGACAGGGACATACATAGACGAGGACTCACAGAGACAGTGACATACATAGACGGGGACTCACAGAGACAGGGACATACATAGACAGGGACATACATAGACGGGGACATACATAGACAGGGACATACATAGACGAGGACTCACAGAGACAGGGACATACATAGACGAGGACTCACAGAGACAGGGACATACATAGACGGGGACATACAGAGACAGGGACATACATAGACAGGGACATACATAGACGAGGACTCACATAGACAGGGACATACATAGACGGGGACATACAGAGACAGGGACATACATAGACAGGGACATACATAGACAGGGACATACATAGACGAGGACTCACAGAGACGGGGACATACATAGACGGGGACTCACATAGACGGGAACATTCAGAGACGAGGACTCACAGAGACAGGGACATACATAGACGAGGACTCACATAGACATACATAGACGGGGACATACAGAGACAGGGACATACATAGACGGGGACATACATAGACAGGGACATACATAGACAGGGACATACATAGACAGGGACATACATAGACGAGGACTCACAGAGACGGGGACATACAGAGACAGGGACATACATAGACGAGGACTCACAGAGACGGGGACATACAGAGACAGGGACATACATAGACGAGGACTCACATAGACGGGGACATACATAGACGGGGACATACATAGACAGGGACATACAGAGACAGGGACATACATAGACGGGGACTCACAGAGACAGGGACATACATAGACGGGGACTCACAGAGACAGGGACATACATAGACAGGGACATACATAGACAGGGACATACATAGACGGGGACATACAGAGACGAGGACTCACAGAGACGGGGACATATATAGACGGGGACTCACAGAGACGGGGACATATATAGACGGGGACACATAAAGACAACATTGGGGACACATAAAGACGGGGGTACAATGCCACGTAACCGTCCACACAGCGATGCAGTAGCCTGATTTTGGAGGAAGACGGGAAAGCTCACTAAGTGAATTTGGATGTCAGTGGGAATCAGCGAGGCCGATCAATGTCGCGACGGGTGTCTGATGGCGGCTCCACCGCGGTTTTGTTTGCCGGAATAGCCACCACGTCACTTCCTGTTGGTTTCTCCTGGCTAAAAGTCCGATGAAAGTGATTTTTTTTTTTAAAGCCTTTTGGATGAAGTCGCTGTTTTGAAGTACAAACAGCGTAGTAGTAAGCTTATATGTATAATATATATATTAAAAAAAATATGATAGCAAAACCCACCCACCCGCCTTTGTTTTCGTTGTTCCGAATTCGGGGACTGCACTATTCTCGGCCTCTATTACCCCTACACTAGGGGAAGACGGGGTAAAAAGCGCATGGGCGGGTAAGAAGCCCACCCCAATTATCTCATGAAATGAAGCAAATTTCAGTCTCATTTTGCCCATGAGAACGAGCGTTAATGTCTAGCATTCGTCTCATGGGCAAATTTGACTGAAAATTTATTTATTTCATGAGATAATTGGGGTGGGCTTCTTACCCGCCCATGCGCTTTTTACCCCGTCTTCCCCTAGCTCTAAACATTCTAGATACGTTCAGCAGCGACCGATTTCATATCATAATTCGGTAAAGGTCGAGATGTGCCCCCATCATTCATACACAAACTTTGAACCATATCCACTTTGTCTTCTCCCCACTTTTCTAACACGTTCCCATCTTCGCACAAGTGAATAGTTCCAGCCTTGAACATCGTTTCCGTTTGCGATCGTTTGTCTGATTAAATACTACTTTATTAGCCTACTTCAGGTAACGAACAAAGATACCAATATCAACACTGGCCCGGGGGAGCCTACTTGATGCAACTATCTGCTCTCCGGGATCTGTAACTAAGTCAAACAATGCTCCTCTCATCGCCCACATAGTTATTGAGCGATCGACCACATATTCAAAAGAATACAAGATAGCGCACCATCAATTTAGTGTCGTTGATAGCGATCTTTCGTTTGTTTGATAATAAGTGGGAAAAAGAATGGAGGACAAAGAGAGAGAGAGAGAGAGAGAGAGAGAGAGAGAGAGAGAGAGAGAGAGAGAGAGAGAGAGAGAGAGAGAGAGAGAGAGAGAGAGAGAGAGAGAGAGAGAGGGAGGGAGGGAGAAAGAGAGAGTGTGTGTGTGTGTTGCAGTTGGTGTGTGTGTGTGTGTGTGTGCGTTGTTATTGTTGTTGTTGTTGTTGTTGTTTAATTCTTTGTTTAATTTTGGTGTCTGTTTGCCCCCCCCCCCCCCTCTCTCTATCTTTGTGTGTGTGTCAAGTTAAGTCAAGTCAAAATTATCATTAATGAGGATGAAAAGATAAGCTTGAACAGCTTTTTTTTTAACATCTTATCCTCAAGCATATAAACTTATGTATGTATGTGTGTGTATGTATGTGTGTGTATGTGTGTGTGTATATATATATACATATATAGTTTGATTTGATAAAACTTTTCTGTGTCCAATGTCTTTTTTTGTGAACCTCAGAAACAAAACCAGTTAACGTTAACTTTGAGTAATGTTCCGTGTTAAAAATTTAAAAAACAAAAACAAAAAAACAATTATATAAATTATGTAAATTGTGCTGATTTACTTTTTCTCCCAATGGGGGAGGGACAGTGCCTTATGCAAAGACAGCTGTTTCGACCTAAGAGAGATATATGCATGTATGTATGTATGTATGTATGTGTGTGTGTGTGTGTGTGTGTGTGTGTGTGTGTGTGTGTGTGTGTGTGTGTGTGTGTGTGTGTGTGTGTGTGTGTGTGTGTGTGTGTGTTTGAATGTATACACGATACAAAGAAACAACAACAACAACACATATAATACAATCTTTAAAACAAATATTTGTATCCCGTTGTTACAGTTAAGTTATTTTCCCCGTTTACGTGGGGGGAGAGGTGCATAGACTACAAGTTAGCCTTCGTTTGTGTTGTGGGCCTGCAGGACGGAAGGACAGCCCTCCATTTCGCAGCGTGCTACGCCAGGGAGGACACCATTCGAATCCTGTTGGGGCGTAGAGCTGATCCTTTACTTCAGGCTGGGGTGAGTATACACTCTTGATAGCAAAGCATTGCAACGCACACTACCTTGACCCCCCCCCCTTCCCTGTCTCTCTCTTTCTCTCTCTCTCTCTGAGTTTCTGTCTCTGTCTCTCTGTCTATGTCTGTCTGCCTGTCTCTCTCTTAGGTCGGTGGTTCGTATCCGCCTCGCGGGAAGTTTTTTAAGGACAGATTGTAAGAAAAGGCATCGTCTAAAATCTTTATCCTTTTTAAATACAGTTTTTCAGTGTTCAGTGTTCTCTCTCTCTCTCTCTCTCTCTCTCTCTCTCTCTCTCTCTCTCTCTCTCTCTCTCTCTCTCTCTCTCTCTCTCTCTCTCTCTCTCTCTCTCTCTCTCTCTCTCTCTCTCTCTCTCTCTCTCTCTCTCTCTCTCTCTGCATCTGCCTATGTGTATTCCTCTGTTTCACTATATCTCTTTGTCTCTCTGTCTGCCTTTCTTTGTCTCTCTGTCTCTGTCTCTGTTTCTCTCTCTCTCTCTCTCTCTCTCTCTCTCTCTCTCTCTCTCTCTCTCTCTCTCTCTCTCTCTCTCTCTTTCTCTGTCTCTCTTTCTCTCTCTCTGCATCTGCCTCTGTCTATGTGTATTCCTCTGTTTCAATATCTCTTTGTCTCTCTGTCTGCCTTTCTCTGTCTCTGTCTCTGTCTCTGTCTCTGTCTCTGTCTCTCTCTCTCTCTCTCTCTCTCTCTCTCTCTCTCTCTCTCTCTCTCTCTCTCTCTCTCTCTCTCTCTCTCTCTCTCTCTCTCTCTCTCTCTCTCATCCAGGTAGTGTTGAAATGAAGCAATAAAGGTAGCAGAAGTACCACTCCTACCCGTCCCCTCCTTATACTATTGGCGTTTATTTTGGTGGCACCAATTCTGCCAAACAACTTACAGGGGTAGTTTGCGAAGGCAATGGAACGAAGGGATATGTGTGTTGCTGTCTGTCTGTCTGTGTTTCATGTCTGTCTCTCTGTGTGTCTGTCTACCAGCCTGTTTCTCTGTCTGTCTGCCTGTTTGTCTGTGTGTCATGTCTGTCTCTCTGTGTGTCTGTCTACTAGCCTGTTTCTCTGTCTGTCTGCCTGTTTGTCTGTGTGTCATGTCTGTCTCTCTGTGTGTCTGTCTACCAGCCTGTTTCTCTGTCTGTCTGCTTGTTTGTCTGTGTGTCATGTCTGCCTCTCTGTGTGTCTGTCTACCAGCCTGTTTTTCTGTCTGTCTGCCTGTTTGTCTGTGTGTCATGTCTGTCTCTCTGTGTGTCTGTCTACCAGCCTGTTTCTCTGTCTGTCTGCCTGTTTGTCTGTGTGTCATGTCTGTCTCTCTGTGTGTCTGTCTACCAGCCTGTTTTTCTGTCTGTCTGCCTGTATAAATACGAATATGTTCCAGTCGCTCTTTCTTGCAATAGTTGGAAGTACACATGTACGCTTGCCGTCTTGTTCCTTCAAGGCACGTGTAGAGCGTTCGACTGCAACATGGCCGCCTGTGCTAAAGAAACGGAAATGAGAAGGCTGCTTGCTTTGTGCGTCTCTATTACACCCCTCTATTGATTCATTGGCCGACCTCTCTCTCCCCCTCTCTCTCTCTCTCTCTCTCTCTCTCTCTCTCTCTCTCTCTCTCTCTCTCTCTCTCTCTCTCTCTCTCTCTCTCTCTCTCTCTCTCTCTCTCTCTCTCTCTCTCTCTCTCTCTCTCTCTCTCTCTCTCTCTCTCTCTCTCTCTCCCCTCTCTCTCTTCTCTCTCTCTCTCTCTCTCTCTCTCTCTCTCTCTCTCTCTCTCTCTCTCTCTCTCTCTCTCTCTCTCTCTCTCTCCCTCACTCACTCATTCTTTCTCTAAAAACAAACAATCAAACAAACAAAAATATGCAACCACATCACAAGACAAATAAATGTATTTCAAGATGTATGTGTTAAGATATTTATGATAACGTAGTTTTCCGAGGTTTTTGTTTGCTTGTTTCGGTTGTTGTTGTTGTTGCTGCTGCTGCTGCTGCTGCTGCTGGTGTTTTTGTTGTTTGTACCTCAATCTTCCACACCTAACCAACACACATCATAAGTACTTTGGAAGGGCTGGTTCGACAGAAAGGGAAAGGGTTTTAGGCAACAAAATCAAGTGATATGGGATCTTTAACCAAACTTAGATAACGTGCATCCTCTTTGAAACATAAAAGACATTTCTTTTGCTAAATTCCATTTTGATAACGTTTATATTTAAGACTGCAACTTATCTTTTGCTCTTAAAATAATTGTTCATTTGCTCGGACACACGGCAACGAAAAAACAACAACAGAGTATCACTTCCATTATAACATAACACCCATCCTCATTTAAAAACAACAACAGAGTATCACTTCCATTATAACATAACACCCATCCTCATTTAAAAACAACAGAGTATCACTTCGATCATAATATAACACCCATCCTCATTTAAAAACAACAGAGTATCACTTCGATCATAACATAACACCCATCCTCATTTAAAAACAACAACAGAGTATCACTTCGATTATAGCATAACACCCATCCTCATTTAAAAACAACAGAGTATCACTTCCATTATAACATAACACCCATCCTCATTTAATAAAACAACAACAGAGTATCACTTCGATTATAACATAACACCCATCCTCATTTAAAAACAACAACAGAGTATCGCTTCGATTATAACATAACACCCATCCTCATTTAAAAACAACAACAGAGTATCACTTCCATTATAACATAACACCCATCCTCATTTAAAAACAACAACAGAGTATCGCTTCGATTATAACATAACACCCATCCTCATTTAAAGACAACAACAGAGTATCGCTTCGATTATAACATAACACCCATCCTCATTTAAAAACAACAACAGAGTATCACTTCCATTATAACATAACACCCATCCTCATTTAAAAACAACAACAGAGTATCGCTTCGATTATAACATAACACCCATCCTCATTTAAAAACAACAACAGAGTATCACTTCGATTATAACATAACACCCATCCTCATTTAAAAACAACAACAGAGTATCGCTTCGATTATAACATAACACCCATCCTAATTTAAAAACAACAACAGAGTATCACTTCGATTATAACATAACACCCATCCTCATTTAAAAACAACAGTATCACTTCGATTATAACACAACACCCATCCTCATTTATAAACAACAACAGAGTATCACTTCGATTATAACACAACACCCATCCTCATTTAATAAAACAACAACAGAGTATCACTTCCACTATAACATAACACCCATCCTCATTTAAAAACAACAGAGTATCACTTCGATCATAATATAACACCCATCCTCATTTAAAAACAACAACAGAGTATCACTTCGATTATAACATAACACCCATCCTCATTTAAAAACAACAGAGTATCACTTCGATTATAGCACAACACCCATCCTCATTTAAAAACAACAGAGTATCACTTCGATTATAACATAACACCCATCCTCATTTAAAAACAACAGAGTATCACTTCGATTATAGCACAACACCCATCCTCATTTAAAAACAACAGAGTATCACTTCGATTATAACATAACACCCATCCTCATTTAAAAACAACAGAGTATCACTTCGATTATAGCACAACACCCATCCTCATTTAAAAACAACAGAGTATCACTTCGATTATAACATAACACCCATCCTCATTTAAAAACAACAGAGTATCACTTCGATTATAACATAACACCCATCCTCATTTAAAAACAACAGAGTATCACTTCGATTATAGCATAACACCCATCCTCATTTAAAAACAACAGAGTATCACTTCGATTATAGCACAACACCCATCCTCATTTAAGAAATAAAATAAAAACAGAGTATCACTTCGATTATAACATAACACCCATTCTCAATTAAGAAATAAAACAACCAACCAACCAATCAACCAACCAACCAAAATGCAACCGGAGTAGATTTGTTGTAAGTAGCCTACATATCTCTACCCTCTATCGTCACCGTTTCTTTTTAAAAACGTGCTTTCTTATCACGTGTTAAGGTTATTTTTTATCATAAGGTTAGCTTCTGATGTTTACGTAAATAAAAATGATGTTTATTTATACATAAATAATAATGATACTTATTTATACATAAATAATAATGATGCTTATTTATACATAAATAATAATGATGTTTACGTAAATAATAGACCTTCACTATTATAGTAGACCATTCAGTTTTCAAATAATTTTCATTTTTTTCCATGAGAGGTTGAACGTCAATAAGCTAGAATAATAAATAAATGTCGATGTTCATATTGTGAATGGTTTATCCCTCGTTGACTTGCGTTGATGGGCTGTGTGTGTATTATAGACAGGCACACCAGCAATGCATGAACAACACGTTATTCTGTTAACGGCCTGTATCTGTATAA
>CM065681.1:57672878-57677878 GCA_017654935.2 Phymorhynchus buccinoides | reverse complement strand
AACAGTAACATGAGAGCTGTACAACAAATGGCTGTTATCACTGGTTGACACTAGCCTGTAGTAAGGGCCAACAGTAACATGAGAGCTGTACAACAAATGGCTGTTATCACTGGTTGACACTAGCCTGTAGCAGGGGCCAACAGTAACATGAGAGCTGTACAACAAATGGCTGTTATCACTGGTTGACATTAGCCTGTAGTAAGGGCCAACAGTAACATGAGAGCTGTACAACAAATGGCTGTTATCACTGGTTGACACTAGCCTGTAGCAGGGGCCAACAGTAACATGAGAGCTGTACAACAAATGGCTGTTACCACTGGTTGACATTAGCCTGTAGCAGGGGCCAACAGTAACATGAGAACTGTACAACAAATGGCTGTTATCACTGGTTGACACTAGCCTGTAGCAGGGGCCAACAGTAACATGAGAGCTGTACAACAAATGGCTGTTATCACTGGTTGACACTAGCCAGTAGTAAGGGCCAACAGTGAATGAGAGCTGTACAACAAATGGCTGTTATCACTGGTTGACACTAGCCTGTAGCAGGGGCCAACAGTAACATGAGAGCTGTACAACAAATGGCTGTTGCCACTGGTTGACACTAGCCTGTAGTAAGGGCCAACAGTAACATGAGAACTGTACAACAAATGGCTGTTATCACTGGTTGACACTAGCCTGTAGCAGGGGCCAACAGTAACATGAGAGCTGTACAACAAATGGCTGTTATCACTGGTTGACACTAGCCTGTAGCAGGGGCCAACAGTAACATGAGAACTGTACAACAAATGGCTGTTATCACTGGTTGACACTAGCCTGTAGTAAGGGCCAACAGTAACATGAGAACTGTACAACAAATGGCTGTTATCACTGGTTGACACTAGCCTGTAGCAGGGGCCAACAGTAACATGAGAGCTGTACAACAAATGGCTGTTGCCACTGGTTGACACTAGCCTGTAGTAGGGGCCAACAGTAAATGAGAGCTGTACAACAAATGGCTGTTACCACTGGTTGACACTAGCCTGTAGTAAGGGCCAACAGTAACATGAGAGCTGTACAACAAATGGCTGTTACCACTGGTTGACACTAGCCTGTAGCAGGGGCCAACAGTAACATGAGAGCTGTACAACAAATGGCTTTTATCACTGGTTGACACTAGCCTGTAGCAGGGGCCAACAGTAACATGAGAGCTGTACAACAAATGACTGTTATCACTGGTTGACATTAGCCTGTAGCAGGGGCCAACAGTAACATGAGAGCTGTACAACAAATGGCTGTTATCACTGGTTGACACTAGCCTGTAGTAAGGGCCAACAGTAACATGAGAGCTGTACAACAAATGGCTGTTATCACTGGTTGACACTAGCCTGTAGCAGGGGCCAACAGTAACATGAGAGCTGTACAACAAATGGCTGTTATCACTGGTTGACATTAGCCTGTAGTAAGGGCCAACAGTAACATGAGAGCTGTACAACAAATGGCTGTTACCACTGGTTGACATTAGCCTGTAGCAGGGGCCAACAGTAACATGAGAGCTGTACAACAAATGGCTGTTATCACTGGTTGACATTAGCCTGTAGTAAGGGCCAACAGTAACATGAGAGCTGTACAACAAATGGCTGTTATCACTGGTTGACACTAGCCTGTAGTAAGGGCCAACAGTAGCATGAGAGCTGTACAACAAATGGCTGTTATCACTGGTTGACACTAGCCTGTAGCAGGGGCCAACAGTAGCATGAGAGCTGTACAACAAATGGCTGTTATCACTGGTTGACACTAGCCTGTAGCAGGGGCCAACAGTAACATGAGAGCTGTACAACAAATGGCTGTTATCACTGGTTGACACTAGCCTGTAGTAAGGGCCAACAGTAGCATGAGAGCTGTACAACAAATGGCTGTTATCACTGGTTGACACTAGCCTGTAGCAGGGGCCAACAGTAACATGAGAGCTGTACAACAAATGGCTGTTATCACTGGTTGACATTAGCCTGTAGTAAGGGCCAACAGTAACATGAGAGCCGCAGGCCGATAACAAATGATCTTCAACAGTACTGGAATATCACTGTATATCATTGTCTTTTGTGGAAAACTATGACTGTGAATGTATTGACTCTGAAACTAGGGGTAAGCTTAGTTGCACTGGCTGTAGTGCAGCAGCCAAAGGGACTGGTTGGCCTTTAGGGACCTTCCCCAACGCCATCTGTCCACAAATCCCTTTGGCCGAGAGAGAGGGGATGCATCCTGGGCAAGACCTCTCCATCATAAACATTTGTTTAGCCCAGCCCGCCGGAATAGCAGCTGCCCCCTCATGCTATTTGGCCGTCATAGTCGGAAACGACAGACGGGCATGCACGTACATTTCGATGCTACCCCCAATAATCACGTCGAGCAGGCCAGCTTCGATTCAGACCAGCGAGTACAGATCAATTATTGATCTAGACGATACTGTGCGATCGATTTGATCTTGGAAACCCTCTAAGTGGCTGCTCTCTTGCTCTATTGGTGCACACAATGATAAGGATTTGGATCAGCAGCGTGTAGTACAATAGTCTACATGAAACGTGCTCATTGAGCGTTTTAGTCTTGTGTTTTGCTCATCTGTCATCTGTCTGTCAATGTGTCTGTCAGTCTGCCTCACAAATTTATGAATACACTGCAAAGGCATAGTGTTAAAATGCAAGGGTACCTGTCAAATCGCTTGTAGTATCGTGTGTGCAGCCACGATGAGATATGTCTGTCTACCCGTGTTTCTCTCTGTACGTTGCTTTTTGTTTACCCGTATCTAAGCATTGACCGCACCAAAGCATCTTTTTTAGTCTGTAATAATGTCTGTTAGTGTTTCCCTCCCCTACTCCATCTCTTCCTCCCCCCCCCCCCCCCCCCCCCCCCCCCCACTCTCTCTTCTCGGTTAATCTCTTCATCGTCGTATCTTCATCGTCATTGCCTTCTCTTCCTCCTCCTCCTCCTCCTCCTCCTCCTCCTCCTCCTCCTCCTCCCTCCTCCTCCTCCTCCTCCTCCTCCTCCTCCTCCTCCTCCTCCTCCTCCTAGCATTTCATTCTCTGCATCTCCTCATGTTTCGCCTTCTTTTACTCCTTGTGTGGTGTTGGTTCCAGAATGGGTCGTTGCCCGTGTTTCTGGCGGTGGAGGCAGGCAGCATAGCAGTTACCAGAGACCTTCTCACTGCACAGTCCGAGTTGCAGCTGAAAGCCTTCAAACCGGTATTTTTTTAATTTTATAGAAACCTTGCAAGCATAGGCATAGGCCTATACCAGCATTGAGTTCTACACTCGCGTACATATACAGACGAAGGCGTTTGAGCGAGATCACACACACACACACACACACACACACACACACACACACACACACACACACACACACACACACACACACACACACACACACACACACACACACACACACACACACACACACACACACACACACACACACACACACACACACACACACACACACACACACACACACACACACACACACACACACACACACACACACACACACACACACACACACACACACACACACACACACACACACACACACACACACACACACACACACACACACACACACACACACACACACACACACACACACACACACACACACACACACACACACACACACACACACACACACACACACACACACACACACACACACACACACACACACACACACACACACACACACACACACACACACACACACACACACACACACACACACACACACACACACACACACAACACACACACACACACACACACACACACACACACACACACACACACACACACACACACACACACACACACACACACACACACACACACACACACACACACACACACACACACACACACACACACACACACACACACACACACACACACACACACACACACACACACACACACACACACACACACACACACACACACACACACACACACACACACACACACACACACACACACACACACACACACACACACACACACACACACACACACACACACACACACACACACACACACACACACACACACACACACACACACACACACACACACACACACACACACACACACACACACACACACACACACACACACACACACACACACACACACACACACACACACACACACACACACACACACACACACACACACACACACACACACACACACACACACACACACACACACACACACACACACACACACACACACACACACACACACACACACACACACACACACACACACACACACACACACACACACACACACACACACACACACACACACACACACACACACACACACACACACACACACACACACACACACACACACACACACACACACACACACACACACACACACACACACACACACACACACACACACACACACACACACACACACACACACACACACACACACACACACACACACACACACACACACACACACACACACACACACACACACACACACACACACACACACACACACACACACACACACACACACACACACACACACACACACACACACACACACACACACACACACACACACACACACACACACACACACACACACACACACACACACACACACACACACACACACACACACACACACACACACACACACACACACACACACACACACACACACACACACACACACACACACACACACACACACACACACACACACACACACACACACACACACACACACACACACACACACACACACACACACACACACACACACACACACACACACACACACACACACACACACACACACACACACACACACACACACACACACACACACACACACACACACACACACACACACACACACACACACACACACACACACACACACACACACACACACACACACACACACACACACACACACACACACACACACACACACACACACACA
>CM065681.1:57652878-57667878 GCA_017654935.2 Phymorhynchus buccinoides | reverse complement strand
AATTCTTGTTCAGCTGTAAGTGGGCGATGTTGTGTTAGTGGAAACATTGCACGTGATTCTCTATTACTGAGCTGGGCAGCAAAAGAAAAAGCGGAAACTTGCGAAAAAGGACCTTGTTTTGGATCGTTCTGCATGAACACATTGCACAAGCCAGATGGAAAAACCATTATGCACGTGCAAGCACTGCTGTTTATGTGTGAGATGCTGTCTCTTGCTTGGCTTTATAAGAAGACATACCACCAGTATTAGGCCTGATTTGACAATGCCTCCACGACGAAAATTGAGCGAGTTGGATAGGGGACGAGCTGTTGCATGGTTCCAAGATGGTGTTCCCAAGCGAGAAGTGGCCAGGCGACTTCAGGTGTCCATCTCGGTCATTGTCAGACTGATTCAACGCTTCACAGCCACTGGGAGGGTCCATGAAAGACGCAGATCTGGTCGACCGAAGAAGACAACTCCACGTGAAGATCGTCTCATTGAACGACAAGCCCTGCAGACAAGAACAGCCTCTTCCAGCATCATTCGAAGGCAGCTGAGGGTGGCTACTAACATCAACATCAGCCAGCAGACCATACGGAACCGCCTTCATGGGTTTAACCTCCGTTCTCGTCGCCCAGCTGTACGGCCACGCTTAACTCCAGCCCATAGGGCAGCACGCCGCGCCTTCTGCAGACGTCACGTGAGGTGGACACGTCAGCAATGGTCCCAGGTCCTGTTCAGTGATGAATCACGCTTCACCCTGAACCACAACGACGGCCGACTGAGGGTCTGGAGGCGCCCAGGGGAACGCTTTATTGACGCCACTGTCCAAGAAAAGGTGGCCTTTGGTGGAGGTTCTGTAATGGTCTGGGGGGCCTTCAGCCTTCACCACAGAACACCCTTGTATCATGTACAGGGTAACCTGACTGGCCTCCGATACCGGGATGAGATCCTTCGACCGCTGGCTGTGCCTACACTGCAGCAGATGGGACCGCCGGCTGTCTACCAGGATGACAACGCTCGCCCCCACAGGGCAAGGGTGGTCAACGACTTCCTGCAGCAGTCTGGAGTCAACAGAATGGAGTGGCCAGCATGCAGTCCCGATCTCAACCCGATTGAGAACCTCTGGGATGAGCTGGATCGCAAAGTGAGGAGCAACCACCCCCCTCCCAGGGATGCCCAGCACCTCTACCAGATGCTGCAGGCTGAGTGGCAGGCGCTTCCACAGAGGATCTTCACCACCCTGGTCAACTCCATGAGGACTCGCTGCGTCGAGTGCCAGAACAGCCATGGCGGATACACGCATTACTGAACTTTTGGGAGCATCAGAATGCCCTGTCTTGTGATTTCAATGACTTTGGGAAATCAAATTTCGATACGTACCCACTTTGATCAAATGTACAGACCAAACGATTGCTCGAAATTGAAGGCAATTGTGTATCGTTATCACTAAAGCATTGAATTAAATGTTGGCCAAAATTCAACGCATTGGCTTTCTTATTTGGAAAGTTATGAATTAGTTTGCAAGTGATCCTTAACTTTTTGTGGATAGCTTATATTCACAACAACATAGACACATAAACAACACACACAACCACACGCGCGCACGCACACGCACACGCACACGCACACACACACATACACACGCGCGCGCGCGCGCGCGCTCGCACACACACACACACACACACACCATGCATACGTACACTCATATATCATCATCATCATTATAGGCATCCGCCTTATTTCCATCATTCATCATAAAGAAAACATTGTCTCCAATCCTGTGGCCTTGCATGCCCTGCTCTCATGGTGACCACAGTTTCGGTTTCCAATCCAGTCTGTATCCCTGGTGCCATCGGGTCAAAGTCTTGGGGATCACTGTGTTCTGGGGAGCTGTCGATGGACGGACGTGGTGGCGCCCTGGGAGGAGGACCTCACTCACGCTGGCTCCGCGACTAAGATATTATTGTCGTCAGTAGGGGGCTTCGTTGATGATGTCTCGCGATGATGACGATGACGACGACGACGATGACTATGATAATGATGATAATGACTATAACGACTATAGTACCAAATACTACCTGAATGTCTTGTTTCATGCATAGCGACTATGCAAAGGAAATGGTGATGATGATGATGATGATGATAATGATGATGATGATGATGATGATGATGATGATGATGATGATGATGATGATGCACAGAAAGAGGGGCAGACGGCCTTGCACCTGGCGGCCTACGAAGGGGACGATGCTCTGGTCAAGTATCTGCTATCTATGAAGGCCAACTCCAACATTCTGGACAAGGTCAGTACAGTGCCCGAGACCACCGGGGCCAATACTTATTTCTTAGGTATTGCCACCAGCTAGAGTAGGCTACTGTGAGTTAGTTCTCCGTCTCCAAGGTGGATGGAGCAGGGCTGTTGCGATCCGTGCGTGTCTCTTTCTTTCTTTCATTGTTTTCATTCTTTGACCATCGTTCCATGTTCTGCTTCTGAAGCATGATTGATTACAGCCGCGTCTCTGGGCCCCATTAGCACCTACAGGTGTAACTGTTTAGAACGTTATCATCCTCTGCTAATTAACACCAAGACAAGCTTTAACATGTATATGCATATAACTCGTAACTTCTATATATTATGTTATGTTATTATTATGTTGTGTGCAATACACAATTGTTTATAATTAAATTAAAATTAAAACCAGCAAGACAAGAGTCCCCCGGACGTTGCCACAGGGGAAGGTAATACGGCAATCATAGACCACAGTACGATAACGTTGCAGTAACAGGGTAATACGGCAATCATAGACCACAGTACGATAACGTTGCAGTAACAGGGTAATACGGCAATCATAGACCACAGTACGATAACGTTGCAGTAACAGGGTAATACGGCAATCATAGACCACAGTACGATAACGTTGCAGTAACAGGGTAATACGGCAATCATAGACCACAGTACGATAACGTTGCAGTAACAGGGTAATACGGCAATCATAGACCACAGTACGATAACGTTGCAGTAACAGGGTAATACGGCAATCATAGACCACAGTACGATAACGTTGCAGTAACAGGGTAATACGGCAATCATAGACCACACAATAACGTTGCAGTAACAGGGTAATACGGCATTCATAGACCACACGATAACGTTGCAGTAACAGGGTAATACGGCATTCATAGACCACACGATAACGTTGCAATAACAGGGTAATATACGGCAATCATAGACCACAGTACGATAACGTTGCAGTAACAGGGTAATACGGCAATCATAGACCACACGATAACGTTGCAGTAACAGGGTAATACGGCAATCATAGACCACAGTACGATAACGTTGCAGTAACAGGGTAATACGGCAATCATAGACCACAGTACGATAACGTTGCAGTAACAGGGTAATACGGCAATCATAGACCACAGTACGATAACGTTGCAGTAACAGGGTAATACGGCAATCATAGACCACACAATAACGTTGCAGTAACAGGGTAATACGGCAATCATAGACCACACGATAACGTTGCAATAACAGGGTAATACGGCAATCATAGACCACAGTACGATAACGTTGCAGTAACAGGGTAATACGGCAATCATAGACCACACGATAACGTTGCAGTAACAGGGTAATACGGCAATCATAGACCACAGTACGATAACGTTGCAGTAACAGGGTAATACGGCAATCATAGACCACAGTACGATAACGTTGCAGTAACAGGGTAATACGGCAATCATAGACCACAGTACGATAACGTTGCAGTAACAGGGTAATACGGCAATCATAGACCACACGATAACGTTGCAGTAACAGGGTAATACGGCAATCATAGACCACAGTACGATAACGTTGCAGTAACAGGGTAATACGGCAATCATAGACCACAGTACGATAACGTTGCAGTAACAGGGTAATACGGCAATCATAGACCACACGATAACGTTGCAGTAACAGGGTAATACGGCAATCATAGACCACAGTACGATAACGTTGCAGTAACAGGGTAATACGGCAATCATAGACCACAGTACGATAACGTTGCCACAGAGGAAGGTAATACGGCAATCATAGACCACACGATAACGTTGCAGTAACAGGGTAATACGGCAATCATAGACCACAATACGATAACGTTGCAGTAACAGGGTAATACGGCAATCATATACCACACGATAACGTTGCAGTAACAGGGTAATACGGCAATCATATACCACACGATAACGTTGCAGTAACAGGGTAATACGGCAATCATAGATCACAGTACGATAACGTTGCAATAACAGGGTAATACGGCAATCATAGACCACAGTACGATAACGTTGCAGTAACAGGGTAATACGGCAATCATAGACCACACAATAACGTTGCAGTAACAGGGTAATACGGCAATCATAGACCACACGATAACGTTGCAATAACAGGGTAATACGGCAATCATAGACCACAGTACGATAACGTTGCAGTAACAGGGTAATACGGCAATCATAGACCACACGATAACGTTGCAATAACAGGGTAATACGGCAATCATAGACCACAGTACGATAACGTTGCAATAACAGGGTAATACGGCAATCATAGACCACACGATAACGTTGCAGTAACAGGGTAATACGGCAATCATAGACCACACAATAACGTTGCAGTAACAGGGTAATACGGCAATCATAGACCACACGATAACGTTGCAATAACAGGGTAATACGGCAATCATAGACCACAGTACGATAACGTTGCAGTAACAGGGTAATACGGCAATCATAGACCACACGATAACGTTGCAGTAACAGGGTAATACGGCAATCATAGACCACAGTACGATAACGTTGCAGTAACAGGGTAATACGGCAATCATAGACCACAGTACGATAACGTTGCAGTAACAGGGTAATACGGCAATCATAGACCACACGATAACGTTGCAGTAACAGGGTAATACGGCAATCATAGACCACACGATAATATTGCAATAACAGGGTAATACGGCAATCATAGACCACAGTACGATAACGTTGCAGTAACAGGGTAATACGGCAATCATAGACCACACGATAACGTTGCAGTAACAGGGTAATACGGCAATCATAGACCACAGTACGATAACGTTGCAGTAACAGGGTAATACGGCATTCATAGACCACACGATAACGTTGCAATAACAGGGTAATACGGCAATCATAGACCACAGTACGATAACGTTGCAATAACAGGGTAATACGGCAATCATAGACCACAGTACGACAACGTTGCAGTAACAGGGTAATACGGCATTCATAGACCACACGATAACGTTGCAATAACAGGGTAATACGGCAATCATAGACCACAGTACGATAACGTTGCAGTAACAGGGTAATACGGCATTCATAGACCACACGATAACGTTGCAGTAACAGGGTAATACGGCAATCATAGACCACAGTACGATAACGTTGCAGTAACAGGGTAATACGGCAATCATAGACCACACGATAACGTTGCAATAACAGGGTAATACGGCAATCATAGACCACACGATAACGTTGCAGTAACAGGGTAATACGGCAATCATAGACCACACGATAACGTTGCAATAACAGGGTAATACGGCAATCATAGACCACAGTACGATAACGTTGCAGTAACAGGGTAATACGGCATTCATAGACCACACGATAACGTTGCAATAACAGGGTAATACGGCAATCATAGACCACAGTACCATAACGTTGCAGTAACAGGGTAATACGGCATTCATAGACCACACGATAACGTTGCAATAACAGGGTAATACGGCAATCATAGACCACAGTACGATAACGTTGCAGTAACAGGGTAATACGGCAATCATAGACCACAGTACGATAACGTTGCCACAGAGGAAGGTAATACGGCAATCATAGACCACACGATAACGTTGCAGTATCAGGGTAATACGGCATTCATAGACCACACGATAACGTTGCAGTAACAGGGTAATACGGCAATCATAGACCACACGATAACGTTGCAGTATCAGGGTAATACGGCATTCATAGACCACACGATAACGTTGCAGTAACAGGGTAATACGGCATTCATAGACCACACGATAACGTTGCAGTAACAGGGTAATACGGCATTCATAGACCACACGATAACGTTGCAGTAACAGGGTAATACGGCATTCATAGACCACACGATAACGTTGCAGTAACAGGGTAATACGGCAATCATATACCACACGATAACGTTGCAGTAACAGGGTAATACGGCATTCATAGACCATACGATAACGTTGCAGTAACAGGGTAATACGGCAATCATATACCACACAATAACGTTGCAGTAACAGGGTAATACGGCAATCATAGACCACACGATAACGTTGCAGTAACAGGGTAATACGGCAATCATAGACCACAGTATGATAACGTTGCAGTAACAGGGTAATACGGCAATCATAGACCATACGATAACGTTGCAGTAACAGGGTAATACGGCAATCTTATACCACACAATAACGTTGCAGTAACAGGGTAATACGGCATTCATAGACCACACAATAACGTTGCAGTAACAGGGTAATACGGCAATCATAGACCACAGTATGATAACGTTGCAGTAACAGGGTAATACGGCAATCATAGACCACACGATAACGTTGCAGTAACAGGGTAATACGGCAATCATAGACCACAGTACGATAACGTTGCAGTAACAGGGTAATACGGCAATCATAGACCACAGTACGATAACGTTGCAGTAACAGGGTAATACGGCAATCATAGACCACAGTACGATAACGTTGCAGTAACAGGGTAATACGGCATTCATAGACCACACGATAACGTTGCAGTAACAGGGTAATACGGCAATCATAGACCACACGATAACGTTGCAGTAACTGTTTATTGGTTTGTTTGTAACTTGTTCCTTCGTTTGTCTGTGTGGTTTTTCTTACTTATTTTCTGATGGCAGCAAGTGTCTTTATCTTCTTCACTTTGCATGGCCATAATCAATCCACTGACTAGTTTGCTTGGGGACTGGTAAAGGAGGTTCAACCATTCTTGCTAGAAGGAAGGGTGTAAGGTAGGCACGAGACGAAATCTTTAGAATTGGCCTAACTGAAATTAAACGGAAAACTATGTCTAAGCTAGCTGAGCGTGGAGCTGCTGGATCGCTGCAAGTGTTCGCTTTGCACATACAGGGCGAACCTACACATTACTAGCCCTGGCTTTCTTTAATGTAGAACCAAGCCCACAAACATGTAGACTTTGCCATCAAGTGTTTTGTTCTGCTAGCAGTTAGACTAGAGTCCTCTGCACATCTCCACGGAGCGAAGCAACACGGCGATGCTATACCAGTTAGATAGATTACCTTAGGATACTTCTTGTGTCTGCTTTGTCTCTAACAGCAGGACTTTACCATAATGGTTTGTTGTCCTTCGCCCGACTACGGTCAGCAAAGGAGTTTAAGTTTGTTCGTCTCTATTTTAGTGTTGGTTTGTTTGTCTGTTTGTTTTGTCTGTCCGGGCTATAGCTCGTGAACGGTTGCACAGAATCACTCCCAATGTTGTGTGGTGGTGTATCATGGTAAATAGATGATCCCGCAGAAACATTGTGGCCGTGCTGACAAGGACCTTGAAGTTTTATCTTGAGGACCGACATTTTCTTCTTTATGCTGTATAATATTTAATGTCCCAAGGATATGAAGCGGTTCGCTTGACATAATCGCTTAACTTTTGTTTATATGTGGGAATGGGTGGGTGTAATGCTAAGAGTAGAAGACATTGGTGCATGCATTGTGGCCGGATAGTAGAGTGTATGTGGGAATGGGTGGGTGTAATGCTAAGAGTAGAAGACATTGGTGCATGCATTGTGGCCGGATAGTAGGGTGTATGTGGGAATGGGTGGGTGTAATGCTAAGAGTAGAAGACATTGGTGCATGCATTGTGGCCGGATAGTAGAGTGTATGTGGGAATGGGTGGGTGTAATGCTAAGAGTAGAAGACATTGGTGCATGCATTGTGGCCGGATAGTAGAGTGTATGTGGGAATGGGTGGGTGTAATGCTAAGAGTAGAAGACATTGGTGCATGCACTGTGGCCGGATAGTAGGGTGTATGTGGGAATGGGTGGGTGTAATGCTAAGAGTAGAAGACATTGGTGCATGCATTGTGGCCGGATAGTAGGGTGTATGTGGGAATGGGTGGGTGTAATTCTAAGAGTAGAAGACATTGGTGCATGCATTGTGGCCGGATAGTAGGGTGTATGTGGGAATGGGTGGGTGTAATTCTAAGAGTAGAAGACATTGGTGCATGCATTGTGGCCGGATAGTAGGGTGTATGTGGGAATGGGTGGGTGTAATGCTAAGAGTAGAAGACATTGGTGCATGCATTGTGGCCGGATAGTAGGGTGTATGTGGGAATGGGTGGGTGTAATTCTAAGAGTAGAAGACATTGGTGCATGCATTGTGGCCGGATAGTAGGGTGTATGTGGGAATGGGTGGGTGTAATGCTAAGAGTAGAAGACATTGGTGCATGCATTGTGGCCGGATAGTAGGGTGTATGTGGGAATGGGTGGGTGTAATTCTAAGAGTAGAAGACATTGGTGCATGCACTGTGGCCGGATAGTAGGGTGTATGTGGGAATGGGTGGGTGTAATTCTAAGAGTAGAAGACATTGGTGCATGCATTGTGGCCGGATAGTAGGGTGTATGTGGGAATGGGTGGGTGTAATGCTAAGAGTAGAAGACATTGGTGCATGCATTGTGGCCGGATAGTAGGGTGTATGTGGGAATGGGTGGGTGTAATGCTAAGAGTAGAAGACATTGGTGCATGCACTGTGGCCGGATAGTAGGGTGTATGTGGGAATGGGTGGGTGTAATTCTAAGAGTAGAAGACATTGGTGCATGCACTGTGGCCGGATAGTAGGGTGTATGTGGGAATGGGTGGGTGTAATTCTAAGAGTAGAAGACATTGGTGCATACATTGTGGCCGGATAGTAGGGTGTATGTGGGAATGGGTGGGTGTAATTCTAAGAGTAGAAGACATTGGTGCATACATTGTGGCAGGATAGTAGGGTGTCACCGAGCGGCAGAAACATTCCACGTTTGACTTCACACTGCTATATATCTCGTCTTCTCTGCTTTGACAGCAAGACAAGAGTCCTGTGCACATCGCCACGGAGCGGGGCCACACGGCCATCGTGGACCTGCTGATCGACAAGTACAAGTCCTCGGTGGCGGCCCGCACCAAGGACGGCAACACCCTCATGCACATCGCCTCCACCCACGGCCACCCCGACACCGCCCTGGCCTTCCTCAGGAGAGGGGTGCCCTTACTCATGCCCAACAAGGTGCCCTCCCTTTTCCTATCTCTTTCTCTAACTGTCTGTCCGTCTCGCTCTTTGTATCTGTCTCTGTTTCCCTCTCACTCTCCTACGGCCACCCCGACACCGCCCTGGCCTTCCTCAGGAGAGGGGTGCCCTTACTCATGCCCAGCAAGGTGCCCTCCCTTTTCCTATCTCTTTCTCTAACTGTCTGTCCGTCTCGCTCTTTGTATCTGTCTCTGTCTCCCTCTCACTCTCCCACGGCCACCCCGACACCGCCCTGGCCTTCCTCAGGAGAGGGGTGCCCTTACTCAAGCCCAACAAGGTGCCCTCCCTTTCAGTGTTAAAACTGAAGGGACCGACTCACACATCCAGTTTCTGTCGTACGACTATCCAACTGTGACGACGTCGGTGAGGCATGATTCTGGTGAAATACTACTGACTAAATGATTCTGATGAAATCCTACTATTTTCGTTCACTATATTCACGTAGATGTCAATACACAAATTTGATAATCGGTCTGATACAGAAACACGGATATTTATTCGGATTCGTGTAACGCGGGACTACGAATATGATGAACGAAACTAGTAGGGTTTCATCAGATTCATTTAGACAGTAGTACTAGTGTTTCATGGGAATCATGCCTCACAAATGTCACAGTTGGGTAGCTGTCCGACTGCAGTTGGACACGTGGGTCGGTTTGTTAAGTGATATTATACGAGAGTACATGGGGTGATCAGTCTAATGCATCTGTCCATGTGTATGTATTTACTGTAGTTTGCATTTTGTTATATTGTTTTTTGATTGACTGCAAGACAGATTTCCTTGTTTTAAAATGAGGACAATAAGTAATTGATTGATTGATTGATGACTTATGTCCGTTTTCGTTTTCCTCGTGTTTAGTTTTTGTCTGTGTCTGTGAGTCTGCTGGAGTGCCCCTGTCAATACAGGTCTACCTTCCTATTGATCTATCGGTCTTTCTGTCCGTCTAAATGTCAAACTGTCTGCTCTCTGTTTATCTGTCTGTCTGTCTGTTTGGCTGTTTTTTGTTTTTGTTTTTTAGTTTGTCTGGCTGTCTCTCTCCCTTCTTCTTCACTTCTTCTTTTCTCCTTCTCTCGTTTCTCCCTTTGTTCATTTTCTCCGACCATTTTCACACCTGTCTGTCGCCAATACTTTCGCTTCTTTTCGTTGTAACTGCATTTCTGTTGACTTGTTATCAAGTTAGGACATTCACGGATAAATACAGAAACAGAAAGATAGAGATTGGTTCGCTGGGTGGTAATGGACCAACGAGGTGGTTGCTGCGGAATATCGCGGAACTTGCTCTACAAGGAAGACCACAGTTCTTGTCAGAGGCTAGGGTGTTTCCCTAGGAGGAGAAGAACAGTTACTGTCCGGTCGGATCTCTGTCTTGGCTGTACCTTTGAAAAAACTTTCTCCTGTAAGTTTTAAACTCTTCTTCCTAACGGAGAGGTGACATAAAATCCTCAAAAGCTTGAGACCATTGGTGTTTAGTGGTAATTGTGAAGTCATAGAAACATAGAGATGGACAGTTTGTGTGCTAAAGTATTACAATTGACTATTTATTTGATTAAGCTTGATCCATTTTGATCGCATTCATGTTCAAGCAGATAGGCTACGGTTCGTGAAGTCTTCGTTGTCAATTGCAGGAGGGGGCCATCTGCCTACACCCGGCCGCCACGAGAGGTCACGTGGCCGTCATCAAGGCGTTGCTGCAGAAAGGAGCGGCGGTGGATGCCAAAACCAAGGTCAGCAGAAATATACACACTTTGGCTATTTTTCGAAAGAAGCAGACTTTGAGACTGATGGTCGTAAATGCGAGGGGGAGGGGTGACTAAAGTACAATATTGTCCATATTTTATTGCTGTAATCTTAGATAGGCCTAATCTATAAAATTAGAAAAGTTCAATCAAAACTTGGTTAGATATACCAATCGCAATCTGTCTCATTTTTCATTTTCAACCTCTCTCTCTCTCTCTCTCTCTCTCTCTCTCTCTCTCTCTCTCTCTCTCTCTCTCTCTCTCTCTCTCTCTCTCTCTCTCTCTCTCTCTCTCTCTCTCTCTCTCTCTCTCTCTCTCTCTCTCTCTCTCTCTCTCTCTCTCTCTCTCTCTCTCTCTCTCTCTCTCTCTCTCTCTCTCTCTCTCTCTCTCTCTCTCTCTCTCTCTCTCTCTCTCTCTCTCTTCTCTTCTCTCTGTGATGCTGATGTGTGTGTGCGTGTGCGTGCGTGTGCGTGTGCGTGCGTGCGTGTGCGTATGCGTGTTTGTGGGTCTGTGCGTGTATGTAACTATATGTGTGCATCATGTGCATGTACATGTATGTGTGTGTTTCTGTGTGAGTGCGTGCGTTTGCGTAAGTGAGCTATGCGTGAACCTTCAATGTCTCCTTGTGTTTTGTACGACATGTGTGTATATGTTCCCGTGTGCTACGTGCTGATGTGCACATGTCTCTGCCAGGATGTTGCTGTTTTTCTGTCTGTCAATCTGTCTGTCTGTTTGTTCGTTCCCTGTGGCAGTGTGGGTACACAGCCCTGCACCTGTCGGTGGAGCACGGCAAGCCTCAAGTGGTTCAAGTCCTGCTTGGCTACGGAGCGCAGATTGACCTCAAAGGCGGACCGGTCAGTCAGGCATTGATTAACCTAACTCGTCGGGTGAAACCCAGAAAGTACTACTACCCTTCCTAATTACCCGGCCAGAGGGCGGGTATTGTGACGGCTCTGTGTGTGTGTCTGTCTGTGTGTCTGTATGTCTGGACGGAGTTTGATCAAATTTGGCAGAGGGGTAGACATCTTAAAAAGGAAGCTTCCTGTCGATATTCATGACTGTGTTGATCTTGACCTTGAAAACCGAAATTTCCTTCTTTGGGCTATGATTTTATTTTCGACCTTTATCTCATAAACCAGTGAACACAATCGCTTCACCTTTTGTGTGGTGGTGTATCACGGGCTGGGAGGGTTCTGTAAAACCATATTTATAACTGTGATGACCTTGACCTTGACGTTTTGTTTGAATTTGTTTTCAAGCACTAAGATTCAAATGTTCTCAAAAGGTCAAAGGGAAGAAACCCCAGGTGTTTGACAAAAACGTTATCATGAGTATTGCCCCTTTGACAAATATAACAGGTGAGAGAGAGAGAGAGAGAGAGAGAGAGAGAGAGAGAGAGAGAGAGAGAGAGAGAGAGAGAGAGAGAGAGAGAGAGAGAGAGAGAGAGAGAGAGAGAGAGAGAGAGAGAGAGAGAGAGAGAGAGAGAGAGAGAGAAAACAAGACAGGACCTAGCACATTGACGCCTTGTACTTATCACATGCCTATTAATGTGTTGCAGTCCAAAGGAGTAAGACTGGGTTGGTGTAAGTCAATCATGTGAAGTTGAGGGTTAAGTTATGCAAGACTGCTTTGCATAACTACCTAGCAAGAAGTGGGAATAGAGTGGTTATTGTGTAACAGGTCCGGTGACACTAACTGGACACACACACACACACACACACACACACACACACACACACACACACACACACACACACACACACACACAACAGTAACAACAACATACACACAGAGAGAGCGGCAATGAACCCTGGACAATGTTTTTTTCTGCTTTAAACAAATTCCAGTCCTGCTCTCCAGAATAGTAGACGTATCCTCTGCTATCTGGAAGTCGTAGTCGGGCACGACTGACTGGTTTACACACACACACACACTAGGTTGCACATAATCAATTGAGCTATATTGACTTCTTCTTTGTAGACGTGAAGTGACTTGCACATAGACTGTGTAACATAGGCCTATGCTCGCAACAACTTGTATCCTTATTATTATTATTATGTGGCCCTAAATATGGGATTTGAAGTTGCAGGGATTCGCTAAACTCTACACTCCTATCACTCTGGCAAGCTATGCTACCACATGTACTTAATGCTCGTGGATGAATGGTTGATTGACTGGTCGGTTGATTGGTGTGTTGGTGACTGGCTGGTCGACTGGTTGGTTACGTGTGTAAAGGGTGATTGGTTGATTGTTAGTTGATTGGCCAGCTACTAAAAATATTATTGGTGTTTTGCTTGCTTTTTGCTTGAAAATCTAGATAATTTTGATTGTAGCCTACCGGTTAATAATTTTGAATAATGGTTATCGGTTGGATGTTTAGGCCCTAGTTCATTGGGAGGCTGGCTTGATGGTTAGATGGTTAATTAAGTAATGTGTGTACGTGCATACGTGTACGTGTTTGTGCGTGCACATGTGTGGTTGTATGCCTGGTGTGTGTGCGTGTATGAATGTGTATGTTTGATTCTCTCTCTCTCTCTCTCTCTCTCTCTCTCTCTCTCTCTCTCTCTCTCTCTCTCTCTCTCTCTCTCTCTCTCTCTCTCTCTCTCTCTCTCTCTCTCTCTCTCTCTCTCTCTCTCTCTCTCTCTCTCTCTCTCTCTCTCTCTCTCTCTCTCTCTCTCTCTCTCTCTATCTATCTATCTATATATATATCTATCTATCTATCTGTGTGTGTGTGTGTGTGTGTGTGTGCGTGTGCGTGTGCGTGTGCGTGCGTGCGCGTGCGTGCGTGCGCGTGTGCGCGTGCGTGTGTGTGCGTGTGCGTGTGTCATTCATTTAACGTCTATCCACTAATCGTAATATTAGACGGTGTGTGTGTATGTGTGTGTGTGCGTGCGCGTGTGCGTGTGCGTGCGTGCGCGCGTGCGCGTGACTGTGTGTGACTATGTGTGTGTGTGTGCATGCGTGCACATGTGTCAACAGAACAACGAAACTCCTCTGCACATCGCAGCACGGACGCCTGAAGGAGAGAAATGTGCCGAGATGCTGCTCAAGAGCGGGGCCAATGTTAACGCCACCAAGGAGGTGAGAGCTTTGTTTCGCACAAAATGCTCATCTCAAGCTTTTAACATGTTATAGCCTACATGTTTATTTATTTATTTATTTATTTATTTATTTATTTAAGAAAATCTATATAGCGCTTAATCTTTAAGCAGTAAGCGCTTTACAATTGCTCTAAAGTGATTCATATTAAAAACAATCCCTTATTACAGTCAAACTCGGAATTCAGGCTTTCACGACATTGCCTAAACATTTCAGGCATTTCCGAGAATGACCGTTTTGATCGGTCATTTTCAGAAATGCCTAATTTGTTTTAGGCATTCACCGACGATGACTAAAATGAAGGTGCAGTCATTTCCGTAAATGACTAAAACACATTTTGAGGATTTGATGCACTGGATTTGTTGTATGTGAGTGCGCGTGTGTGTGTGTGTGTGTGTGTGTGTGTGTGTGTGTGTGTGTGTGTTTGAGTGTGTGTGTGTGTGTGTATGTGTGTGTGTGTGTGTGTGTGTGTGTGTGTGTGTGTGTGTGTGTGTGTGTGTGTGTGTGTGTGTGTGTGTGTGTGTAAAGGGAATGATACAAAAACAGATCATAATGATCTGCACAATTACAAAACATTGCTATAATTCACAGATTGATGGCAACGGCTGTTGCACTTGATCATTGTTCTCCAGCTCCTTCAACATTTGTCACGACTTCCGTGGACAGTTAGAATGTGGGCATTTCTGATGAAATCATACGTTTCTTCTATCGTGACAAAGAACACTGGGGATTCATCGTGCGATTGCCTTCGTCTTATTAGATTTTCAAGGTGCCCACATTGTAGAATTTCTTGCCTGTAAAATTGATAATAAGAATCTGCTTCAAAGTCAACTAAACACAA
>CM065681.1:57640378-57647878 GCA_017654935.2 Phymorhynchus buccinoides | reverse complement strand
TGGTATGGTTATGTCCCCTGAATTTTTACCCATGTTCCAACAAAACCTGGAAACTGAGCAATAATTATTGCAAACAGCTTTAATTGCCGTGTAAAAAAACAACTTGTAAATCAACCCTGAACCAGAATTACCTCGTATGTTCTGTTAAGAGGTTTTTCAGGACAAATTCTACAAAATTAGTACACATGAAAACCTCGTAGGAGGATTTTTGCCTCACACTCTCGGGGAAACAAACCATATTTATTAATTGTTCAAGAGTTACGAGTTTAGCGCAGCAATGCTCTCCTCCTTCATTTCATGAGCTGAGATATGTTTATTTGTCGTTTAAGCTCAAAAGGCTACTCGAAACATAAACATAAGGGTATATTGTATTGCATATACTTGAAATCATATAATCCATCCAATACGTAACCCTACCAACTAGGGGAAGACGGGGTAAAAAGCGCATGGGCGGGTAAGAAGCCCACCCCAATTATCTCATGAAATGAAGCAAATTTCAGTCTCATTTTGCTCATGAGACGAACGTTAATGTCTAGCATTCGTCTCATGGGCAAATTTGACTGAAATTTTCTTTATTTCATGAGATAATTGGGGTGGGCTTCTTACTTCAGTCGGCTCGTTCTAGTCCTCCATCAAGATGCACATTTCCCCCCCTAGTTTAGGTGTTCCTGCCGACTCAGCATCACGTCGGGGACTCGATCAGCGAGACCCGACTGGCTGGGTCATCTTCGTAGAGTAGATTTTTGTTTTATTTTGTTTTTGATACCTGACTTCGGACCTCGACCCTTATAGCTTATAGTATCCTAAAGTCAAGCTGATGTTTGTGGATACTCAACGGGAGAAGAAGATGTCGTGGGTTAGTTTTAATTAAGCAACTTCGTGTTTTGGATTACATACTGTCAAAAAAAAGAAGATACGGATACTTTTCAAATTATCCTCTTAGGATTTTAAGATGCTGGAAGGATGTAGCCAAACTATGAGCGCTCAATGCTTCTTTGCTTCAGTTATGTGTACGCATTGAGCACTTGTCAGGTTGCACGTGCACGGAATGGTCATGGTGAAAATTAATGAAATTTATAAATACATGTTCTTATTTTTGTAAAAAGTATGCGTTTCTTTGTTGGTGGGACTGTGTATTTCGGTAAGCGTCCATCTAGTTTGTGAGGTTTTTTTGCGTTGTAGTTTTTGCCTATATGTTTTGTGTGTTTGCGTGTGAGCATGTGCGCGTGTACGCGCGCGTGTGTGTGAGTATATTTGCGTAAGTGTATATCAAAATGGTTCATGTGTAAAATGTGTTCATGTGAACAAATATTTTCTTTTATGTTTGCATTTTTGTGTCATTGTAAACTTGTTTTAGGCCTTTTGTAAGTAGTAGTAGTAGTAGTAGTAGTAGAAGTAGTAGTAGTAGTAGTAGTAGTAGTAGTAGTAGTAGTAGTAGTAGTAGTAGTAGTAGTAGTAGTAGTAGTAGTTAGGTTAGGTTAGGTTAGGTTAGGTTAGGTTAGGTTAGGTACATTATAGTCACAGAGACGTCTCTGTGAAATTCGGGTTGCTCCCACCTGGAGAGCGCGTCGCAGCAGCAGCAGCAGTAGTAGTAGTAGTAGTAGTAGTAGTAGTAGTAGTAGTAGTAGTAGTAGTAGTAGTAGTAGTAGTAGTAGTAGTAGTAGTAGTAGTAGTAGTAGTAGTAGTAGTAGTTGCTGTTGCATTGATTGTTATCTGCACTTGCTGATCATGTTACTGATATCTGTTTCATATTGTTATTGTATTGTGTTATGTGTAAAGCGCCTTGTAGCCTACTTTGTAGGATGGGTGCTATATACATTTCCCCATTATTATTATTATTATTATTATTATTATTATTATTATCATTATTATTATTATTATTATCATTATTATTATTATTATTATTATTATTATTATTATTATTATGTGCATGTGTATTTGCGTGTGCTTTTGCGTGTGCTTGTATGCCTTTCTGTCTGTTTTGCACGTGCAGACGGTGGAGACTCCTTTGCATTACTGCGCACGTGCGGGGAACGTGCACATCATGCTGGAAATGGTCCGCCACATCAAGGCGTGTGGCCTGCAAGGCGTCATCAACCGACAGGACAAGGTCAAGCTTCTATGTTGTTACTTTTTTTCCACGAATTGCCAAAATACATATGCATTGGCCATTGTGCTTTTTTTTGGTCAAGTTCTCTTTTTTCCTTATAATTATAATAAGCGAGGGAAAAAATCGAACAGAGAGAATACGAATACGAATACTAATGCGAAATGCTTTAATCAGATATTTTTCATAGGCCCCTTCCTGGTGGGGTGTCACAATGATAGAAACATGATTCATGCAGCAGTATATTTGGTTACATAGAAACATACATAATTATGTAAACATTCATATTCTCAGAAAGTTCAGCTACTCGCTGTATGTAATCGCTTTAAAACTTCGTATGTAAACAAAGCTAGATTAGTTAAGACATTTACATTACTATTAGACATAAGTAAAACGTATCTGAAATGACAGGGATAATTGTAATATTTAGCCTAAATGTAGTTCACCCTCAAATCCTGTAGCATTTGACAACAAAGTGTAATATGAACAACACCCTCTTCAACACAATTGAATAATCTACAGAATATTTTATTAGCACTATTATTACTATATCTAAATTTCTGAGAAGCAATATCTGAGACTCTAAGTCTAACTTTGGTAAGGGCACTCTTTATGTACCTGCTTATGTCAGTGTCAAGCCATGGTTCAAAACAATTAGTAGTCTTAACAGAGAGAGAGAGAGAGAACGAGAACTCGAACTCGAAATGTTTAATGAGGATAACTGAATAAGTAAAAATACTTCTTTTCATCAGGTCCTACTAAAAATACAAAATGAACACAAATACGAATACACAAACAAGTAGATCAATTAATCAATCATCACTAATCAACTACAACGCAAAAAATATATTATGTAATGGTTCACACGTAAATTACAATAAAATATAACAAAACTCCGAGACAAGAGATCGTGTAGCATGAAACAACAGAGAGAATGAATGAATGAATGAATTAATTGTATTTAAAAGAGAGAGAGAGAGAGAGAGAGAGAGAGAGAGAGAGAGAGAGAGAGAGAGAGAGAGAGAGAGAGAGAGAGAGAGAGAGAGAGAGAGAGAGAGAGAGAGAGAGATAATACGAATACGAATACGAATACGAATGTTTTATTGAGGGTAAAAAGGATAAGCTACAATAGCTTCTTTACACCTTGCCCTCTCACTCACACATTCATACAATGCATCAAGCAAAGAAAATTTGACATAAAACAATCAAGTCAAGAAAATGGAACAAAAATTGGCACATGAAATAATTGAAAAAGAAATCAAAAATCAAAAAGCAAACATGGATAATACTTAACAATGGTGAACTTGAATTGGTAGTTTAAATTGAGTACGAAAAAAGGGAAACCATTTTGAGACAATGACAATTTTTCAGAATAAACCCAATTTTAAGGAAGAAAAAAAAAACCCACACAAAACAAAAAAAACATATGATAACATGGGAATATGAGAGAGGACACAGAGAGAGAGAGAGAGAGAGAGAGAGAGAGAGAGAGAGAGAGAGAGAGAGAGAGAGAGAGAGAGAGAGAGAGAGAGAGAGAGAGAGAGAGAGAGAGAAGAATCTATTTATAGCTGAATTAGTAATAGCTGATGGCATTAGTAACGTTTGAAGTAAAACTCATTAATTAGCATTACTAATAAACAAGATTGTCTATTAGGAGCTTGTGATAAGATTTTCGAAAGGAAAATACGCTAGTTCTATTTTTTAGATAATCAGGGAGGTCGTTCCACAGTTTACCACCAGAGAATGTAAGGGATGATTTATATAGATCTGTCCTGGGGCGGGGCATTGTTAATTTGGTTTTGCTTCGAATTGTATGGACTTTAAATTTAGTAATAAGATATTTTGGTGCTAGCTTATTTATGATCTTGTACATAAGGGTACCTTTATTTAGTAGGCATTTCAAATCAAATGGTAGAATGTTAAGTTCTTTATAGTCATTGGTTTCTAGGGATGACGATTTAAGGAGTATGAGTTTAAGAGAGCGTTTATATAGTCTTTCAACATGTTTGAGTGTGTTTTTACTAGCTGAATCCCAACATGTTGATGCATAATCAATATCAGGTTGGATATAGGCATGGAAAAAAAGTCTACGAGTATGTTGATCTAAAAAGTGTTTAATTCTA
Source organism: Phymorhynchus buccinoides (assembly GCA_017654935.2). Lineage (NCBI taxonomy): Eukaryota > Metazoa > Mollusca > Gastropoda > Neogastropoda > Raphitomidae > Phymorhynchus > Phymorhynchus buccinoides. Next base: position 57,643,648 of record CM065681.1, on the reverse strand, counting down.
TTGAGCTGAAATACTTTTTTTGAAATTTTCTTGGACAGAATGTCCATGTGTTTTGACCAGGATAAGTTGTTGTCAATGTATACGCCGAGTAATTTGTGTGAAGTAACTTCTTCTAGAGGCTTTTCATAGATAGTCGGTGTTCTTAATTGATTTTTAAAGTTTTGCCTCTTTTGTCTTGTTGTGATTAACATGAATTTAGACTTTTTGGGGTGTAAGGCCATATGATTTTGCTCTGCCCAGTCAACTAGATTATTAATGTCACTCTGCAATCCAGAACAGATTGAATCAGCATTTTTGCCATTTTTATGCACTGTGGTGTCGTCTGCAAAAAGCTCACACGATGAAGTAAGATGAAGGGGGAGGTCATTTATATAAACGGTGAAGAGTATAGGTCCTAAGACTGAGCCTTGGGGAACTCCATAATTGACTGATTGAAATGAAGATGTAATAGTATCTTTGGAGACGGTTTGTCGTCTGTCAGATAGAAAGGACGAAACGAGGGCGATAGAATCTTGAGTTAAACCATACAATGATAGTTTTTTCAATAGAAGGCCATGATCAATAACATCAAAGGCCTTAGCAAAGTCGACGAGAATGGCACCGGTGAGAAGGTCATTGTTAATATTGGAATGCCACTGTTCGATTAGATTAGTGAGTACTGTTTGGCAGGAATGGTTTTCTCTAAAGCCACTTTGGTTACAATGGAAAAGATCATGTGTGGTAAAGTATGTTTGAAGGTTACGTTTTAAATGCTTTTCTAGAGGTTTGGAGAGGTTAGACAAGATAGAGATAGGTCGGTAGTTTGACGGATCTTGGGGGTCACCAGATTTATATAGTGGTATCACCTTGGCATCTTTAAATAATTGGGGATAACAGCATTTCTCAATACAAAGGTTATAAATATAGGTAAGACAGTCAGTGATAATAGGCGCAGATAGCTTTAATATATAGTTATCAATATGATCTAAACCGCAACATTTAGAATGCTTGAGTTGAATTAATTCTTGGTATACCTCATGTACAGCCATAAACTGGAAACTGAGTTTAGGACCTAATTTTTTGGAGTCACAGTACTCTTTCAGTAACAATAGATCGTTAGAGCCAGTTCGATCGGCTAGTATCGTTTTATCAGCTATGGTACAGAAATGATTGTTGAGTTCTTCAACAGATAGATCGTTTGACAAGAGCGTACTGTGTGTTGAAGATTTGCAGGATAATTGGTTAATTGCTTTCCAGATAGATTTTGAGTCTTTTTTAGATTGAATAAGATCGCCAAAGTACTTTTTTTTTGCAACTCGCTTCATGTTTGTTATTTTGTTTCGCTGCTTTTTAAAAGCTGCATCCTTACCAGTTGTTTGTACTAAACTTTCACGAGTCTTTATTTCCGCATTTATATTATCGTTTAACCATGGGGGTTTACCTTCAGGCTTGACACGTTTGGTTATAAAAGGGGCATGTTTATCGTATATTGGGATGAAGGTATTATACCACTTTTCAAGGGCTTTATTTGGGTCATTGTACTGAAAAACAATAGAAAAGTCGGCCATACATAAATCATATAAGAATTGCTCAGGGTTAAAGGATTTATAGCTACGAAATGCTACACATCTATGAGAACATTTGGGGATTCTGATGCCTTTTTTTGACCACGTTAAGCATATGGGGAAGTGATCGCTTAACCCGAAGACAGGAACAGACGTTTCAACTATGTGACCAGGATTGGTGACGTATATATGGTCAATGAGTGTTTGGGTCTGTAGTGTTATTCTTGTGGGGTTATTAAGTAATTGAGACATATTATAAGATTCATAGAGACGTTTCCAGTTATCATGGATTTTAAGAAGATCAATATTCAAATCACCTAGCAATATGATGTCGGTATAGGATAAGGAAACATTGTCCATCATAGATGAAAATCGGTTAAACCACTCCACACGTTCATCGGGATTTCTATATAAAAATCCCACAATAATTGGTGTGTGGCCCTTTAAGCGAATTTCAATCCAAATACCTTCTATGTTGTACTTATCGAAGTCATGTACCTGTCTATAGTTCACTGACTGGTGAATGTATGCAACCATGCCTGTGTGTAGCTTACTTGAAGCATCTTTTCTAATAACATTGTACCCTGGTACAGAAATTAGATTGTCAGACACAACATCAGATAACCTAGACTCGGCAAAGGCAAAACAATGAAAACAAGTATTAGAATTTGACAAGACAGAAGGCACATCAGACATTTTGTTTAAAAGATGACATGCATTTAAATAACCTATTTTAAAACCCGGTTTCGATAACCATCTAGAATTACTGGTAACATTGGCCATTTTAACGTAATTGCTTAAAACAATCACCAACTCAAGAGGAAACCAGCGAAATGTATATCAATATAAAAGAAAAATCAGGCCTTTAGGCGAAAGAGTGAACAACTTAAAACAAAACAAACTTATTCAAATGAATCAACAATGGTATAAAGTAAGTGTGGTATAAAAGGTAGAGTTAGAAGAGCAAATAAACGAATAAAACAGTAGTATGGAGAGAAAATAAGCCAATTAGGCCTACAAACTAGCAACGCGTCTGCGATTTTTTCCCACGAATAGAGAAAAAAGAGAGAATAATCCACTGGTTTGCTACACAGAGGAGCAGTTCAGGACAACGTAGCACAGAGTTTCTCTAATAATATGCACCGGGTCTTCGTTTATGAAAAGTCAGGCAGGCGCAGTGAGAAAATGGTTAATAGTCAATCCAATCACTGCTTTGAGGCCCTGTCACGAGTTGACATAATTAAAATAGTATACTGTTCATATCAGTAGAGGGCAGGCAGAGGTAGAAGTGTCCAACACGAGAATATCAGGTTCAACCAGTAGAACCAACGATCCGTGATCACCCAGTGATCTTCACAGTCAATGCACAGAGGTAGAAGTGTCCAACACGAGTATAACATGTTCTACCAGTAGAACCAACGATTCGTGATCACCGAGTGATCTTCACAGTCAGTGCATAGCACTCTGTCCACAGTCCTTAAGGAAATTATTCACTGTCCAGTAGCACAAAGTCCATAATAGACATCAAGCACAGTCAGTTCAGAGTAGATTCACCATCTATTCACAATACACTGTTTATAATAACACCGAAGGCGTAGTAGCCGAAGTAGAAGTCCACACAGTTCTGTACGTAGCACACACAGTAAGAACAGCATGTCGACACGCATATCGTCCAGGGATAAGTAAGTTTTATAGGACCCAGTATAAGACATAGGCTATAAACGCA
>CM065681.1:57587878-57637878 GCA_017654935.2 Phymorhynchus buccinoides | reverse complement strand
ACACACACACACACACACACACACACACACACACACACACACACACACACACACACACACACACACACACACACACACACACACCCCCCCCTTAGGTTAAATATGAATGAAACTTGAAGCAAAATGGTACGCTAAAGAAAATAGTTCAATTAAGGCAATCATATATCATTAAAGCAAATCATCAATAAGCATGCTATTACGGCCACCATATCAAAATGCAAACATGTGTCATTAAATCAAGTTATGTCAATAGAGCGTACACATGTCATTATATCAATGAGCAACATCAAACAAGACACATCAAGAAGGCAACATATTTTTAAAGCACACACACATTAATATGGAAAACGTATTTTAAGCAGGCGTGTATTATTAAAGAAAACGTATATCGATTAAGCAAACCTAAGGACGCAACCACTAAATCAGAGAGAGAGAGAGAGAGAGAGAGAGAGAGAGAGAGAGAGAGAGAGAGAGAGAGAGAGAGAGAGAGAGAGAGAGAGAGAGAGAGAGAGAGAGAGAGAGAGAGAGAGAGAGAGAGAGTGCGAATGCGTATGCGAAAGTGTATTCAGTTCAGGCCTAGGCCCCTCATTGAAGGGGCGTCAAGTAATACAATGTATGTTGATATAAATACATAAACAACCATAATCACGAAGCATTGAATTAATTACTTGTACAAACATAAAATAGAAGACAGTTCAAGCCTGTTAAGAAATCATTACCACTCAAAAACAGACTAAAATTTAACAAAGGAAGGCTTATGCACAAAATGATAAATTATTATTCAACTGAAATTTATTTGTTATTCTGGAAGGCGCCATTCCAATCATTATTTTGTGCATAAGCCTTCCTTTGTTAAATTTTAGTCTGTTTTTGAGTGGTAGAATATTCAGAACCTTAAAATCTTCCAAAGTTAAAGAACTGGATTTTAAAAGAACCAGTTTTAAGGCACGATTATAAACGCGGACAAGTGGTTTCAATGTCTTGTCACTGGCACAATCCCAAAGTGTTGAAGCATAGTCTATTAATGATTGGATGTGAGCACTAAAGAACTGTTTCTTAGCTTCCAAAGTGATAAAATGTTTATTTTTGATAGCTGAAAGACTTTCTTTGATATATTTCTGCTTAATGAAGAGATATGGTCATTCCAGAATAGGTTATTATCAATAGTTATACCTAAAACTTTGTGAGACTTTACGTGTTCTATTTTTTTTTTTTTACACAAATATTTAGTGTGGTATCTTGGATGTTTTGACGTTTCTGTCTCGTAGTTATTAAGATGTGTTTAGTTTTGTTCTGCGTTCAGTGACATATGGTTACAGTCAGTCCACTTAACGAGTTTATTTACGCTTTCCTGTAAGTTTACATACACAGTGTTCATATTTTGATGTGACGAGTGAATCGTGGTATCATCAGCCAATGATACCACGATTCACGAGAGAGAGAGAGAGAGAGAGAGAGAGAGAGAGAGAGAGAGAGAGAGAGAGAGAGAGAGAGAGAGAGAGAGAGAGAGAGAGAGAGAGAGAGAGAGAGAGAGAGAGAGAGAGAGAGAGAGAGAGAGAGAGAGAGAGAGAGAGAGAGAGAGAGAGAGAGAGAGAGAGAGAGAGAGAGAGAGAGATTTAATGAAAGCATGTTAAAGGAAAAGAAAAAGGTCAATGATAGGGGAAGACGGGGTAAAAAGCGCATGGGCGGGTAAGAAGCCCACCCCAATTATCTCATGAAATGAAGCAAATTTCAGTCTCATTTTGCTCATGAGACGAGCGTTAATGTCTAGCATTCGTCTCATGGGCAAATTTGACTGAACTTTTCTTTATATCATGAGATAATTGGGGTGGGCTTCTTACCCGCCCATGCGCTTTTTACCCCGTCTTCCCCTAGTAATGACAAAGAAGAGCAAGTCGACGTTGATTGTGATGATGATGATGATGATGATGATGATGATGATGGTGATGGTGATGATGATGGTGATGATGATGATGATGATGATGGTGATGGTGATGATGATGGTGATGATGATGATGATGATGATGATGATGATGATGGTGATGGTGATGATGATGGTGATGGCAGAACGGTCAGTCCCCTCTGTTGGTGGCCAGTGAGCACGGTCATCTCCAGATCGTCAAAATCCTGCTCCAGCATCATGCCAGAGTGGACGTCTTTGATGAGGTCAGATCTCCCTCCTTATCTGTGTGTGTGAGTGTGTGTGTGTGTGTGTGTGTGTGTGTGTGTGTGTGTGTGTGTGTGTGTGTGTGTGTGTGTGTGTGTGTGTGTGTGTGTGTGTGTGTGTGTGTGTGTGTGTGTGTGTGTGTGTGTGTGTGTGTGTGTGTGTGTGTGTGTGTGTGTGTGTGTGTGTGTGTGTGAGTGTGTGTGTGAGTGTGTGTGTGTGTGTGTGTGTGTGTGTGTGTGTGTGTGTGTGTGTGTGTGTGTGTGTGTGTGTGTGTGTGAGTGTGTGTGTGTGTGTGTGTGTGTGTGTGTGTGTGTGTGTGTGTGTGTGTGTGTGTGTGTGTGTGTGTGTGTGTGTGTGTGTGTGTGTGTGTGTGTGTGTGTGTGTGTGTGTGTGTGTGTGTGTGTGCGTGTGTGTGTGTGCGTGTGCGTGCGTGCGTGTGCGAGTGTGTGTGTGTGTGTGCTACTATGTCTGTGTGTGTGTTGTCTGTGTGTAAGCCTATATGTCACAATATAAATGGGAATGTGTGTGTGTGTGTGTGTGTGTGTGTGTGTGTGTGTGTGTGTGTGTGTGTGTGTGTGTGTGAGTGTGTGCGTGTGTGAGTGTGAGTGTGTGTGTGTGTGTGTGTGTGTGTGTGTATGTGCGTGCGTGCGTGCGTGTGCGAGTGTGTGTGTGTGTGTGCTACTATGTGTGTGTGTGTGTGTTGTCTGTGTGTAAGCCTATATATCACAATAGAAATGGGAATCCAGTAGGATTCCGAATCCTATTAGTACACATTCTACTGGAATTGTCCTAGTAGAAATTCACAACAAATTAAAACAAAGTCGAAATTAAAACCCAGAAGAAACGGTTTAATGATTTTTTTTTTTAAACACAGAGCAAAACAAAACACGTTTCGGGTTCAACCCGTTGTCCAGTGCTAAAAATAGATATGACATAGTGACACACATGACGTAAAGACGTAAACAACTTGTGATGCAATGCAAAAAATTGCGGTTGACAGTGACATCACTTAAGTAAAAATGATGACAAATAAACTTACGACGATTAATATGAAATCAAGATCTACCAGATTCGATTGTCCAAAACAGACAGTATTGTAGAAAGACTCTCTCTCTCTCTCTCTCTCTCTCTCTCTCTCTCTCTCTCTCTCTCTCTCTTCGTCTCTCCTCTCTCTCTCTCTCTCTCTCTCTCTCTCTCTCTCTCTCTCTCTCTCTCTCTCTCTCTCTCTCTCTCCTCTCTCTCCTCTCTCTCTCTCTCTCTCTCTCTCTCTCTCTCTCTCTCTCTCTCTCTCTCTCTCTCTCTCTCTCTCTCTCTCTCTCTCTCTCTCTCTCTCTCTGATTATTTCATTTCCCTCTCTCTCTCTCTGTTCCCACTATCTATCCCATTCTCTATTAATGTTCTTGTACACCCTCTTGCTCTATGCATAAGGATAGCCTTATGTGCACATTCTTTTGAAAAACATTCTTTTGAATGTGCACATAAGGCTATCCTTATGATCATGCACAGAGCAAGAGGGTGTACAAGACAATCAATAGAGAATGGGATAGCCGTTTCTTCTGGGTTTTAATTTCGACTTTGTTTTAATTTGTTGTGAATGTTATTGAACCCAGCAGCCATCTTTGTTTCTTCACATTCTAGTAGAAATTGGAATTCTGATTTCAACTAGTGCAACTCGGAATTCCGATATGTACTGACAGCCAGTAGAAAATGGAATTCTGATTTCAACTAGTGCAAATCGGAATTCCGATATGTACTGACAGCCAGTAGAAAATGGAATTCTGATTTCAACTAGTGCAACTCGGAATTCCGATATGTACTGACAGCCAGTAGAAAATGGAATTCTGATTTCAACTAGTGCAAATCGGAATTCCGATATGTACTGACAGCCAGTAGAAATTGGAATTCTGATTTCAACTAGTGCAAATCGGAATTCCGTTATGTACTGACAGCCAGTAGAAATTGGAATTCTGATTTCAACTAGTGCAAATCGGAATTCCGATATCTACTGACAGCCAGTAGAAAATGGAATTCTGATTCAACTAGTGCAAATCGGAATTCCGATATGTACTGACAGCCAGTAGAAAATGGAATTCTGATTTCAACTAGTGCAAATCGGAATTCCGATATGTACTGACAGCCAGTAGAAAATGGAATTCTGATTTCAACTAGTGCAAATCGGAATTCCGATATGTACTGACAGCCAGTAGAAAATGGAATTCTGATTTCAACTAGTGCAAATCGGAATTCCGATATGTACTGACAGCCAGTAGAAAATGGAATTCTGATTTCAACTAGTGCAACTCGGAATTCCGATATGTACTGACAGCCAGTAGAAATTGGAATTCTGATTTTAACTAGTGCAAATCGGAATTCCGATATGTACTGACAGCCAGTAGAAAATGGAATTCTGATTTCAACTAGTGCAAATTGGAATTCCGATATGTACTGACAGCCAGTAGAAATTGGAATTCTGATTTCAACTAGTGCAAATCGGAATTCCGATATGTACTGACAGCCAGTAGAAAATGGAATTCTGATTTCAACTAGTGCAAATCGGAATTCCGATATGTACTGACAGCCAGTAGAAAATGGAATTCTGATTTCAACTAGTGCAAATCAGAATTCCGATATGTACTGACAGCCAGTAGAAAATGGAATTCTGATTTCAACTAGTGCAAATCGGAATTCCGATATGTACTGACAGCCAGTAGAAAATGGAATTCTGATTTCAACTAGTGCAAATCGGAATTCCGATATGTACTGACAGCCAGTAGAAAATGGAATTCAGTACAAATTGGAATCAACATGTTGTTTCAGTTGTAAGAGAAGAAAGACAAAAGGAGGGTGGAGTTGATAGTTTGATAGCACTGATCATTGAATTCTATCAACAAAATAGTTGTTAACTCAGTTATATTATTTTATTTTTAAAGCTTGCGAACAGTGGTCAATTAACTCACTGGGAAGTTCAGCATAGTTCTGTTAACATTAATCAAAATTACAACAAACAAACAACTACACGACAAGTGTAAAGTGACGTTATTTTATTCACAAGAGGCAAAACAAAACTACTGGATATTTCGGCGAATGCGCCTTTATCAACAGAGACAAACAAGAAAACGCATTGGACTGTAGAGGGGAAGTATTGGTTTTTTATTTTGATCTTGTTGGTATTTTGCTCCTTTTGTTGCCTGCTTTTTGCTCCTTTAGATTATTTGCTGTTTTCTTGTTTGTCTATGTTGTTGATAAAGGCGCATTCGCCGAAATATTCAGTAGTTTTGTTTTGTCTCTTGTGAATAAAATAACATCACTTTACACCTGTCGTGTAGTTGTTTGTTTGTTATATGTTCCAGTGACGTTGCAGTCTGTTTCAGTTTTTTATTATTCAAAATCGTCATCTTCACAAAGTAATCTAACTATCCTGTTTAAAATTTGACTCAAAGGAGGAATTTCCTACAGAGAAAAAGTCAGGGTATGTTTCTTTTACATTTTGCTTGGTCTACTCTCTACATTTAAAGCAATTATTAATGCATTTTGTGCACTCACACACACATGGACACACACGCGCGAACACACACACACACACTCACACGATAATTAGAGTACTGGCCGTTGTATTACTCTCTTCTCTTGGAGATTAATGTTAGCATCGTTTGATGCTGTTATAGGCTATGGTAACGATTGTATAGCCAGCCGTGAAGCGAACTTGGTAGTGTCTACCAGCCACGAGGAGAAGCTGGTGTTTGTTCCTGGCTGACTATGTATGTATGTTACCACGATCACGTTTGAACGAAGGGACATAGGAGGCTCACACTTTGCATGCGCATAGGTCTTAGCATTGGTAGGCCATGTGTGGAATGTGAAGGTTATTGGTCAAAGGGCAAGGTCACCGGAGCAGACAACGTGTCATTTGCAGGCTGATGACACGATAACGTTTGAACGGATGGGTCTAGGAAGCTAAAAAGAAACAAATCTGCATGTGCATTAAGTAGTTACGATCTCTAGGCCAAGTTCGGAAATAAAGGTCATTTCTCAAAGATCAAGATCACTTGAGCAGAAAATGTGCCTACGGCCGGTGATATAGCGTCTTAACGCTCTTGTTATCATCATCGTTGTCCTTGTCGTCATCATCATCATCATCATCATGACCAGCAATTGATTCCAGCACGGAAAAGCCGCCCTGCACCTGTGCTGTGAGAACGGGCACAGGGAGGTGGCGGACACGCTGCTGTGGCACAAGGCCTTCGTCAACGCCAAGTCCAAGCAGGGCTTGTCCCCTCTGCACCTGGGGGCTGCCAACGGCTTCAACGCCATCGTCAAACTGCTGTTAGAGACCCACGGGGCTTCCATTGATGCTTGCTCCCTGGTGAGTGTAACATTGACTCTCTGATTGCGTGATCCTGTGACCGTGTCTAACTAATTGACTCTGTAATTGTAAAGCGCTTAGTGCCTCCCCAACTTGGAAAGACACAAAGGCTTTAAATCAGCATCAAACTGATGTTGGAGATACATGGGACCTCCATTGATGCTTGCTCCTTGATGAGCTTATTCCTTTATAGAATCTGTGTGATTGTACAGCGCTTAGAGCCTTTACACCAGGGCGCTGCTGATATCAATGGTTTCAACGCCATTGTCAACCTTTTGTTGTCAACCCACGGGACTTCCATTGATGCTTGTTCTCCCTGGTGAGTGAGTTTGTATGATTGTAAAGCTGCTTAGAGCTTTTGCGCCCGGCTAGAATGGACGAAGTAGGGGCAATTGCTTTAACAATACCGCAACATTGCTGTATCGTCCTGAGGCCCACGGAGCCTCCAGTGATGATTGCTCCTTGGTGAGTTTATTCCTTTCTAGCATCTGTGTGATTGTTGTGCGCTTAGAGCCCTTGTACCTGGGCACTGCTGAAAACAGTGGCTTCAACGTCATCGTAAAATTGTTGTTTTGACTCCATGGCACCTCCATTGGTGCTTTATATTTGGTGAGCATCAATGTAGCGCAGTCTATGCCTCTGAACATTTTGTTTTACATCCCAAACTGGAAATGGATTTGAAGCATAGACTACATGGCGTTTGTGGCATTGCCAAATAGTTGTGCTTTTCAACAGACATTTGGTGGATGGATAATGGATAGTTGGATGAAGTAGATGGGTTGTTGGATAGATGGATTGATAGATAGCAATAACAATAATGATGACAATTTATATAGCGCTTATTCTCCTTACGGGGCTCTAAGCGCTTCACAAAGAAGTTTAAAATCTGAGCAAAAAACACAACGCACTTATCATAAGGAACAACCCGAAACGAAATCACGATAACTACATTTACGTACCCCCCCCCCCCCCCCCCCCCTTCACACTCCCCTAGAATCCAAACCATTACAACTAGCGTTTTCCACGCAAAAGGCATTTTCTTACACTACCCCCCCCCCCCCCACCCCACCCCGTCCCCCTCCGCCCGCCCCCCGCATTCACCATCCCCCTTCATAGACCTCAAGCTGACCTACTTTTCATAGATCTCCCAGCACGCACGCATGCACACACGCGCGCGTGCAGAGGGACAAAATGCCCCCCCCCCCCCCCCCCCCCCCCCAACACGGCCGCGTGCACGCACGCACACACACACACACGCGCGCGCGCGCACACGCACACACGCACACACACACACACACACACACACACACACACAGACACACATGCACGCAGCTCGCCCTGAAGAAACACACAAAATGTATTGTTTCCAGCATAACTATATAACGACAGGGTACAAGACAGGGTGTTTATAGGCGGAGGAATATTTGGATGGATGGATTGATTGATTGATTGATTGTATTGCAGGCGAAGAAGACCCCTCTGCACATGGCCGCCCAGATGGGACAGATGCAGGTCTGCAGTTCTCTGCTGCACATGAAAGCAGACCCCAACGCCACTGATGAGGTATGGCGATGACAGATGTTTCTATACAATACGCTACTTCGCATACGGGCACAAAAAAAGATGCCTAAGAGGGTTTATTGCAAGATTCAGTATACTTTACTGTGTCATTGATAATTAATCTGAGTCAGATGCAGTATAGAGCTGTGCATAGGCTAGAGAGCTGTTCAGTTATAGCAAAGCAAACGAAGGAATAAAGAAACTATTGATCTAGACCTATGCTAATCTTTAAATCAAGTGGAAAGTTTGTGTGGTTAATTCCAGTTTGATTGTAATTGACTGGCCATTGAATGTATGGAGAGCGATTTGACTTGACCTTAACGATTGTTAGAGTTACCATCAAATTGATTGATTATCGTTTGTTCTGAATGAGCAGTCCATTGGACCTAATTCCAGTTAATCGGCTAGATTGTTATCAATGAATGATCTAACGGGTTGATAAGCAGTTTGTGGATACCGCACGCTAAAAGAGACTTACGTTTTACGGTAATTTTGCAACAGCGAGGTCAGACACCTCTCCACCTGGCGGCAGGCAATGACCATTCTGACGTGGTCAAGCTCTTCCTCAAACATCGACCGGAACTCGTCACCATGGCCAACACCGTGAGTTCTGATGCTCTCTCTTTAGCACTCTTTGTTAAACAAAAGGGCGATTTGCCTGTTCACAAACCATCACAGCATGTTTTATATAGACTTATTTGAGCAAATAATGTTTACAGCAAGATGTAAATATGCATGCATTTACAGCATTGTGTAATTCACCAAAGGCTATAATTGCTGTAGCCTTGCTTAGCGTAACCCATGTTACGTGATACACTGCACATGATCTGAACACTTTTCACAACGCCCTGCAATGTTTGCTTTAAAAACAAAGTAACAAGCATTATGTACACGCAATAATCAGCACTATGATTTATGCTGCGCATATAAAATAGTGTATGGTCTGTTTGTCACTTCATAAATCTCACGTGTATTGAACAATTTGCACAATTGCATGCATGTGTTTAATGTTTTGCCAGCATAGCTGGGCTTGTCTTGTGCTTGTGGAACAATATTATTACATCCTCAAAATTAACTTGATACAGCATTGTTAGCACAACTGAATGAATATTGCTTCCTACTTTTTAGTGAGTTGAATATTCAACTTTTATTTTTATTTTAAATTTTGAGTAAATGATAAGTAAGGCGATAATGATTAACATGATTATGTTGATGATGATGTTGGTGCTGGTGATGATGATGACGACGATGGTGATATTATCTTGATAAGTACTGGTAATTTTTCAAGTAGCCCCTAGTTTTGTAATTATTAATGTTTATTGCTCTATTTCATATTTAGGTTTTACTGCCAATACAGTAACGTATTCAGGGTTGAGGATGTTTAATGTAACTTATTGCAGAGAACATAAGCTATCTCGTTGTAATATGGCAATTTGCTTTCTTGCTTTTCCTTGCCGGTGTCTTTTTTGTCTTTTTTTGTATTTAATGCTTGACGTTTTTGGTTCGCTCAAGGTTTTAAATACACGTTTAACAAACAAGTATGCCGAAGTTGATCACCAATATTTCGTTTGGTTTTGTCACCATGTTATATAGGATCGAGTAAGTATTAACTCTGCACATTACGAATAGCTACAGAAGTAGCTAGTCATTGTTTTCTTATTGACTTTATTTGTGTATTTTACTCATTGAGGGCCGGATCCAGGGTGGGGGGTTACCTGGGTTCCGTAACACCCCCCCCCCCCCCCCCCCCCCCCCCCACGCCCCCCCCCCAAAAAAAAGAGAGGGAAAGGGAGAGAGAGATTGAGAAAGAAGTCATAATCACTGTTTAATTGTTCTTAGGCACTATTTAAAGGGTTTTCACACTTTATTTTCTTTAAAAAAGCTTCAGCAGGGGCGTTGTCCTCTGCCCCCCACCAGGGGCGTTGTCCTCTGCCCCCCACCAGGGGCGTTGTCCTCTGACCCCCACCAGGGGCGTTGTCCTCTGACCCCCACCAGGGGCGTTTCCCGAGGACGCCAGTAGGGGCCTACGCCGGCCCCCAGACCCCACCCTTGTTTGTAAACACCACCACCCCCCTCTAATGTATCCCAGGTCCGGCCCTGTAAACTTGTTTAGATAGGACGAGCACAGCTATGTGGATTGTGCACTTTATATGGAACAGTTACGTGTCCCGCTGCACTGGCTTGTTTCTTCTTGCTCTTCCAACTTTTTACTGCCTTCTCAAAATAATTGTAGGTTACAATTTACTTAGGACTTTATTATTAGGCCTTCTCCTTACGTTGAAGAAAAGGACGGAATTCTAATGGCATTGTTTGGGTTAAAAGACCCCCCACGTCACGTGTCACATTCCCTCTTATGCTAGGAAGATTTCTTAAGATTTCTAACAAATTTTTAACGATCACCACCATTGTGGAACTATATTTTGAGAAACGATATCCATACGTATTATATTTCTACTCTCGTAAAATGTGTGATCTGCAATTAAGGGCTTTTTCACTACAAACGATTCAAAACAAAGTTCAGCTTCAATTATTCTAAAAACAACTGTACATTATGGCCTATTTTCGAAAGCTCAGAGCTACCCTTTTCTGCATTTTAAAATTCAAGCATAACTAACTGTAAAGGCAGAGGTAAACGGCGATAGTGATGTATTGATATGGAATTAGAGAAAGACAACGGGGTACAATAGCAACACATGTTCCTTTTCATTTTCCTGTTGTTTCGATGCATGTTTATGCTTCTTATTTGATGTTCTGCTATTAACCAAGGCATGATCATTTCCCTGCATTTACTTAGCCATCTTCATTGCTCCTTATGCAATCTTTCGTGTCATAGCGGTGAATTAGACGGACCCCAGTAGGCCTATGTCTAATGTACTGGCAGGCCTTTTAGTCACAGTTGCTATCAATCTTAGACAACTGTTTTGTATTCGCCTTTTTCTTATATTTGAAGTGTGTGTGTATGTGTGTGCCCTCGCATGCGCGCGCACGCGCGCGTGTGTGTGTATGTATGTATGTGTGTGTGTGTGTTTCTTTGTGTGTATGTGTGTGTGGGGTTTTCTTTGTGTGTGTGTGTGTGTGTGTGTGAATTCTGGCTGGCTGGTTGTGTGTGTGTTTGTGTGTGTGTGTATGCGTGTGCGTGTGTGTGTGTGTGTGTGTTCGTTTGTTTGGTCGTTACTGAAACAAAACAGAAGGGAACTGAAGGTATCTTTGTTTCGTCCAGATTAACTCCATTGTCTTTCTTTTTCCATTTTTCCTTGTCAGCTTTAATCTATATTGTTCCATGTTTCTCGATCCTGTTTTAAATCTTAAAAAAAGATGATAGAATCTTATGATGTTATATTTATCAAACTGTCTTTGTTACACACTTAATTCGAGCAAACGTTTTATTTACATGCGTAAATTTGTGTGTTTCTGTGTATGATTCCTTATTTTATCTATTCTTATACTTAAGCATGCCTGAACTAAGTGTAGGCGTGGCTGTGTATGTTTTCTCTTAACGGTGTTTTTTACTTTTATGACATATTATATTGGATTTTATATACAATCGCGGCAATTTGTTCACATTGTGCACTTTTGTTTTCAAAGCAAGACATGCTTAAAATAATATAAATTTGTTAATGCAGAAAAGATTTTAGCCAATGATAACAAAACATTTTTTTAAATGAATCTTGTGTTTGATGATAGAGTTATAGTTGTTTTTAGATTAAAATTGTTCATGATTAGCAATTGAAATGATAAAGCATTGTGACAAGATTATTCATGACTTTTATATCACCCACCCCACCCTGATAAAAAAAAAGACAAAATATATGTGTCACTTGAAAACATGATGTCTTAGTTCGTATTAGTACACATAATTATTCACAATATGTTTTTAATTTATATTACAAAACCTTTAAAGGTGCACCCTGACGGATGAGTTTTTTGTAAGAAACACGTCGAGATCACCAGGAAAAAAACTTTTACAAAAATCGCAACACTCACTTTGCTCTGGTTTCCTTGAAATCAAACCGTCAAATCGGCGATTCCTCCTTGGCGGAGGTGCTTGAAGTCAAATTCTTTTGCTGAAAGAGGAGGCGTGTGTCGTCTCTTTTCTAATGGCCGTCTGAGTTTAGACCAACTCGTTTGCACATTTTCGCAATACAAGCCTTTTTTTAAAATTGTATACAGTTTATCTAAAGGAGTTTCGCTCACAACAAAGGAAATAGCTCCAATTTGTTTGTATGCTGCACTACAAAAAGAAAACGCTTCAACCACAACAGAATTGGCATCCACCCACCCCATTCAAAACGGCTTATCTCTCCAGCATCTCCGCCAAGGAGGAATCGCCGTTTTGACGGTTTGATTTCTAGGAAACCAGAGCAAAGTGAGTGTTCCGATCCTTGAAAAAGCTGTCTTTCTGGTGATCTCGACGTGTTTCTTGCAAAAACTCATCCGTCAGGGTCCACCTTTAAGAAGCTGATCTTGCCTTATGAATGCAGGTGAGCATCCGCTTACTTTTTCGAAAACTGATCTGGGCAATCGATAAAGTAACAGATTTTGTTTAATATAATGTCCTTCAATTTCCTAAAACTTCTTGGAATAAAGAGAGTTGCAGTTGTTTGTTATTAACTAGCTAGGTAGGGTTATTATTAAAGAAAAAAGCATATTTTATCTTTTGGTTGTTGTTTTCTTCTCATTTTGGTGATAATTCAATAGATGCAATGAACATTCTATTCCTCTTAGGCCGTGTACACACATAAGCGGATATTCCATGCGGAAACCCGTGCGCAATCCATAAATAAGTGAAACGAAGAAGGCAAAAGAGTTAGGGTTTTCCATACGGAACTTACGCATCTAATGTGAACCCGGACTAATGGTCGAAATTCATGTTCTTATTTTCACTCTTTCCCCATGGCAACACACTCGTGCGCTAGTAATATCATATGACTGTGTTGCCATGGGGAAATACCATTACTAGCATATGACTGTATTGCCATGGGGAAATACCATTACTAGCATACGACTGTATTGCCATGGGGAAATACCATTACTAGCATATGACTGTATTGCCATGGGGAAATACCATTACTATCATATGACTGTATTGCCATGGGGAAATACCATTACTAGCATATGACTGTATTGCCATGGGGAAATACCATTACTAGCATATGACTGTATTGTCATGGGGAACTACTATTACT
The DNA here is from genome assembly GCA_017654935.2 of Phymorhynchus buccinoides. Classification (NCBI taxonomy): domain Eukaryota; kingdom Metazoa; phylum Mollusca; class Gastropoda; order Neogastropoda; family Raphitomidae; genus Phymorhynchus; species Phymorhynchus buccinoides. Next base: position 57,624,602 of record CM065681.1, on the reverse strand, counting down.
AGCATATGACTGTATTGCCATGGGGATATACCATTACTATCATACCATTACTAGCATATGACTGTATTGCCATGGGGATATACCATTAATAATAATAAATAAAGCTTCTATAGCGCTCTTCGATGATAAAAAAAATCATCCTCAGAGCGCTTTACAATATTACGAGAGGGGGAAAACCCCCAAAAAACAACAACAACCAACTCACGCCGTTCATCCCACGGATGTAGTATTTCACATACACATTATTGACACAATTTCAAAGAAGGGGATACAATAAAAAAAAAAAAAAATAAATAAAATAAAGGCATGGACAAACAGACCCCCACACACCTCACCCTTTCAATACGCACGCCATTTATGCACTCACAAATTCTCGGGGATTACTATCATATGACTGTATTGCCATGGGGAAATACCATTACTAGCATGTGACTGTATTGCCATGGGGAAATACCATTACTAGCATGTGACTGTATTGCCATGGGGAAATACCATTACTAGCATGTGACTGCATTGCCATGGGGAAATACCATTACTAGCATGTGACTGTATTGCCATGGGGAAATACCATTACTAGCATGTGACTGCATTGCCATGGGGAACTACCATTACTAGCATATGACTGTATTGCCATGGGGAAATACCATTACTAGCATGTGACTGTATTGCCATGGGGAAATACCATTACTAGCATGTGACTGCATTGCCATGGGGAAATACCATTACTAGCATGTGACTGCATTGCCATGGGGAAATACCATTACTAGCATATGACTGTATTGCCATGGGGAAATACCATTACTAGCATATGACTGTTGCCATGGTGAAATACCATTACTAGCATATGACTGTGTTGTCATGGGGAAATACCATTACTAGCATACGGATGACTGGTGAAAGCTACGCGTGAGTAGTGCATTATTTTGTTTGAGTGCAAATGTTTAAATCTTCTTCATTATAGCATATGACTGTTTTGTGATGAGGAAATATCGTTACTAGCATATGACTGTTTAACGATGAGGAAATATCATTACTAGCATATAACTGTATTGTCACAGGGAAAGAGTATAACAAATAACAATGCGCATTTTGACCATTTAGTGGTTTTGCTGACGTAATTGTAATAACGTCACCTTTTTCTGTGCATGACGTCAGAACGGGATGACGTGTGCACACATCGCGGCAGCCAAGGGGAGCGTGGCGGTGATCAAAGAGCTGATGAGGTTCAACAAGATCATCATCACCACGGCCAAGAACAAGGTCATTTGGTTGGTTGGTTGGTTGGTTGACTGGTTGGTTGATTGATTGATTAATTGATTGATTGGATGGTTGATTGGTTGGTTGACTGACTGACTGATTGATTGTTGGATGGATGGATTCACTGGCTGACTGATTGATTGGCCGATTCAGATTGATTGATTTGGATTGATTGATTTTTCAATGATTGAGTGAGCAAGTGGATGTGCTTGTGGGTGTGCATACCTATTTGTGTGCTGGAGCATTATCACTATCATCGAACACAAACCTATGGAATGTGGTCCTTTCATCACCCACCCCCTCCCCTTCTCTGAACAATTTCATCCCATCCCTCACCATTATCAATAACAAAATAATTATTCAAAATAAAAGTAATTACAAGGATAGCAAGAGTTTTGGGTTTTGTAAGGGGCTTCATTCAATCCAGGGCTGTGTGTGTGTGTGTGTGTGTGTGTGTGTGTGTGTGTGTGTGTGTGTGTGTGTGTGTGTGTGTGTGTGTGTGACAGACGAAGGAGTCCTCAGCACTGCATCTGGCGGTGTCGGGGGGACACAGGGAGGTGGTAGAGACCCTCCTCAAGGCCGGAGCGTCCCCTACGGACGAGGATGCTGTGAGTAAATAAAATGATAGCCCCCCCCCCCCCCCCCCCACCACCACCCCGAAGACGGAGTGTGGCTGCCCGTGTGGTGGGGTAATCAACGACGGTCACACACATGATGTTCTCATCCGTAGCTGATGCACTTGTACCATCATGTTCAAGTGCATCCGCTGTTGGGATGATCCCTGGAGTCTTTCAGCCAGGGTAAGCCAACAACAACAAATGATGTTGCGTCTATGTGGAAAGACACTCTTAATAGACTGGAAGGAAAACGTCACTAAGTGACATAAAAAATAAAAATAAAAAGAGATTTTTCCAAACAAAATTTGGGGAAGAAATTTCTAAGTGGTAGTATGATGTTTAAGAAGTATTAAGGTAAGAGATCACCTCTGTCATCCTGGGCAATTAAAAGATATAACCGTTCAAAGATACAAACCGTCGAATTGTTTTCGAATTTGTTCAACGGTTTGTATGTTCTTAAACATCATACTACCGCCAATACCAATTATCAGACATTTCTGCCCCCACCCCCCACCCCTGTCAAAGGCAAAAGCCGAAATATTGGGAGAAGCAAATCGTTCCTGTTTTGGTTTTCATTCCCTATTGTTTGACTATTTATATTACTCAACACTTGCTTTGCATAACTTTTTTGACAAACGCTGTCGTATATTCCATTGACTTTATTCAAATAAAAATGTATTCACATCATTGTCTGGTCAACTGACAACACAATATAATCAATTAAAATAGAGATTTGAAGCTTTTTAAGATCTGAAAGACACAAAATCAAGCCTACCCTCAAAGTTTAGTTTTTTCGGCATATGGGGCAAAACCTTCATCAAATTAAGAACTTGTCAAATTCTTGAGAAACAAGACAAAACTGACTGTCAGTAACGTGTGTGACATCCATGCACCTCAATGACAGCGCGACAACGCCTGCTAATAGAGCAGATGAGGTTTCGGACAGTCTGCTGTGGAATCCCATCCCACTCCTGAAGGGCCTGCCCAAGCTGAACCAGGGTTTGTGGCTGGTTGACACGTGCACGAACAACTCTTCCAATCATGTCCCAAACATGCTCAATGGGATTTAAGTCAGGGGACCTGACTGGCCACTTTATTCGCTCGATTGATTCGTCGTCCAGGTACTGGTCCAGAACGTGTGCTCTGTGTGGAAGGGCGTTATCATCCATGAGGATGAACTCCAGGCCAATAGCTCCAGCGTAGGATCTCACGTATGGATCAAGGATTTAATCCCGGTATCTAGCTGCCGTCAGGGTTCCGTTCAGGGGCACTTGGAGGTCGGTCTTTCCCTGCACACTGATTCCCATTCTATCCCAGACCAGAAGTGAGCCTCCTCCATAAGGGCCATGCTGGGCCACGAAACGTCGTGGAATCGCGCAAAAATGTGCGTAAAGTGAACACTACTCACTCTGTCAACACTACAGGGAAATTGATTATTGAAGCCAGTGTCAGTATCAATCAACCACAAATGCACATAGAGCAATAGTTTTCCACAATTTGCAAAACAAAAAAGTGATGCAAAGCAAGTGTTGAGTATTATATTGTTTTTTTAAATCTCATTTTCTAGGCAACTTACAGACGTTTTCCTTCCAATCTAGTATAAATGACGACTACTAAACAAGATGTGTAAATATATAATTGACTCACGTGGCACTATAGCGACGATTTGTTCTAATACGTATTTTCTGAATATGTATTTTTGCATCTGTGTCTCTAGTGGGAGGTGGTGTGTGTGTGTGTGTGTGTGTGTGTGTGTGTGTGTGTGTGTGTGTGTGTGTTCTTTCTTTCCTCACCCCAGCTTTCTCTCCGTTGCCCCCCCCCCCCTCTCTCTCTCTCTCTCTCTCTCTCTCTCTCTCTCTCTCTCTCTCTCTCTCTCTCTCTCTCGCTCTCTCTCTCTCACTCTCTCTCTCTCTGTGTCTCTTTCTCTCCCTCCCTACTTCCTCTCTCTCTACTGTTTGATTCTTTGGTGTGTTTTTCATTATACTGATCATAATGTTTTCCATGTTTGCTGTTCCTGTAATGATTATGTTATTTTTTCATTGATGTTTGATTGATGTTTGTATTTTTATGAGGGCAGGATGAAAACAAGCTGGTCAGCTTATTCTTTAATCCTCAATAAAGATAATGTTGACTTGACTTGCCTTGACTTGACTTGACTTGCCTGTCTGTCCGATTGTTTTTCTGTCTTTCTGTTGGTGTGCCTCTGTATGTGTGCGTGTGTGTGTATATATATATGCAGACTGAAGAGTCTTTCACAAGACGAAAAAGGTGTCTTTGCATAGGCATTGTCTATCTCCCCCATTGGGAGAAAAAGTAAATCAGCACATTATTTTATTTTCTTCTTTTCAGAACACAAAACAAATCGTAAAGTTAAAGTTAAAGTCATTGAGTTTGTTTCTTAGGTTCACAAAACATACATTGGACACACCAAAAGTTTTATTAAAGCAAACTATATATACGAAGAAGGAAAGAGCATCAGTCTACCTGATACAGGCACACCTCTCTACATTCCTCCTCACCGGGAGTATGTTGGTGTTTACTACGATTTCTATGACCTCCCCTATTGAATCATTCACTGGATCCACCAACATAGCATCCCATTTCTTCTACTCTCTTCGAGGGATTGTAATTTTAGAACATTATTATTTTTGTTATTTTACATAAGATTGTTACCATTTCTTTTGAATTAAGTGCTGGTTTGCTTTTATTGTGGACTTTCAATCTGGTGCAAAGAGGACAACCATTCTCATGAAGAAAGTCTTCTAGCTCAGTTTGAATGTTCACTGTGGACATGCAGACTGAAGAGTCTTTCTCAAGCAGCTGTCTTTGTATAAGCATTGTCTCCCCCCCCCCCATTGGGAGAAAAAGTAAATCAGCACATTATTTTCTTTTATTCTTTTCAGAACGCAGAACAAATCGTAAAGTTAAAAATAAAGTAATTGAGTTTCTTTCTTAGGTTCACAAACACATAAATTGGACACAAAAAAAGTTTTATGAAAGCAAACTATATATATGAGGAAAGTTTTATGGTGTGTTTGTTTTTTCTTCTTCAATTCTTGATCGTTTATATATATATATAGAGAGAGAGAGATAATTTTATAAAACTTTGTTGTCCCTATGTCTTTGATGTGAACATTTAAAATCAAAACAATTTAAAATAACTTGGTGATTGATTATGTTCTTTAAAAAAATTAAAAATAATCATAAAAAAAGTGCTATTTTTTTTAAAGAACATAATCAAACACCAAGTTATTTTAACTGATTTTGATTTTAAATGTTCACATCAAAGACATAGGGACAATTTTTTTTAATAAAATTCTATTATTATTGCATTTCAAATGCTCTGAGTCCCGTAGGCTGGGGAACGGTGCCAGCAGTATACTGAAATTTGTTCATACCTATTATATATATATATATTTATTCAGGGGTGGAAAGCGAAAATGTACTTTGTACTGGCCACTTGTTCCGAATAAAGAGGCCCCTGGAAAAAGTCCAGAGACGAAACGTCGGGGAAGATTTTAACCAAGCTTGTTTTTGGGTCAGATTTTTTAATGTTATATTTATATTATATATATATATGTATGTTTTCATTGTTCTTTTCTATATCAGGACGATAATTTATAAACTTACAGTTAGACGCAGCCATAGGTTATAATGGATGTAACATTATATACATAATACATCAAAATGATGACATATTGCCTACATCAGGATGGTATGACGGCCATACATCTGGCAGCTAAGCACGGACACATCCCCATCCTGGACGTCCTCAAAGGCTACATCAGTTGGAAGTGCACCAGTCGGAAGGTATGTATGTATTTTCATGACATCACCATTCTGTTTTATTGTCGTCTTTATCATCAGTATATTCGCAAGCTTCCATATTCTCCCCTTTCCCTTCCATCTCTTCTTCTTCCTCCTTATGATTATCATGAATTTTGCGATGATCATCACGATCATCAAGATAATCATATTCATCGCCGTCGACGTCATGGTCATCGTCGTCGTCGACGTCATGGTCATCGTCGCCGTCGTCGTTGTCAAAATCATCATCGTCATCATCATCTCAATTCTGACAGGCCTTACTTCTATCCATATAACTGCTGACTTTGGACACTGTCATCCTCATCCTCACCATCATCATCATCATCATCATCATCATCACCATCATCATCATCATCACCACAAATACAACCACCACCACCATCATCATCATCATCAAAATCCTCATTACCATCACCATCATCATAAGCACTATCATCAGCCTCCACCTCAGCATCATGTCAATCCTAATAGAGCTGTGCATGGTGTTCCACAGACGGGCCTCACGGCTCTCCACGTAGCCGCCCACTATGGACAGACGGAGTTTGTCCGGGAGATGCTGACCCGGGTACCGGCCACCCTGAAAAGTGAGGCCTCCTTCAACCCACCAGCCTCCTTCAAAGACCTCACCCAGGAGGTAGGCCTACGTACACGTATCTGTTGGCCACAAATCTTTCTTCTCCTGAGCCTTATTATAAATCGATGCGTTTAAGTCCGTTATCTCCTCTAAACTAGTAATCACTCCTCTGAAATTAATACAGCCCTCAAAGCTATTGTTTTCTCTAAGTTTTGTGTTGTCATGTGTTTTTATTGTTTGGATCTGGGTCTATATAATTATGTCTCAGACAGTACTGTTGACGATAGTTGCGATAGTATGTACGTCATGGAGAAAAATAAATAAATAAATAAAATCTTGCTACAGTAGCTGCTTAAAAGCTAGGTTTTTATCTCAAACATGTAATCATTACACATTTAAGTAGTGCATTGAAATCTAAAATCAATTTAATTAAAATGCCTCAAATAGTCTTTTGACTCAGAGGGCGTAAAATCTCTATTTTTCTCTCTCTCTCTCTAAAATCAATCACCTTATTAAAATTGCGCCCTCTAGGCCATTGCTAAATATTCCACTCAAATTGACTTTATTGACATCCCTACCATTCGTCATTATCGGTGCTCTAGACAGCGAATCTCTATCTGTTCATCTGACTGCCCCATCTGTAGCCACCTTTTTTAAGTATCACATGGATGCCTATAGTTTACCAAAAACATACCCACCCACCCACCTCTGCACTGAAACATAAACCTTTGAGCCTATATAGTTTCACAATTGTCTTTTGTGTTCTGTAAGAACAAGCAGTGCATTGGAATAGGAACGAGGGCTGTGCGTTTCTTGGTCTGTCTGTATGTGTGTATGTGCGCTTCGTCTTCCACTTCACAGCGCCGCCTAAACTACTGAACCAATCTTAACGAAACTTTGCAGAATATTTCCTTAGGCTATCAACGTAATCTTTGTAATTTATTTTAAAGACTATTTATGGATTTCAACTGAACTTCGTTTGGCGAAAGTGTCATCTAAGGATTTTTGTTGGGTAAAATAATAAAGTAGTTCTACCGGGTATTTTCAAACCCATACAGGAATACTTTGAAGCTAAACAAAATAATTATCTAAGAGTCGAAAATTATCTCCCTTTACTTTCATCAGCAGCTGGGATTACAATTTATATGGCTCTAACATCTTGTTTGTGATTTCCAGTCGGGTTTGACCCCTCTCCACCTAGCCGCTCAGAGTGGACATGAAGGTGTGGTCCGCTTGCTGCTCAACTGCCCAGGAGTTCAAGTGGACACTCCATCTGCTCTGCTAGTAAGTTAGTGTGTGTGTGTGTGTGTGTGTGTGTGCGTGTGCGTGTGTGTGTGTGTGTGTGTGTGTGTGTGTGTGTATGTGTGTGTGTGTGTGTGTGTAGGTGTAGGTGTATAGGGGTGGGTGTGTGCGCACACACGTGCATCAATCTCTCTCTCTCTCTCTCTCTCTCTCTCTCTCTCTCTCTCTCTCTCTCTCTCTCTCTCTCTCTCTCTCTCTCTCTCTCTCTCTATCTCTCTATCTATCTATCTGTCTATATCTACCTATCTATCTATCTCTATCTCTCTCTATCTGTTTCTCATTTCCTCTCTCTGTATAGGCGTGTGCAGTGTGTATGTATGTGTATGATAGCTTCCTTGGGAAAAGTGGTTAGTAATAGATTGTTCCACTGAAGGTTTTATCTATATAATTACGTGTGAATGAGTTTGTGCGTGCATGTATACACATGCATGTTTATGTGTTTGGGGGATTGTAGTTGTGTGTTGTGTATGTGTGTGTGTGCGCGTGTGTGTCTATATGTGCATACGAGCGTGCATGTGTGCTAGTATATATGTGTGTGTGGATATTGGGGGCGGGGGGCGCCTGTGTGGGTGTATGTGCGTTGATGTGTACACACGCTTGTGTATCTCTCTCTGTGTATATATACATGTACATGTACCTCATGTGTCTCTGTGCATCCCCCTAGGGTTCCATCCCCATCCACTACGCCAGTCAGAACGGACACAGCATGGTGGTTAGTATATTACTGTCCAAGTCCACCTTCCAGCTGCACTTCAAGGACAAGCGGGGCCGGACAGCCCTGCACCTGGCAGCGGCCAATGGTCACATCGACATGGTGGCCCTGCTCCTAGGGCAGGGAGCGGACATCAACGCCTGTGACAAGGTGTGATAACATTGTGCATCTCGGTAGCGAACACCCCATCGCACATAGGCCACGTTCTCGCTACGTCCTCTGCGATCATGCAGAACGTGTCTGATCGCCGCACGGTCGCGTCGTAGCGTACTGTAGTCGGGCGTAACATTGTAACTTGGTGAGCGTGGTGAGTTGTTTTAGGAGCGTGGTAGGCTGCGTTCTCGCTACGCGCATTTTGAGCATGCTCAAAACGCATGTAGCGAGGACGTGGTGGAAAAGGAAACGTAGCGTGGCGTAGTGAGAACGTGGACAAAGTAGTGTCAACGTGGTATGTGCGTGGACAGACGCAATAAATAGTACATAGTGGCAGATGACTGAGAACGTAGAGGCAGCTTAGGGCCAGCGCCAAGAGCGTGGTTTGATTTAAATGTACATTTTGTTTCAGCTGTGGGTCTCCACTCCTCCGATTGTAGTGAGGTCATAGTTGCAGTCACACTTGAGGAGGACTTCCGTGACCTCGTCACGTTCTCTAGAAATTTAGCGGGCAGTGAGGACGTAGTATGGTCTTCATCGTGTGTGATGGGTGGTGTACGTGGTGGTTAAACATGTGAAAAAAAGCATTTAAGCGTTTTAAATAAATGCGCTCTCCATGTTGGAGCAACCCAAATTTCACAAAAACACCTCTGTGACTATAAAATACCAAATACCACTAACGGATTACAGAGCCATGTTTCTGAGTCACAGGAGGTACCATAAACTTCGCCACAAGGAAAACGATAGTCGGAAATCAAACTGAACGGGTACTTATACCGAGCTTATCATTTCCCTGCGAGACTGCCTAAACAGTTTCGTATTCTTACTAGTCAGGTATTTTGTCTCGCGAGGCGCGCTTGCTCCAGAATGGGATATTGTTGGCAGCATCAGTAGGCTAGTCTGCATTAACATTTCCTTAATTAACAAAGTAAACGAGAATAATAATTATCATAAGAAGTAACAATTATTGAGCTTCTGTTTGCCAACATTTTCTCTTATGGGCGTTGATACGGATGTTGCAGAAGGTAGGTAGGTATGCCTGTCGACGTGTAGATAAGAGCAGGCTCCAGCTTCAATGAAAAGGTGTCTTCCTTCCTTCCTTTAATTAACCAGTCACACTTGACTATTCTGTCACCGTCTCTGTCGTGTTCCTTCCTATGCTAACCCTTCATTCTCTTTTCCCGTGCCTCAGAACGGGTGGTCGTCGCTGCACCTGGCTTCCAAGGCGGGGTACCTGGCGGTGGTGAAGCTGCTGGTGGAGACTGGGGCCTCCACCCGCCTGGAGACCTCGGAGGGCAAGGTGGCCGTTACCTTCGCGGCTGCCGCCAGCCATTCCGACGTGCTCAGCTTCCTCATGAAGAAGGACCACTCCACCCAGGCCCTCATGGACGACAAGAAGGTCAGGATGGTGAAGGGGAGTGGTTAGGAAAAGGAGGAGGAGGAAGGCGGTGATGGTGATGGTAGTTGTGTTGGTGCCAAATATGCTGTCATGATAGTTAACGAGAATGATGATGATGAGAAATAATGATTAAGATCGATCACAAAGTTATGATTATAACTCGGTAGTACTGATGATCGTCATGAGGAAGAGGAGGAGGTTAAAGAGGAATACAAAAGGGCCAACAAAGCCATTCACATTTGACCTTTAGTGTTTGTCCTTTGCCCGATCTATAGAACTCTTGTCGCGGTTGTTGTTTTTCTGTCTGTCTCAACTTTGTTTTCGGTGTCCAAAGGATGTCTCGCTAACCGCTTGACATAATCGCTTCAAATTTTGTGTGGTTGTGTGTCACCAAGAGAGGAAGGCATCGGCACATACATTATCGCTGTCGTGACCTTGACCTTGACGTATGACTTTAAAAACCTAAACTCTTTAAGGAGCCATATTTTCTACACCATTGGCTTCAAACATGGCATTGGCTTGTGGCGATTCTTATGATGGGGTACTGATTAAGGTCAAGGTCAAGGACATCGGGAGACCTTGACAGTGGTTGGGGTCTAAAAATTGGTGTTTTAGCTTTATCTTTCACATTTTTGCTTCAAATGTTGTGTGGCGGTGTATCACCTACAGTAGAAAACATCGGAATATAAATTATTGGCGTGCTGACTTTGACGTTGAAGTTTGACCTTGAAAACCGATTTATTTATTTTTTGCGCTATGTATTTAATGTCCGAGCTGTATCTCGTGAACCAATTGATAGAATCGCTTCACATTCTGTATGCAAATGTATCAGGGTGAAGAGATAGTCCAATAGAAAAATTTTAATTATGACCTTGCATTTTAACCTTGGAAACCGAATGTTCTTCTTGTGGCCATATTTTTTGCATTGTGGAGTTACAATGCTCACACGTGGTACATAAGTGCAGTGGCTTATGGTACGTCTCAATATTGAGTACAAAAGAAGGACAAAGTCAAGGACGTAGGCCTTGGAGGTGCCAAATTCATGTTTTAGACACATCTTTCACACTTTTGTTGTTACAGGCCTCAAATTTGGCAGGCAGGTAGATTGAGTCAAGGTCATGTGTGGTACAAAGTATTGATTACCTTGATGACCTTGACTTTGACTTTTGACCCCGTCTCTTTGATCAGTCGCTGTAGTTCGAACACGAGTGGGCGTTCACCATCTTGATCAACATAACCTACGGAAAGCAGTGGTAAACATTTGATGCCTCATGACAAAGGTCAGGGTCAAGATCAGGAGTGGTGGCAGTAGGTCACAGGCCTTGGAGGTGTGAAACTGTGTTCTAGCCATACGTTTCACAATTGTGCAGTTACAAGCGGGGCTGAGATGTGATGGGGAGGGGAGGTAGGGGGTGGGGCAGGTACAGGGCAAAACGGGCAAAGGACATGTCTGCCGCTCGGCAACACACTTGTTATTCAATCCTCTTGATTAATCAGAAACTTCGTGACTTTTCTTGTATTGCAGTACCACAGTACCACTATCTTTACAGTTCCAATGTCCCACATGTGCCTGATCCAGGTCGGAGGACGTTAAACGGACTTGCGCTCATATAAATTTGACAGAGTTGAACTTTGGAAACGTTTCTGAAAAAATCGTAATGATAAGAACGGGTGTACAGTTTTGTAACACACATACATACGCGCACGTACGCACGCACGCGCACACACACACACACAGAGACACACACACACACACACATACGCACGCACGCACACGCACACACACGCGCGCGCGCGTACACACACACACACACACACACACACACACATTATATATATATATATATACATAGTTTGCTTTGAAAAAGCTTTTCTGTGTCCAATGTCTTTATTTGTGAACTTCAGAAACAAAACCAGTTAACGTTAACTTTGAGTAATGTTCCGTGTTCCCCCCCCCAAAAAAAAAAAAATTATATAAATTGTGCTGATTTACTTTTTCTCCCAATGGGGGAGGGACAGTGCCTTATGCAAAGACAGCTGTTTCGACCTAAGAGAAGGTCTCATCAGTTTGCATGATCGGCCTGCAATTTGACTGTCCAGTGGATGCCAACCTGAGCAAAAAAGACATTATACAAGAGAATGGTGTCCTCTTTGTGCATCAAATCGAAAATCCATAATAAAAGCAAACCAGCACAAAGTTAAACCAGAAATAGTAAAAATCTTATGAAAATCTTATGTAAAATGAACAAAATAATAATGTTCTGAAATTTTAATTTCAAAACCTAATAGACATGACTAGGGAGGGCTAACTACTGAGATGGTATCCAAATTAAGGATAAAAATAGCATGAAAGAAAAATCTCAGTGAATAGCCAGCTCCGTACCCCTACTCTGAAGGACTGAAAAGTTAGTGCATTTGAAATGCAGAATAGTTTGCTTTGATAAAGCTTTTCTGTGTCCAATGTCTTTATTTTGTGAAAAAATAAATCAGCACAATTTTTTTTTTTTTTTTTTTTTTTTTATATATATTTTTTTTTTTTTTTTGAACACGGAACATTACTCAAAGTTAACGTTAACTGGTTTTGTTTCTGAGGTTCACAAATAAAGACATTGGACACAGAAAAGCTTTATATATATATATTCTGCAAAATGCACTAACTTTTCATCAAAGCAAACTATATATATATATATATATATATATATATATATATATATATATATATATATATATATATATATATATAAACGTACAAGAATTGAAGAAGAAAAAACAACCACACCATTAAACTTTCCTCTTATATATATAGTTTGCTTTAACAAAACTTCGCCTGCGTCCAATGTATCAGTTTGTGAACCTAAGAAAGAAACTCAATAACTTTACGATTTGTTCTGTATTCTGAAAAGAATAAAAAAGAAAATAATGTGCTGATTTACTTTTTCTCCCAATGGGGTGAATAGACAATGCCTATGCAAAGACAGCTGTTTCGTCTTTGAGAAAGACTCTTCGTCTGCATATCGGCCTGCAAAGAATGTCCACAGTGAACATACAAACTGAGCTAGAAAACTTTCTCCAAGAGAAAGGTTGTTCTCTTTGCACCATATATATATATACCTACTATTCTACCTACTGTTCTGCGAACTATGTAGAAACGCCCAGTATGTTGGAGAGACAAAGAACTCGGTTAGCGTGAGGTTCACTCTACACCGGTCCCATATCAGGCACAACACTGGGACTCTGGTGGCAGAGCACTTCAACTTGGCCGGACATTCCTGTGAGAATGTCAGATGCATCATCCTCGAACAGGTCTTCGTCCAGAGCAAGGAGTCCAGACTCCGTCGTGAAAAGTTCTGGATGGACAAGCTGAAGACCATGGCTCCGCTGGGTCTGAACTCTCTCTAATGAATTGTCTGAGAGGGCAGTTATTTCTCCATCGAGCTGTGTTATTTGTTTATAGTGGAGATGCTTTACCCAGGATCCACTCTCTTGACCTGTTCCTCGGGGAGATGCTTTATTTGTTTATAGTGGAGACGCTTGGCCCAGGTTACACACCCACTCTCTTGGCATTATCATAGTGGAGATGCTGAATTTGTTTATAATGAAGATGCTTTACCCATGATACATGCCCACTCTCTTAACTAAAGGGTCTTACAACACCTGGCGTTAGTTCTACATAGTTTGGAAGTGATAACTACAAAGATGGACAGAGCGGACATGGATATGAGAGAGTGAGAGGGAGAGAGAGAGAGAGAGAGAGAGAGAGAGAGAGAGAGAGGGAGAGAGAGAGAGAGAGAGATAAAAAAAAAATCTTTTTTTTTTTCTTTTTTTAATTATGTGGACTCAATAGTCCAAACGAATTATCAAAACACACACACACACACACACACACACACACACACACACACACACACACACACACACACATTGCAACACAATCTAATTATACACACAGAATGTGGGTCACAACAATGACGTCAAGAAAAGTTACGTGTTGTATTTGTTACGTCAAGTTTGTTCTACTGTCTGTCCCGCGTCCAAGGCCAAAAGCCGAAATATTGGGAATAGTCTACATTCTTTCTTGTTAGTTTTCATTCTTTTTTTGTTCTGCTATATATATATATATATATATATATATATATATATATATATATATATATATCAGAATGAAAACAAAAAAAGAATGAAAAAACTAACAAGAGGCTGATCAAACGGTGGTATGAAGTATTTTCTGTAGCCTACTCTTTGGCCGGCCTGATCTCAATGCAGCTGTAGTGAGCCTGAAGAAGCCTATTGCAATAGGCGAAAATTTGAAATAAAATAAAGGAGCATTCCAAGACATGAGTGTGATGTTGTTCATTATTCATATATATATATATATATTTGCTTTGATAAAGCTTTTCTGTGTCCAATGTCTTTATTTGTGAACCTCAGAAACAAAACCAGTTAACGTTAACTTTGAGTAATGTTCCGTGTTCAAAAAAAAATTATAAAAAAAAATTATATAAATTGTGCTGATTTACTTATATATATATATGTGTGTGTGTGGTGTTCTGTGCGACAGTGTGCAAGTTATGATTTCCATTGTGTTCTAGAACTGGATGCACACACACACAAAAGGGAAGAACAAAATATGGCATGCAGAAAAAAGGAAAAAGCTGTCTTGAATATGAACGCCTTTGTGTTATGTCTGGCAGTTCGTCTTCGACCTGATGCAGTGTGGCAAGCTGACGAAGAACAAGTGTCTGCGGGAGTTCATCCTGCTGTCGCCGGCACCTCCCGACACCGCGGCCAAGCTATCCAAGACCCTGCGCCTGCTGTCCTACAAGGAGAAGGAGCGCATGAGGGATCTGATGGCCGCCGCCGACCACTGCGAGGCCATGGCCACCGAGCTCACCGCCATCGCCGCCAGCCTCAGCTCGGCCCAGCAGATCCTCAAATCCGTGGACTGTCATGGCGCCCAGTTCCTGGACGTGCTGATCGAGAACGAGCAGAAGGAGGTGGTGGCTCACCCCTCTGTGCAGAAGTACCTTTCGGACGTGTGGATCGGCGGTCTGAACTGGTCCATCTGGAAGACGATGCTGCTGTTCCTGTCGTTGTTGGTGATCCCCGTGCTGTGGGTAGCCATCTCCCTGCCCACACGCTTCAGACTGAACAAGGTGCCCATCATCAAGTTCATGACCTACCTGGTGTCGCACATCTACCTCATGCTGCTCTACTTCTTCATGGTGGCCATGCCCGTGCACCCCATCTACGACTCCGGCAGCCTCTTGCCCTTCTGGAACGAGTGGCTGCTGCTGGCCTGGCTGTCCGGACTGCTCGTCTCCGAGCTGACCAATCCCGGGGATCGGGCCGGGCTTGGTTGGATCCAGGCCATCAACCTGGCCATTTCGGCCCTAGGCGTATTCTGTCACCTCATCGCCTTCGCCTACCGGGACCAGAACGACAAGTACATGCTGTTGTACATCCGCAACAACTTCTTCGCCACAGCGCTGCTGCTGAGCTTCGTGCAGCTGCTGGACTTTCTCTCTTTCCACCACCTGTTCGGGCCCTGGGCCATCATCATCCGCGACCTCATGCGGGACCTCATGCGCTTCCTGGTCATCTTGCTCATCTTCATGGTGGGCTTCACCCTGCACCTCTCCGCCCTCTACCAGCCCGTCTACCCCGAGAAAGAGGGGGAGGTGGGCACGGGCGAGGTCACGCACAGCACTCCCACCCCTATCACCACCTTCGAGTTCCTCTTCTTCGCGCTGTTTGGACTGGTGGAGCCGGACACGTTACCGCCCATCCACCGGAGTCCGCTATGGGTGACGGACCTGGTGAAGGTGGTGTTCGGGACCTACATGATGGTGACGCTGATCGTGCTCATCAACCTGCTGATCGCCATGATGTCCGACACCTACCAGCGGATCCAGCAGCAGTCGGACACGGAGTGGAAGTTTGGGCGGGCCAAGCTGATCCGCAACATGAACAAGACTTCGGCCTCGCCCTCCCCGCTCAACCTGTTCACTAAAGCGTTTACCTACATCCGTATCCTGGTCAAGTATAGAGGTTAGGGCGCGCGTACGTGTGTGTGTGTGCGCGCGTGCGCGTGTGCGTGTGCGTGTGCGTGCGTGCGTGCGTGCGTGCGTGCGTGTGTGTGTGTGCGTGTGCACGATGACTGGGAGAGAAATGAATAGAGAGAGAGGTGGGGTGAGTGAGTGCTGGAGATGAGAGACTGTGTGCGCGTTGTGTTAAAATTCTAAATGCTAAAAGTTATTGATAACTGAGTTTGCTTCAGAGGTTCACAAATAAAGACATTGGACACAAAAGTTTTATCAAAGCAACTTATTCTGCATTACAAATGCACCAGCTTTTTAGTCCTTCAGATTAGGGGTACAGAGCTCAGCTAATCATTGATATTTTTCATTCATACTATTCTTATCCTTTAATTTGGATATCATTTCTGTAGCCGGCCCTCTCTAGTCATGTCTATTATATTTTCAAATCATAATTTTAGAACATTATTATTTTCGTTATTTTACATACATTGTTTTTACTATTTCTGGTTTAACTTAGTGCTGATTTGCTTTTATTGTGGACTTTCAATTTGGTGCAAAGAGGACACCATTCTCTTGTAGAATGTCTTCTTGCTCAAGTTGACAACCACTGGACAGTCAAATTGCATGGTGATATGCAGACTGAGGAGACCTTCATTAGGCGAAACAGCTGTCACTGTATGGGAACTTGCCCTCTCCCCCATCGGGAGAAAAAGTAAATCAGCATATTTTATTTTTTTATTCTTTTCAAAACACAGAACAATTCTAAAAGTTAATGATAACTGAGTTTGTTTCTGAGGTTCACAAATAAAGACATTGGACAAAAAAAAATTTGATCAAAGCAAATTATTCTGCATTCAAATGCACCCACTTTTCAGTCCTTCAGAGTAGGGGTACAGAGCTCAGCTAATCACTGAGATTTTTCATTCATACTATTTGTATCCTTTAATTTGGATTTCATCTCAGTAGCCGGCCCTCTCTAGTCATGTCTATTATATTTTCAAATCATAATTTTAGAACATTATATATATATATATATATATATATATATATATATATATATGTGTGTGTGTGTGTGTGTCTGTGTCTGTGTCTGTGTGTGACTGAGTATTTGCGTGATTGTGTTTTTATGCCTGTGTGTGAGTGTACGCGTTATTGGGCAGGCGTTTGCTAGCGTGTGTGCACACGTGTGTTTGCATATGTATGCGTGAATATGTGTGTGCACTACGTGTGAGGATGTGCGCATGTATGTGAACAATATGCATAAAAATACGTGCATGAATAAAATAACTTTATACGTTTCAGGTCGGGTGTGCAGCACCCAGGCCCAAGAGCTAATCAACCAGGAAGAGGATCTTGATTCTTTCAATGATAGCCACTCCCTGGACCTCTCTTCCCACGGGGGGTGGCTCAGACACTTTGTCCGAAGAAACACTCAGGTCGCACCGGAGGGTAAGTTTTTTTGCCAAGGAAGGGTGGGAAGGATTTGGAGAAGGATCAGTATGCTCGATTTGGAGTAGTATGCTCGATGTGCTTTACAAAAGCAACATTATAAAATGAGAAACAAATAAAATCAACAAGATAGTCATATTACCAACATTCTAATGCAAAGAAATAAAGTAACAAAGATAACATGATTCTTACTAACAAAGCTAATGTACTTTGGATACCAGGTAATTATACTAACAAATGGACATAAACAAACTCAAGCCCACAAATAATTAGGCCTACAGGTATTTTGACAAAGCAATAAGAAATTTAAAACTAACGTTCACACACACACACACACACACACACACACACACACACACACACACACACACACACACACACACACACACACACATCTCAACATATTATGTATAGTAGGCTTAGCTCAACAATGACATGTGCAAAAAGTAATGAAAATGTATATAAATATGATAACAATGTATGAACAAATCTCAGTTTACTGCTGGCACCGTTCCTCCAGCCTACAGGACTCAAAAGTTAGAGCATTTCAAGAGATTTGAAATGCAATAATAGTAATTTTGTTTAAAACATTTTTTGTTCCTATGTCTTTGAAACGGACATTAAAACCAAAACCAGTTATACTTAGATTAATTTGGTATTTTGATCTATGTTCTAAAAAACATAAAGAGTACTAGTTTAGTTTCTCCTCATTATTAGGAGGGAGGCATTGGCAGAACCCAGCCGAGGACAGCTGTTTCGACTCTAGGGAGTCTCATCAGCTCGGCTCTGGATGGGGTCTTAGCCTACCAAAGTGGAACTACTCTCACCTCAACAAGAAGATTGTTCCACAAAGGGAAGGTTTCTTCCTGTGTATTGGTAAAAGGCTAAAACAAAAACAACCCAGCACTCAAGTAAAATAGAAATGATAAAAAAATCTTAAGTAAAAGTGTGGACATAACAATGTTCCAAAAATAAAAATATGGAAAAATAAGCGACACGACCAGAGAGGGCCGGCAACTGAAATAGTATCCAAAGGGACATAAATAGGTATCAAAACATCTCGGCTAACGTTAACTGGGTTTGTTTCTGAGGTTCACAAATACAGACATTGGACACAGAAAAGTTTTATCAAAGCCAATTATTCTGCATTTCAAATGCACCAAATGTTCAGTCCTTCAGAGTAGGGGTATGGAGCTCAGCTATTCACTGAGATTTCTCTTTCATACTATATATATTTATAAATCTCAATACAGAATTCCTGATATAATTATAGACAACCACTGGAGGGTACGGTTTTTTGGGCAAGGAAGGTAGTGGTCGAGATGAAGGTGGGAGGGGGGGGTTAGAATATGGACTCTTTCCAAGACAACACACTCACCTTGACTTTTCTTTCCACGGCGAGTGGCTCATACACTTTATTCGACGTAACACTCATGTGGCACAGGAGAATATTTTTTTGTGCTAAAGGATCAAAACTTTTTTCTCTCCAAAATAACCACTCCCTTTACCTGTCATTCCACGGTGGCTGGCTCACACACAGAAGAAACACTCAGATTGCACCGGAGGGGGGTGAGGATGGCAAGGAGTGTGTGTGTGTGTGTGTGTGTGTGTGTGTGTGTGTGTGTGTGTTGTGTTGTATATGTGCGTGTGTGTGTTTGTGTGTGTGTGTACCTCTCCAACTCTCTTCCTAACTGTCTTGGTCAATAATTCACCAAACACCCCCTTTGAGAGCACAAAGTGTCGATTTTAATAATCCTTTTCAACATCTTTAAAAATGGCAGCAATTATGACATGTAGAAACATAACAATAGGAGTACTTATGCACCCACGCTCACCCACACACACACACATACACGTGCGCGCGCGCACACACACATATACACACAAACATACGCTGGACTATATGCTCAACCACAACCAGACTGATAACAATGGATTAGTAATGTGGAAAGCAGAGGGAGAAAGAGAAGGGAGGACGAAAAAACAATTGAATTTGTATGAGATACCAAGAGGGGAGAGAAGTGACAGGAGGGGGAGATAGGTTAACAGGTAGACAGGCAGACCTATTGACCGACAGAGAATGAGAGAGAGGGAATGAGAGAGATGGGGGGGGGGGGGGCGAGATAGCAGAAAGAGAACGGGAGAGAGAAAGAGAAAACGGGAGAGAGAGATGGGGAGAGAGACAGACAGACAGAGATCGAGAGAAAGAAAGGGAGAGAGAGGGGTGGGGAGAGGAAGAGTTTGACAGACGGATGGACAGACAGTTACAGACAAACAGGCAGACAGACAGGAAATATTAACCATCAGGGAAAATGTAACCAGATTAAAGCATACATAGCACTGAGGAAAACAAGACCCGAATGAAAAAAGAAAGTTAGGAAATTGTGAGAACACATACCTTTGAGAGCACGACTTTTCGACTTATGTCTTCGACCTGGTGCTGTAGAAGTGTGAACCAGACCGAGGGCAGAGTTGAGACAGAAAAGAGGTTAAAATGGAATTTGGAACTCATATCACTCAGATGGTTAAAACAATTAGGGTAAAAACTGTTCACAGGCCGTTTGTTGGTAAAGGTTAAGAAAGGAAGAAGTGTACTGGTACATGAAGGGAAGTGGAGGGAGAAGGGTGGTTATTAATGATAATAGTAATATAAGGGGTGACAGGTGGAGGAAGGGGTGGAGTGGTGTAGTTAGCAGAGCCTGGAAGTATAAATTGATGTGTAGGGGTATGAGTGGAAGTAAATCCTAGGTATTTAGTGTTGATTGGCGATAGAGTAAGTGTGTGAACGAGTCTGCAAATGAAAGTGTATGTGTGTGTGTGTGTGTGTGCACCCACGGGTGCGCCCAGGCTGGCACAACAACCACAAATGTATCAGATGGCCCTCCGATGAGCACCAAGTTATCACAAGGATGCCCTCACGTATCCCCACCAAAAATGACCAGAGACACTATTTCAGGGGCATAGAGTCACCACCATGGTACCATGTCTCCACCACCAGGGCCCCCAGAAGGAACAGGGACGGGCGCATCCAACAGCCCCACCCCCACCAGAACTGCCCTCCATGTTCACTACGTTCAGCCCATTTGGATAGTTCGTTTTGAGCTTGTGTCGCCAGAAACGTTCCCGATGGCGTCGGACGGTGACAGCCGTAGTCCCCTCTTGTTTGATCCGTTCGATAACTTGTCACCCTCAGGTCCTCCACACTGTGGTCAGTCTTGCTGAAGCGCTTGGCGACCAGTGTCTCCACACGTCTGTCGCTGGTTTGGGAGGTGGGCGCGCTAGTAGAAGAACTGTTCCTTATGCGCGACCGGTGTGCGTGAAACCGGCGTTGTACAGTTTGGCCAGTCTCACCCACGTATTGGACAGCTCTGCATCGGACACAGTCGATGAGATTGGTGCACATTGGTGCTCTTACACCCCAAGCTATCTCTGATGCAGAAAGTCTGGCCACTACGCACGCTCGTGAATGTCTTAGTGTCCACAAGGTGGGTGTGGCACAGCACGCACCTCTTGCACTCACAGCGGTGGCATCCTGGGATTTCCTGGTTTGTAGTGGATGTATCAAGCATGAGCATGCGTGAGGGCATCAGCAGTATGCAGAGATTGTTGCTGACCCGCTCTCCAACAATGGGTGGGAGGGGCACGGCCTGTTGCATCCGCCTGCTTTTGTGCAGAGTGGGCATGAGGTCTTTGACTTAGTGGGCAAGTGGGGGACGGGAAAGGTTGTGCGTCACCACGAAGGGCACCCGTTCTGAGGTTTAGGTCTGCTGCTTGTATTGAAGGGCTGTCTCACGAGTGGTCTTTGAGGCTCGAGCCAGGGAATTCTGCAACAGGGCAGTTGGGTATCCACGTCTTTCCAGTCTTTCCATTAAATCTGTCGATCTCCTGTGGACGGTTTCTTCCTCAGAACATATTCTGCGTAATCAGAGGAATTGCCCATACGGGATGCCCCGAACACAGTGCCTGGGGTGGCATGAGTGGAAGGGCAGGTAGGTGTTGGCATCAGTGGGCTGTGGAGATCCGTGATGAACCTGCCTTCGGAGAGGCTGATGTTAACATCGAGGAAGGGGACGGGACGTCTTTCTGGCCATAGTTGCACGTGAATTTGATAGTGGTTGAGCCAGTCCACGAACCGCAGAAGGTTTTCTTCTCCAAATCAAATTCAAATTTCTTTATTGTCTTCAAATGAAGAAAAACTTTTTTCAGCGTGCACTTAAATCTAAAACTGACGAGACATTATATTATAAACTAAGACATAAAATACATGCATAAAAGCACATGTTATTCACATAGACCAATTTAGTTTGCATACACACTCCCGCCTACCCCCCCCCCCCCCCCCCCCCCCCCCCCCCAATAAATAAACATTAATAAAGAACATCATAATGATAACATCACAGCAAACAGTAAAATATAATAAAATAATGCTATTCAGTACACACTGACACACAAGCACGCGTGGATCCACAGAAGGAGGATATCATCTATGAACCTCCGCCACAGATTCACGTCAACTTGCCAGGGGGAAGACGACAGCAGGCGTTCCTCTAGCCATCCCATGAAAATATTTGCTATGGAGGGGGCCATGGGCGTGCCTTGTATCTGCTTGATAATTTCATCATCAAAAGTGAACACATTGTTTTGCAACACATGGTCCACAATCTTCAGTAGAAGGGAGATGGGTGGGGCATCAGGTAAGAGGTGTTCCTTTCCACGCAGGGTCTCTCTCAGGGAGGTGGCCACGTCTTTGTGGGGAATGCTAGGGTACAGGGTGACCACCTCGATAGTAACTATCAGTGTGTCATCTGGGATGGCTTGTGGGGGTCTACCCTCGAGGCCCAAAAAGTCGCCAGGGGGCCCCAAATGTCGCCGGCGACTTTTTGGGTACCTAGTGTAGATATTTCTGCTGTTTAAAAGGTGCCGACAAGGACTTTGAAAAAAAAGTGATATGAAACGATGTACGGTTTTGGGTACACGGGCGACGCTGCTCTCTCTCTCTCTCTCTCTCTCTCTCTCTCTCTCTCTCTCTCTCTGATTTATTCTCTTTAACTCATTGTCTGTCTCTCGCGATTGTCTTGCCGTAAACTTGAAGAGTTTGACAAATTGACATGTTATTTATCTGCCAATTGTTTCTTTGATATCGGAACTGACTAGTAGTCTGTGGCTCTGACCATCGGCCAGTTCTATATAAAATATATATTTTCATTATTAGTGACAAGCTCATTACATTGTCAAGGGTACTTAAGGGTACCTTGTACAATGGAAATGATCACTTAGTGGAGGGCCTTTATAGGGGCAAAAATAGGCATAATTGTGCAAATGTTCATACCGCTCTGCAATTTTGCACAGGGAAAGGGGCATCTATGAGAATATCTATGAAAACCGTCATTGGTTAACCTCTACATGGTCTGTGACCTGAAATACTGGCCATTTTTTAACGGCACCCTTAAAAATCGTCTTTGCTACTCTCTGTGTGTTTAGGTCTATTTGTCTAAACTCTGTAAGCCGTAGCCTGAAAACCGTTTATCATAGACCCTTACAACCACGTATATATTTCATCAGCATGACCTAAGGAGTGCAATGAGGTATATTTTGAAGCCTCCATGCAAACCTCCGCCAATGAAGTACTTGATGACATGAAACTGTTTGAAAATCACGTAACATCTTGGATGTTGACCCCCAAACCATACATATTCTGTATGTGTATCTCAAAAACAGCACAGTGAGACACATTTTGACCATGGACATCTTCAGTACAAACCTCCATCAAGGATATACTCACTGATTCAGACTTTATAGTTACACTATTAGAAACCACTTGGCCGTTGAACTTAAAACCCATGTGAGTAAGAGAGTTAACTGAAATGACACCAAATAATTCAATACAAGGATATCCTTTGGTTTGTTGTTAGAAACATTAATGGCAAGCAAAATCAATCTGAGAAGGGGTGTGGCTGTGTGAGGGATTGGAGGACGAGTCAAGCTAGTTTTGCCCTCTATCAAATTTAACGGTTATTGATGTCTCTGTTTATACAGGGGGGATATGGTTGAAGTTGTCAGCATGCTTTTTAGTGGGGGGTTTTCTTTTCTTTCCGCTTTTATTGTTTCTTTCGATTTTGCTGAATGTTAAAAAAAGATGCAGGACACTGTTTTTTAAGAGTATTTTACAAATAATTTGGCCGTTTAACGACCCCAAACTGCCAAAACGACAAACTTTAAATCTTGAATAACACAGAATATGTTCATATTTAACTAATCTACTGAAAATCAAGTTTTTAGAACTTCCGGTATAACAAAATAACCGGAAGTGCCAACCGGAAGATACTGGGCTACCAAATGAAAATTCTAACTGTTTATACAGGGGGGAATATTGTTGAAGTTGTCGGTATGCTTTTTTTCTCTTCGTCTTTTATTGTTTCTTTCGATTTAGCTAAATGTTAAAACAAGATACCGGACACTGTTTTTCAAGTGTACGTTACGAATAATTTGGCCGTTTAAACGGCCCAAAACGGACAAATTTAAATTTTGAATAACACATAAACGGCCCGGCACTAATCTACTGAAAATCACGTTTGTAGAATTTCCGGTATAAAAAATAACCGGAAGTACCAGCCGGAAGTTACTGGGCTAACGAATAAATATTCTAACTGGCTTTCAGAATTGCCAAAGTAAGGAACGTAGTAGCAAAACTAACGCATGTGTGGCATTCCCTATGTCCAGAAAGTCCTACATTTTTCTATTTCCTAAATAATGCATTATTTAGCTTAATAATGCATCGTTTAGCTAAACAATGCATTATTGTCCTATGCCCCAGTTTGACACTGGGCAAAGGAGTCTGCGTTTGTTGCGTTTTTTGTGGGGTTTTTTTTTAGGGGACATCCGTCTGTCTGTCTTAAGGATATCTCCTGAACCGCTTGCCAGTATTGCTTGAAATTGTGTGTGGTGGTGTGTCACCATGAGAGGAAGGCATTAATTAATTAATTATCGCCGTCGTGACCTTGACCTTTGCGTAGGACCTTGAAAAATTAAAATCTTTAAGTGGCCATAACGCCTGCACCATTGGACTTAAAGTCTTCAAACTTGGCATGTAGGTGCATTAGCTTATTGCGATTCTGACGGGTGGGGTACCGATCAAGGTCAAGGAGATCGGTAAGCCTTGAAATGTATAAAAATTGGGTTTTAATCCATACTTCCCCATTTCTACTTAACAAAAACGCTTCAGATTGTGTATGGCTGTGTATCACCTAGATTAGAAGACATCCAAGCATATATTACACGTTGGCCCATCAATAAATAATGTCCTTCCTGTTGTAAAACAACAACTGAGCAGTGTATTTACATGAAACTTTGGCATCGTTGTAAACCACCCTTCTCCGATAATCACACACATTTCAATCGTTTTGCCTTTGATTAAAGTACTTTTTGGTACTCCGACAAAAAGAAGGCGTGGAGCTGTGAAACCGATGCTTTTTGCAGGCCTTGGACAGCAGAATATTTTCGCTTTTCTAACTTCTGCTTTAATAACAAGAATAACCAAAAACAGCATGGTATCTAATTGGGTCCGGGGATTGAGTGGGTAAGAACTTGGACATCTTACTTATCAGGGTAGGTCATAGTCACCTTGACCTTGACAGGACTAGCGTTTTTATGAAGTCGCGGGATTCTATTAATGCCGGTGGCTGAGCGCTGCTCATGAACAGAGTTCATGAGTTTGTAAAAAATTGCTTCCACATATTTATGAGCAGTGATTGCATACTTGTCATGCACAATAGCGACAATGACAGGGCCAGTGGTATTTTACAAACTGAAGACAATCACTTCCGACTCACGCAATCCTGTCGCAGAACATTTCTTTAAACTGGATCAGCAGACACATACATATAATATAATGACTTGATGGAGATGCCACAAAAACGTACCTAAGTTTCGTCTTTTGCCCTCTATCAAATTTAACGGAAGGATTTGGGGTTGTATGGCCCATTAATTGGGAGAACATTTAGTTAACATTTTACTCACCGTTTTTTCATGTCTTCGATTCGTAAGTAGGGTATCTATCTTCTGGGTCAGTTTTCAGGGCAAAGATTTGTCGCAGAATGTTGGCAATTTAGTGCATGTTGTTGGCGTACTTTCTAAACAAACATGAATGGAATTTCTGCTTCCAGTGCTTCATCTAAAGAAAACATTGTTCGTTTATGATTGTCAACAATCGCTTTCTCCAGCTAGTGTCTTCAAAGTCAGTTTTCCCAGTTTGAAAAAAGCTCTATCCGCTTCAAAGAAATGTAACAGGACACTCAGGGCCGCCCATAAACAGAATTCAAATCCGCATACATTTTCACCAACTCGTTTGTAAGTTTCCAACAGGTAAAGGTGTATAAATAAAGTCACTGATGACGTCATTTTCAAACCGTGCATGTTGAAAGCAGAATGGTAGAATTATATTGTGATATAATTGTTATGCCTGTATGGACAAAAACAAGCGTATGGCAACCTTTCAAAAACAAGCGTATGGCAACCTGTCAGGACATTATATATTGATGTACCCATGTATTTGCGTGCTGACCTTGACCTTGACCTTGACCTTGAAACCAACATGTGCACTTTGCACTATATACTTCGTGTTTGCACTATATAGTCCACTATATATTGCTTCTGAACTAGAGGATACAACCACCTCAAATTTGTGTGCGGGTGTAATACCAAGAGCACAAGTGATTGGCGCATGAAAGCAGGCAAAACAGACGTCAGTAAAAAAAAAACACCACTCCCTTAATTCCTTTTTTCGTAAAAAAATAACACTCCCCTCACGCAGGAAAAAAGACTGCATCTACCAAAGGATTAGTCTGTTTATCCTTAAACTAGAAAGCACGGGACTACAGCAAACTGACACAAAAGACGACCAATAAAGCCTGTATTATTACATTATTGAAAGGTATTGGTTGCTTACATAGTTATTTCCATGCATTAATTTCCTAAATCCCTAAACACACACACGCGCGCGCACGCGCACACACACACATGCACGCACATGCGTGTGTGCGCACACACATGCATGCATACAGACATATGAAGCTACAGGCGGACACTGCGTTGCCGCCATGGGGAAATAGACTAGCTATTTTGTAAATAATGTACACAGACCTTAATGTTAACGTGTACAGATCGAGACCTTTGACATAGGCTTAATTAGGCCTAAACAGACTCCGTTCACATCGATGAATGACTAAAGAAAGAAAGAAAGAAAAGGTTAAAAAAAAAAGCAAAACATATTATGACTAAAGGATAGAGGGCCTACATATAGAAATAGAATAGTAAGATTTGCATTTTTGTTAAATACCCACAGCAACAACAACCGAATAATATGTGACTGAATACTATTTTTTAAAAAGCCCATTAACAACAACAAAGAATTATATGACTGACTAATGTAGGTAAGATATATATAATACAGAGAGAGAGAGAGAGAGAGAGAGAGAGAGAGACAGAGAGAGAGAGAGAGAGAGAGAGACAGACAGACAGGTAGACAGGTAGACTTAAACAAACATACCAACCAAGACAGATTCAGGCAGACACACAAGCGATATAAAAGACAAAAGACAGGCCGACAGACAGACAAACACGTCTTAAACTTTTTTTGTGCCTTTTGTCGGCAAAAAATGCAGTGAATACCCCTTATATTGTACATGTTGCATTGTAACCGTTGCTGCAAGTTGAAATCTGAACACATTATTTACAGACATTCTTTATTTATTTAAATTTGAAATGGGACCGGTTTCAGACGGTTTGTGTGTGTGTGTGGTTGTTGTTGTTTTTTTGGGGGGCGCATACTGCACATTTTGCTTAGAAACAGTTGTTGCAACTTGAACAGACATATTTCATTTATTTAAAATTGACATTTAACCGTTTTGAGCCGTTTTGGGGGGCAACAAAATGAAGTGAATGTCCTTTAATGTGCACATTTTGCATAGAAACAATTGTTGCAACTTGAAATATGAACACATTCTGTCGACATTTTTTAATCATTGAAATTTGACCGTTTTAACCGTTTTTTGCCGTTTGGGGGTGGTGGTGTGCAAACAATGTAGTGAATACCCTTTGTATTGCACAGTCTGCATATAAACAGTTATGCAACATAAAATGTGAATACATTATGTTCATACCATTTTTATTTCTTTAAATTTGAAATTTGACCGTTTTAGCCGTTTTGACCGGAGTTGTTGGGTTTGTTGTCGTTGTTTTTTTGGGGGTGCAAAAATGCAGTGAGTACTCTTTATATTGTGCATTTTGCATAGAAACTAGGTATTATTATGCCTTGTAAATGGAAATGACCAGTGGTCAGTGTTACTGACCAGCGGTCACTGCTGTTTAAAATACATCTTAGAAAATAGTTTTTCTTCAACAGACAGACAAACACGTCTTACACTTTTGTGTGTGCCTTTTTTCGGCCAAAAATGCAGCGAATACCCCTTATATTGTACATGTTGCAACCAACAAAACATTTAACATAAAACAACTGGAATGCATTCCTGGGTTGTTCAAATACCCCTACATGCAACGAAACATTTTAAAGTTTTAAGTTTACATAAAAAACGGATTCTATATAAACTAGTATTGGATTAACCTGACGTCAGTGTATTTCTCTGTGATCGGACAATCGTAGGTCTGACCCCCCAAAAAATGCCCCTCCCCCAAAAAACAAAACACCCCAAAAACAACAACAACAACAACAACCAACCCACACACAACAAAAACACAGAAACACAGTCCTTGTCCAATCGTAGATCGGGTAAAGGACAAACAAATATATATATATATAGTCCTTTTCGGGTCGGAGATCGAGCAAACGAAAACAAATCAATCAATCAATCAATCATTTATGCCCCATGGATTATGCCCATTTGAAAAGAGGCGGCGACTTTTTAGGACACTGGCGACCTATTCGGCCTCTAGATAGACCCCAAAAAGACGCCGGCGACTTTTTGGTCTTCTAGGGTAGACCCAAAACGTCTCGAGAGTAGACCCAAAACGTCGCCGGCGACTTTTTGGGCCCCCACATGGCTCCAAACGAGTTCTTCCATTCCTCAAGGATTTTGAGGAGATGGGTGGAATCGTTGAGGTATGATGGGAGGGCCTGAACTGCAGGCTGCAGCCAACGATCGACCAGCTTACTCATTTTTTTTCCGTTGGTCCTCCCACCCCTGACACAATGGGGCGGCCTGGCGGCTTCTCCCTGTTCTTATGAACTTTAGCCAAGTGGTAAAAAACGTGCGTTCTAACACTTTTTGTGTCTGTGAGCTCCCACTCGAAACATTTCTTGTCAATTATCTCCTTTTCATGAAGTTGCGTGAGAAGAGTGTTGGAAGCATGGGCAATGTCCGTGGTGGGGTCTGAGGTCAGGCGTTCATAGTGTTCTGTGTTTCCAAGCTGTCTGAGTGCCTCTTCTTGATAATGCTTTCTATCTTAATCTGTGTGTCAGAGCGTGTTGTGTCGGTCTTTCTTTTTTCTTTTTGTAGCCTTACTCTCAGTTCTGCTTAAACTGGAGTAAATCACTCATCAGAGCAGCACTCTCTCTCTCTCTCTCTCTGGAGCAAGACTGGAACAAACTCACACCATGACATACCACGTGACTTAACTGGTCATATCGAAATAGGACTGTAACTAATAGAGATATTTTACACGGAGAATAGCAAGAAAACTTAATTTGCACTGTCCGTCAGTAGATAATAAGTAGTAGATTATCTTCTCTTTACGGGCTGAAAATGGTGGATTTATAGCAACTTAACTTTTCGTGTTTGGGATTACCTTTCAGTGGGTTTCTTAGCTGCACCCAAGTTGCACGGAGCCACGCGCATCGAGAACGTGGTGGAGTGGAAGAAGGTGGTGCACAAGTACCTGCAGTCCCAGGGGGAGGACGACGCCATTGCTGACCTCTTGGGATGTCTGCCGGGAGATGGCACCGCTGACGGCAACGAACTCGACTTCCGGGAAGATGCCACCTAGTTAATAGATCATCATACAAAATATGAAGTAGCCGCAGTGCTCCGGCTTTTTGTTTTAAAGAGGCAAGCTCGAGACTTCTCGAGAAGCTAATGTTGGCTGACGTCTATGATTACCTGCTATATACCGTCACGATTTATCTTCAGAAGTGGCATCTGCGAGGTACCGAAACAGATCCAGATACAAGCGAGATACAAAATGTAAACTGACGTGCAGGTATAACTAGAAGAGGTGTTATGAAGCAACAACGATCCACCAACAAACATCCACCTAAATCTATCATCCTGTGGGCGTGCCAAATAAAATGGTTTGCAAAATGATCGCAGGAAACCTGCATCGTGTTGCCCATTTATTTTGTCTCATGTAATTGGGGAAGGCTGGCACCTTTCCGTTCACTCTTTACCTTCCCGGTGAGAGTGGTTGTTGAAACGCTACTTTTTAAAATCTCAATTTGCGAAGCAATGGATAATTCTAGCTTTCTGGCCTTAAAAACAGGTATCAGGCTGGGAAAACTGATGATGGGTTGCTGAGTCTGATTCTGAGAGCAGTTTTGCGGTGGTTGTGTATGACTTCTTAGCAGGTTTCACACAGATTGATAGAATTTCTCTTTCCATCATGGCTTCTTCATGTTTTATGCTTCCGATACACGCAGATTATGAATGCTTACATTACATGGCATTTAGAATTCACAGCTTGAAATTTGTGACTTTGGCTTCCAACATAGAACAACTCACGCTTTTGCTTGATTGCAGTCTAAAGAGTGCCCCACCTGTACAGAAATGGCTTAAAAATAGTATGACTTCGAGAGGAGAAACTCAGTCCATCATACTGGGGTTGTAAGGTTGGAGGTCTTTTTTGTGTACTGTGAGAATCTGTTGAACATCCATCCACCTTGGAAGAGGACATGTTGCGTTGTTTAGATGAATTCCTTAGAAATTCTTCTTTATAAAAAAAAAAGAGTGCAGTAAAGTTTTAAAGAATCTGTGACAACAAGAGTATTAATGTACATGATACATTTGGACTAAACAAACTTGACTGTGATTAAAGGTCCAGATTAAACCTGATGTGTAAATTGTATCTCAATTTATTTCATGGTTACCTTAATTATTATTACAAACATTGGTCAGATTACTATTGTACTTTAAGGGAATAAACACACACACACACACACACAAAAAAACGTAAATCAGAGTTAAAACAGATGAATATGATGGATGTTGCATAGTTGTTGTTTTTTTAGAAAGTTAGTGAACAATAACGCAGGTGTTTTGCCAAGGTTTGGACTGAAAGTAGTTCAAACCTTAGTTCAAAGTTTGGCAAAACACCTGCGTACACTTCTACAACTTATGTAGCTTGTTGCAGAGCCACTACTGTGTACAGTTGGATTTTATACACCAAGACACATGTACACAAGCTGGAATAGGCTGTGATATTATAGAGAACGCCCGCAATATCATGTTGACGTCAAATCAGCTCAAAATTCTTTATATCAAGGTTCTGGAATGGGTTATGTTGACGCAGCCACTGTTGTAGTAGGCTACATTTGAACCGGGTCTATGTGTAGCTTTATTTGAACAGGGTCTGCTGTGTATTTGATTGGCGCAGGATACATTTGCACTTGTCATGATTTGTTATGGTGTTATGTTGGCGCGTGGCTCAGGGTGTTGCTGTTGGTTACTGGATTGTATTGTTATTGGAACGATGCAATAAGGAACACACCTTTGCGTTTTTCTGAGTCAAGTAGACTAATCTTGACGCATTGCTAATAAACTACATTTTGCTGTACAGTCCTGCAGAGTTGAACGAATGGTTTACAAAATGTGATTTACCAGTAAGTTGGTCACAAGGACAAGGATCACTTTGAAAGGAAGGTTGGAACTGTTGTAAGCGCACATATTGTACAGCTCACTGCTCACAGAACTCGAGTCTCTTTCACGTGCATTCAGGCGCCTTATTGTAGTACATTAATATTGTACTTCTCTTACTGTGTAGCTTTATTGTCTTAACTTGCATCATGACCACGTTTAGCTACATGCTTGTTGTGAAGTACATGTATACTGAGAAGGATGGTAGTAAGTGAAGCCGGTTGAGATTTTTACAAAAATGATAAATATGGCACATTTACTCAGTAAAAACAAATTAACTTTTTTTTTAAACACTGTGCTTGAGTCTGACTCTTAATTTTGTGTGGATTAATGAAGATGCTTTGTTTCCATAATCACTGAACCTTTACCAACTTTGTTTTTAATGTCGTAAAAGGGGTCAATTTTGTATGTCAATTTAATCATTTTTTTATAGATGGAACCTGGCAATGAGTCAGTGCTTTGATATTATCAAATTATCAATACACAATACACTTGCTCAAAATATCTTAGTGTAGAACATATTTTGTGTGTCAGAGATTCATTTTGACCTCCGCCATGGAGGTTTTGTTCTTGGTTTTAGCAAACTACAAGTCTTTGCAATTGCACCTATTTTAAAATTACTCAATTGTGCCTATTTGTAAATTACTCAATTGCGTCTGTTTGAAAATTACTCAATTGCGCCTGTTCAGGTATGTACATCAATTGCACCTAGTTTCCGCAGCTGATGTATCTTAGAAGTTAAACTTCAGGTGACTATGAAATAAAAACTAGAAAAGCTAGTTAGTCTGATTTCTGAATCTTTATAAGAAATGTTGACTATTTTCTGAAACAAAAATCTCAATTTAAGCAAAAGTTCCATTATCACTAGTTTTCTCATGAACCATTTCAACAGGCGCAAGGATTTTTGACCCCAGCCTTTCAGAATAGCTGGTATCTCCTCTGGACTGTGTAGTCAGAATGGACACAGTAGCAGCATACATGCTGCACAGGCGCATATAGGTAGTCAAAAACACTTCATTATCTCGTTAAGAGAAGTTACAATGTGGTCTCATACAAGCACAAGCACATCTGTGTGTGTGTGTATGTGTGTGTGTGTGTGCGCGCGCGCTCGCTCGCTCACATGTGTTACAATATTGAATTTTATTTTATTTTTGACAAAAGTTTGTATCACGTCACTGCTTTTACGTTGATGGTGTTAATTAGTCAGCGTTGTCACACGCAATTAGCTGTATGGAGGAACAGCACTAAGGTGCCATGTTAATAATATTAATGTCGACATTGGAGCAATGCCACGATACTGTCATAGTCTTTGGCCCCTCTTTCACATTAATTGTCAATGCTGCTGATGCCGTTTCACGTGCCAAGATCATTGTGATAGTACTTATTTTGTCCCTGAGTGAACAGTCGACGCCTTTCCTAATGCTTCTTTTCTCTTTTCTTTTGTAGTTGTGTTTGTTGCAAATGGGTATGCCTGGTTTATTCAGTTCATAAGTTTTGTGCATATAATTATTTATTTTCAAGCATTTTTCTTGAGTGTATTTTCTCGATCGTTTTTCTTGACCAGCATAATGTCTCCAAATATTGTGAACCTCCGTTACAATTTCTGACATAAAGTACCAAGAATATAAATGGCAGTTTTGCAAGAGTTTGTATTTAAATGATTTCAGGTGCAATGCCTACGATACTTTCTGTCTGTCTCCCGAGCCTCTCTCTCACTTTAACACCACACAATGTTTTAATGCATATTTTAGCGTGTGCACACTTAGACACACACACATATACAGTGTCACACACACACACACAGTGCCACACACACACACACACATATATATATATATAAACGATCAAAAGTTGAAGAAGAAAAAACAACCACACCATTAAACTTTCCTCATATATAATTTGCTTTGATAAAACATTTTTTGTATCCAGTGTATGTTTTGTGAACCTAAGAAACAAACTCAATTATATATATATGCACACACACAGTGTCACACACACACACACAAATAATGTGAGAGGAGAGAGAGAGAGAGAGGGAGAGAGAGTCTTCAGCTCATCACTCAACTTACCACATTCAACTTTTAATGTTAGTATATTTATTATCACTGCCAAATACTGAATAGCGACACAAAACAAACACAATTCATTGAATGATTCTCTTCATATTTGATTTCTTATTCTGTACATTATTTCTACAGCTATCTTTTGCTCCATCCATACATACTATCACTTACATTCAATATCACAAATTCGCAATGCGCTACCCTGAAAACTACATTTAATCTTTTAACTATATTTCAGCCCTGAGAAATCATCAAAATTTGTCATGCATATCACCATCAAGTTGTAAAAATTGCAATGTCTTTACATTTTTTTTAAATGAAACTGCGAGATCACATTTCCATAGACATTTCATAACACAGTAACAATTTACAGAACACAACTCTTTCATGTTTTTAGAAGTCATTTTACTTTACAGATAGAAAAATAAACAAATTGCTCAATAATTTAGTGGTTTATAAATCAAATTTTTTAAAAAAAGAAAAAAGTGGAACAATCGTTTAGTATACTAATCAATTAGAGTACAGAAACAGCTGGGCATAGGCAGAAAAGTACAATTTATTCTTTCTGTGTTGATAAGTTTTTAACGTATCAACTTCAAACACATCTCTCTTTGATTCGCTAGTCATGTTTCTAGCGTCCATTATGGTACTGAACTCTGTTATGTGGTTCTATTCTCACTTCACAGGGGGGCATTTCTAACAGGCAAGGTCTTCAAAGCATGTTAGCCCAGCCCTCCAGAATAGCAGCTGCCTCCTCTGCTATCTGGAAGTCAGAGTCAGAAATGACAGACTGGCATCATTATGTGCAATTCATCACAAAGCATGGACCTCATCCTGTCGTTTCTGAACCACTGGCATTCAAAGCGGTGCTTCAAGGAAACGGCTACAAGGCAAGGGTTTATCTCTAATTTAGCTGAGAGATAAAACAGTTTGAAGGCAGTTTAAAAAGCCTTCATGGAACATTTAAGTTTGCAATGAGCTACGAAAAAAAAGTTTTCAGACTATACATGAAAAACGCATAATAAATAAGTACACAAACTCAGTAGTGTAAAATGAATATCCTTAAGTACTTAAACCCTTTTCTATAATGTGTTTTACAGTCAACCATATCGCCGCCAGCATGCAGACATAAGTCGAAAGACCTCGCTTCACAGGAGAAGCAAAAAACTGATTATTTCGGTCATTTCAAGTCAAATTGCTTCACATTTTTTCATACGGCTTTATTTCGAGCCATCAAATACCTTTGTCACTTCAGTTTTTCAAATAAATCACGACTTACTTAAGTAATATTAAAAAAAAAATTTTGCCCCCAAATCTGAGAAGAAAATTTATTTTTGTCCAAAATAAAAGCTTTAAAGCATTGTTGAGAATAATACCTTGGCACTCCAATAAAATTTTTAGATACAAAATAATGGGAGAAATTGTCAAAAGTATTTGTTGATTTGACTCAATGAATGTTGCTATCTGATTTCACAAGGCTTTTGGCAGCAGGTGGTTGAAGCACAAGATTATGTTGATCATAGCATTTTTATCTTTTGGAATTGTGGCTAATGTTTTGGCGAGTCTTGTCTTGTACTAAGTATATGCAAAAAATCTCAAAATCGAGATTTCCCTAAAGGCAAATGTTTTGTTTTATCTTCTTCTGAAATTTGACGTTGAAAAGGTCAAATGACAGACAATTGTGTTTCGTGGAAGCTTTTGAAGCAAGTGCGTGAAGTTCAACAAGCTTATTTTGATCACAGCATCTTTATCTTTTGGAATTACGGTTAATGCAGTTGGTGAGTCAATGCTATGTATAAGCAAAAAATCTCAAAATCAATAAAAATTGAGTTACGTCTGTATTGCATGCGGGCGGCGATATGTCCTTAATTAAACACATTGATAATGAAATCAAACAATGAACCACAAATGAGCACATTTTGCAGTCAACCACATTAACCTGAGATCCATACATCGTATATGTTATTCTATTTATATTCTATTCTATATTCAATGTTTATTCTATATTATTATATATTAGACCTACAGTGGGCAGGGATCATTTCTTAGCATTGGGAAAAGTCTATGTTACTCATTTTGTTCCTGTTTGGTTGTTGTTCAGCAGACTATGCACGGCACACACATTCCCCACATTCTGACTGCTTTTAGTTTTCCCCAGAGAGCTACTTGTTTCAAGTTATTTCCTTTCACATCAGCAAGTATTCTTTTCAATGATTGTTGTTAGGGATAGGGAAAGACCTTACACAGTGATGCACCGAGGATTCAAAAGAAATTGGACAAACTGTCCTGAGACAAGGGAAATCAATAGGACAATGTCCTGGCTCTTGCAGAAATCAATAATATGAGGCGTTTCTGTTACAAATGTAATCAGACATTTGTCCTGACAGGGAAGAACACAATAGGACATTTTCAATTTGAATAGGTCAATGGCCTATGACTGGCACCTGTGGACATCACTGCTTACAAGTGGTACACTACAACCAAAGAAGGGACAACAACTTTGGATTGGTTGATACTGGTGATGAGTTCTAAAAATAGGTACACTACAACCAAAGAAGGGACAACAACTTTGGATTGGTTGATACTGGTGATGAGTTCTAAAAATAGGTACACTACAACCAAAGAAGGGACAACAACTTTGGATTGGTTGATACTGGTGATGAGTTCTAAAAATAGGCGTGAACTAAAAGCAGTTGAAACCGGGTGCTGTGTATGAAGAGCAAGATACTGGAGGTGCAATACATTAAAACATACTTCCAGATCTGCTTATATTTTACGAATGCTGGAAGTTGTCCTCCCATCTCATGAAGTTCAGGCAAAGTTGTACTTTATACCCCCCCATATTTACAAATCTGTCTCAAAGTCTGGTTCTTTCAAAATCCTCTCCTACATACAGTGGCACAAAACTGGATAACATGAAATATTGGTAAACGCACAAAAATCTGTTTGAACGGATGAAACCTCACTTTATTATTACTTACACACAAATAATGGTTAAAGCACAAGAAAATCTTTGTCCACTGAATTTTGCGTTACTTTGTAGTACATAGATTGCACTGAAGGTGCTTCAATCATCAAGCAATTACAAACAGAGTCCATAAGAACAAATTCATACACACATAATGTTGTCTTCTTTTAACTCATCTATACGAGACAAAAGCCAAGATATACAAAGCATCAGTCTTTCTATCCAGAAAAAACCCTGAACATAGTAACACTGCCACAGCTTTTCTCATTTCACAAACACACGGCTGTGTTACACTGCAGGCTGTATAACAAAAGAAAGACAGAGAGCAGTGATATGTTCACCATGTTCAAACCAAGTTGACGCACATTTGGCGCCGGGGAAGGCAAAGATATTTAATTTAACGCATGGCAGCCATCAGAACAGTCCATGCAGCCATCAGAACAGGAACGACTGTTGAATTATGCTGCAGTGCTTGTGTTAGACTTGGTGTCCATTCTGGTTCTGT
>CM065681.1:57520064-57587378 GCA_017654935.2 Phymorhynchus buccinoides | reverse complement strand
AAAAGAAAAAAAAAGATAATAATAATAATAATCAAAACATTTTAAAAAAATCTTAAAAAAACAAACTAACAAAAATGTTGCAATATTTGGCAATTAGTATCACCACTGTTGACACTTCCGGTTCGAATTTAGTATTGCAATGTTACTCTTTAGTAAACACTGAAAAAATGAATGTATTCTATGAAGCCGTTTTTAAGTTATTGAAGATATGGTTGATGGTGTATTAATTAAATGTGAATGGTTGATAAAATATAAAAAAATATAAAAAAAAAAGTGAGAGTAAAGTAATGTGAAGTGATGAAAAAAAGAAAAAAAGAAAAAAAAAAGAACTACCTGCATAGCCCCTTTCACCGCCAATGTCGCATTTATGCACCACAATGTCACTAAAAGACATCAAATCAGGGCCTGTGTT
This sequence comes from Phymorhynchus buccinoides, assembly GCA_017654935.2. NCBI lineage: Eukaryota > Metazoa > Mollusca > Gastropoda > Neogastropoda > Raphitomidae > Phymorhynchus > Phymorhynchus buccinoides. Next base: position 57,586,966 of record CM065681.1, on the reverse strand, counting down.
CTTACTTTTGGGAGGTAAGGACAGGCTGAATGCTATGCATGTCACAGACAAATGTCCAATATTGCAGATACATTTTTGTTTCTCTACCCGGTTAAGATTAATGGTATTTGTTGGCTGAAAAATGGCTGGCGGCGAAAGGGTTAATCGTGTGCTAAGTGGATGAGCACAGGGGGCCTCGGTTTATCATCTCATCCGAAGGACTCCACGTTCAGACCGCAAGGCCTAGTGCAAAGTGAGAGGAAAAATTCCCTGTACCCAGTTTGACTGCCATTGAAAGTATGGTGAACATACATTGACAACCAAACTATTTTGAGAGGTTTACAAATGAGTGTCAGCAAGCAGAGATTAAAAAAGTTTAAGTCAATAGACAGAGACATAGCATCCAGGTCAATTGCTCAGGTACCTGACCACTTTTTTTGTAAAAAGAAAAGAAATAACCACACACACACACTTTTGCATTGACAAAAACTGCATTTTTCTGCTTTTCTAACTTAAAAGCGTCGTTTAGAAGCATCATTCCGTCTCGACCATAACAACCCGATGCTTAATATGGAACATTATGCAACATAAAGCATCTACAGGTGACCAAGGCTAAGAATAAAAAAGATACACTTGGCCGTATATCGTTGCGTTACTTATAAAAATGATGTGTCTGCTTCGTCAAATCTGCAGCATGGCGCGTTAGAAGAAAACAACAACAAAACAGTTTGATATAAACCCACAGAATTTTATACACACATCCACTATTTGCTTTATGCATTATGCAGTTTTATTTCATCTTGAAGGCAACTGCAACAAAGTAGCAAAAGACATAAACAATACAATAACATCATAATGATTAAGTATCCACCATAGCAAAATACTCCTGCTTCTGATACATTAGGTTTTTCATACAATGCCTAAACTCTTTCTGTCCTTTGCCTGTTAAATTGTTGGGTAGATCAATGCAAATATCACTATTACCAGTGTCTGCACATAAAAAAAAGTCTACGAGAGAGGGTCACCCAGAATTATGACTTGAGTGCCGGCCCCCATAGAATGTAAGGACTTCAGGGCCAAAACACTTGATTTAGGGGGCCTTCTTCTCTGTAGTGCAAGTCTGATGTCCAGTTCTCTATAGAGTGTCTTTCCACTGGGCACACAATACTCTCTGGCTCTCTCCCAGGGTTGGGGAACATTTACAAGGCATAACAGTCAAGGCGCAAAGAGTTAACACAGCCAGGGGACAGGGACAGGGGAATTATAGAGAAGGCCGAGGGGACGGGACCTCGGGCAATGGGAGTGAGTGAGAAGGAAGAAATATGAACCATCTGTGGCTCAGTCTTGTTTATCGGGTTCATTTCTGCAGATGACTGAAATTCTCCGATCTCTTGGCACCACCTGATTGTTGAACACCGATTTGTCCTCTGGCAGCACTTCGTGGGTGTATTCGTAACGCGCTCTGTGTCTGTACACACACACACACACACACACACACATACACATTATGAATGCATGTATAAACTTATGCCTTGTTTGCCTGCTGTTTGCTTAATTGGAGTGTGATTGACTCTGGTAGTAGTGATAAAGATTAATATATTGAAATGTTGACAAATGTTGAGCTTTTTGTTTTGATTCCCTCCTCAGATCTGTCACACATAAACACATGTAATTATGCATGAGCATGCACATACAAACACACTATAATAACATACATGCACACAGACACTGTGACACACACACAGACAAACGCACACACAGATATCCAGACACACACATGATCATCACAATCAAGCACTCATGTCATATGGACAGTGTTGCGATACCGTCACAGGCATAATATTACATCCCTTCACATTCACCCAAGAGCAATAAGAAAGAACCGTTTAAAAAACACATGAACTCTAAAGAAACTGAAGAAGATCACAACAAAACAATAACTCTGGAGATTGCAATCCTGTCCATATGTACTCATTCTCTTCACTTCCCTGATCACTTCTTGTCTTCCCAGCCCCCGGCATACTCAACCCCCACAGTGGTACAGAGGTAATGGGTTCGCCTCATGATAAACCTAAGTTCGAACCTCAACCTGGGTACAGGGGATTTTTCCTCTCACTCTGCACTAGGCCTTATGGTCTGAACCTAAATGTGCTTCTGGGTAACTCTCCTGAAAACTGGGTCATTGTGAGACCTATCCTATTTATTAAACCATAAAAAATCAAAGAATAAGATATCATTCATTTGTGTATTTCAGCTGTAAATAGTTGTCAGAATCATATAAAATGTTTCTTTTAGCTGTGCATGAACCAAAATGTGTTTAATAAACAATTTTGTCTTGAAAAATTGGCATTTTGGGTGCTTGGTTTTGTGACATGCCCAACAGTCTTGCATAAGGTTTCTATTTTTTCAGAAACCACAAAAGATTCTGCACACATATGCATGCACTCAAGATGAGTAGTAGTCCTTCCTTTATAGTAACAATTTTGTGGATTTTATCAAAAAGGGTGTTTTAAAATAACATTTTAAATATCAGGGACGGTATTCATGTCGAAATAGCATGAGACTTAGCATGATGCTAACTTAGAAGCTCTTCCAAAAGTCCTATTAAATCCTATAGGACATTGGAAGAGCTTCTAAGTTAGCATCATGCTAAGTCTCATGCTATCTCGACATGAATACCGTCCCAGGTAGCGCTGACAACATGTGGTGTCCTCAAATATAATAAAAAATAATGCAGATTTTCTTTGCCTCAACAATCTCTAATACCCATTTTTTTCTTATTTAGTTATCAAAAAACATATTTTTGACAGTGTATGTGCATGAACAGTAAATATAATTGTTAAATAGATTTTTTACAATTTTAAAAAAATCTTTGGTCATTGTGGTGTCCACAAAATGTGTTGTCAGCGCTACCTACATAATTAAAATGTTCACCTAGGGACTTCTTCTGCCCAAGTCAAAAGTTTACTACTTTCAAACAACTACTAAAGATCATTATGCATACAAAGTTTCAAATGTGTGGGATGTTTTGATTGGTCAAGAGAGCACAAAAACAGTATGGTGTCCACCCCTAAAAGGCATGTTGTCAGTGCTACCTGGCCACTGAATGGCCCTTCTATGTGTAGAATAGCTTGTTCAGAGTTAAGTTCTTAACCATAAGGCCAAATTTGCCAATACAATACACATTTATGCTTGTAGCAGACATATCTTTCAGTTCACAAGAAATTTAATTCATACAATTTTCTTTTAGTAGATGGATGACAATGGCGTCCTTGTTGTTGTCTGTGTTGCCCACAATTTGTTTCTCAAATTTAAATCTTATTCCTTTTTTTCTATCATTGGATACATATATATATATAAAAGTCTTCATTTCAAAGTAATCTGTAAGTTAAAAGTGATAAATGCACCGTAAAGTCTGTTTAAGTAGGTGAAATCATGTAATGATAATGGAGGACACCATGTTGTCAGCGCTACCAGTTGGCGTCCCTGTTGTCAGCGCTACCCAGAAATTATTTTTATTAAGTTCTTTATATTTTACTTTTTTTTCTATCATTGAAAACATGTCTTCATTTCAAGGTAATCTGTAAGTTAAAAGTGATAAATGCACCATAAAGTCTGTTTAAGTAGGTGAAATTATGTAATGTAGGACACCATGTTGTCAGCGCTACCAGTTGGCGTCCCTGTTGTCAGCCCTACCCAGAATTTTTTAATTTTTATTAAGCTCTTTATATTGTAAATGACCGTATCTATGGGTTATTCCTGGTGGTAATGAAACTATTCTAACACATCCGCTATCAAAAATTGTCATTTTGAGTGGTGAGACATTATATAACAACATTTTGATATGAACCATGGTAATGTGCATAGATGACACAAACCAACACTAGTATTTAAGCACATTTCTTTTGTATTATTTTGCAAAAGAAACCATTTGTAAGTCTTTATTTCAAGAAAGTCTGCCATGTTAAAGTGATAAATGCACCATAAAGTCTATTTAAGTGGGTAAAATTATATAATGGAGGACACCATGTTGTCAGCACTACCCAGAAATTTAATTTTTAAAATTTAACTCATTTTTTAATTGTCAAATTAATGGAATATCAGAGATAATAATGAAACTATTCTAACACATTTGAAATAAAATAAATGGCATTTTGAGTGGCACGACATTATATAAAAAATAATAAAAAAATCAATTATGGTAAGATCCAAAGACGGTATAAACCAACACCAATATTGAACTTTAAAAAAAAAATGTTTTTAATGAAATAATTCATAACTCTTTATTTCAAGACAGTCTGTTATTCTAAAGAGATAAATGCATCATAAAGTTTATTTAAGTTGATGAAATTATGTAATGAAGGACACCGTGTTGTCAGCGCTACCAGCTCTGGACGCATATAAATAAAGTCATAAAACCCAGCAACGATAGCCTTGACTGATTTTGTTTTCATTTCATAAGAAAGTTGATTCATAAAGCTACTCTGTTCAATTTGTCCAATTTTATTTTTTGGCTTCTATGTCACATATTGGACCAGTTTTCAGGAGAGAGACCCTTATATAATAAACATATAATATGTGCTTATATAATATCGTCTTTCTGATGAGACGATAAACCGAGGTCCTGTGTGCCCATGCACTTAGCACACATTAAACCCAGCGGCAACGAAAAAGTTGTCATTTGGTAAAACTTTACCCTCCCCACCCTCCCCATCAGTCACACAAAATCACATGCCCCCCAAAAAAAAGGTGGCGCTCCTCTGGCTGCGACACGCTGTCCATGTGGGAGCAACCTGAATTTCACAGACGCCTCTGTGACTATAAATTACCAAATACCACTGCCACTCGTACCCCACAATCACCCCTCCATTTCATGAACACAAATCTTGACAATGAAAATCTGCTTAACGTCCTCCGGTCTGGAACAGACACATATGGGACATCAGTAGATATAAAGATGGTGGGAACGATCCTGGAGGCAATGCCCAGAGGCAGTGCAACACCAGTAAAGTTCCGAAGTTTTAATAATACAGATAAGTATAATTGTAAACTAAAAAAGACAAGAGAGCAGTTACCTCATGATGTACAAGGCTCTTTGATTCAGGAGAACGTCTCCATAGCGACCTGGATCCCTCTCCAGCGCAAGTCTCATGACGCAGGGAGACAGCAGGCAAAGACCGGCAATCGTGTCACCGCAGAACTGGAATTTAAAAAAACCCATTTAAAACAAAATTATGACAAAATTATATGATCTAAATTATGTATGATTTGGTCCTGGTACCGTGGTCGTTGTGCGTCTTGGGCGGTTGATACGGGTGGTGTGATGTGGATTGGACTAGGCTGGCAGAACGACTGGCAGTTTGGTCTGGTTTGCATTTTGCTACCCGTATTGGCTGACTGGGTCGTACTCATACTCATGATTTTGGTATGTAAAGTAGCCTTTGGGTAAGAATGTCTTTTGTGTGGGTTTGTACGTGTGTGTGTTTGTGTGTGCGTGCGTGTGCACACGTGTGAAGTATCAGATTTGTATTTAAGATATATATTTCTGATTGTTTTGTGTTTATGACTATTGTTATTTAATTGTTGTTGTTTAAAGTTAACTTTGTAAGCGCTCTGAGCTCTTTGGAGAAAGAGTGCAACAAATATCCATTATTATTATGATTATTATTATTTATTATGACATGTTTATTAGTATGTTCAGAGAAGTGAGGCAATGTATTTAGCAACGTAACATAATTTTTTATACATGTAATCATTAAAGCAATCAAAGTTTAAATTAAAGACTAAAAATAGTTATCCAGTGCAAACAAACAATTAAGAACAATAACAACAAACAACCGGTACCACCTAACCATGTCAAGAGTTTTCAAACAAAATAGTAACCAAAAATAACAAGCAAACCAACACAACAACAACAAACGCTGTCAATTGTTGCTTTGTTGTTGTTGAAAAACAACAAAGTAAAGAACAAGTATGATAAACAGGCCCTGTTAGTAACACATCTTGACATACATACCACAAAGGTAGGCTGTTTTCTTTAACGTACCCTGACGGCATCCACATGTGGTTTGATGTAGCCCTCTTTGGAGATATCCAGCACATGAACGTAAGCAATCTGGGCAACCGTTGGGGGGAAGGCCAGCTCTCTCACACGCTGCAGTATCTTCTGGTTTTCTTCGTTCCACGTCAGCTTCTCCGTCTCTCTGTATCCATGAATAGCCTGAAAACAAATAATAAAACAGTATTGCACAGCTGCTATGGGTATGATTCAAATATTTGATCATTCTTTTTGAACAATTATAAATATTATTTGGATGGTTTTCATTAAATATAATAGTGTGTGAAAACTAATTGGGTGTGCACACACACACACACACACACACATATACAGCACACAGATCCACATAAACACACTCAGTCATTCTCAGTGAGACTGAGTCTCACTCAGTCACTGCCTCAGTCTCAATCACTAACACAATGAGCAAGAAATATACGTATATATAAACATATGCATATGTCGTGCCTAAATCACAGAATTGCCTAGTCTGTAGATTAGGCAGCCAATTTGCCTAGTTTGTGAACTAGGCACTCGGACTGCCTAACTTGTAAACTAACTTTTCAGACCTGCCTAATCTACAGACTAGGCAACCTGGTTTGTAGAATAGGCAGCCTAGTCTGTGGATTAGGCACAGTGCCTAGTTTACAAATTAGGCAGTCCTTGTTTTAATCTCCAACATGACTCCTCTTTATCATAACACCAAGAATACATCAGTAATTAAGACATGTTTTTTTGTTTACTTTATTGACTTCATTGTCATACGTAATCACAATAATAAAGCTATCATCTTAAATTGAATGAATACAAAGTTTACAATGTAGCAATTCAGAGTAACAATGCTAGGCAACAAGAAACTATGTACTACAGTGGTCAAAATCCACAACACATACGAATAAAACATTTGTATTGAAGGTAAAAAGGGTAAGCATAGCTACAGGCCTATTAGCACGCAGTAGCCGGTTAGGACATACCAACAAAATAACAGAAAATGAAAAGAAGAGAAAACATATAATGGGAATATGACTTAATGAGAATTAATTTTAGTGTTTGTGTGTATCCCATGTGTATGAGAGAGAGAGAGAGAGAGAGAGAGAGAGAGAGAGAGAGAGAGAGAGAGAGAGGGGGGGGGGGAGAGAGAGAGAGGGCTACATAAGTCATAAAGAGGCCTGATCAATGTTTCAAATGGTATAAAAGTAGGACACAACAACAAAATATGTTGACATAACATTCCATAGCCTACAGGGGGCTGCTGCAGCTCAGTGTGTGTGTGTGTGTGTGTGTGTGTGTGTGTGTGTGTGTGTGTGTGTGTGTGTGTGTGTTTATGCGTATGTGCACATGTTCATGTGTGTGCATGTTCATTGAGAGACAGATAGAGAGATGAGAGAGAGAGGTCATAAATGAGGCCTAGCTTGATCAATGTTTGAAATAATAGGACAGTAGGACTCTAGGAGACAACAACAAAGTGTGCTGATGCACACACACACGCACGCGCACGCAACATACACACACACGCACACACGCGCGCCGTATGCACGCACGCACACACACACACACACACACACACACACACACACACACACTTAAAAAGTTCCCTACATCAGCTATCTCGTCACTTATAGTCCTTCTAGTCTCCCTTGTAGTTTTTCTTTTATAAGGGTTGACACCGGGGGGATCCTCTGATTGAGGAGATTGTGGAAAATAGGATTCTTTCTTTTTTTCCTTGTTGTTGTTATGAGTGGGTTTTTTCCCCATTGTTTGTTTTATTTCCTTCTCTACTTGGACTTGTCCATGTAATTTTCGATTTTCGGGACAAGGGGGGGTAAAAATGGAAGGACGAGCAGTATTTATTTAAAGTATACAATTTTTTGGTCTTTGTCGGTACATATTGTCATACTTACTCGGAACACGTCGACACACGCACTCACATTCATAAACAGCACACCAAACGGAATGAATGAGTCAATACACCACACACTAGGTCAGACAGAAACCCTGACATTTTTGTATCAAAAATGACACTAAACGTTCGCCACAAAATAATGTCCATTGTAATAGTTCACACACATAAAAATGTAAGAGAGAGAGGGAGAGAGAGGAGGGGGGGGGGAGGGGGACACAGAGAGAGAGTATGTTGAAAAAAAAGAAAAAAGATGAGCCGCCTCAAAAAAAAAAAAAATCATTAAAAAAGAAGAAAAGAAAATGAAAAGAAAGGCGGGGACAGACTGGAGGGGTTAAAAAAACAAAGAAGAAAAAAAAGAAAAAGAAAAAAAAAAGTGTGCTGACACAACATTCCATAGGCAGGGCCAGACCTAAGTTTTTAAGGGGTCACTCACTCACTGGGGGCATGCTTCCCCGGACAAGTTTTAAATCTAAGAAGCAAAATAGTGCAATCTGGGCATGAAATAAAGGACTAACGCCATTACTGTTCATACCCCTATTGAAACATGTTTTGAACCATTAAGTACACATCATGCTGCTTCCACACTGTCCTACAAAACGACCATAACACATACAAATACACGTGGCAATGTCATCATATATTCCTCCTCAACTGACAAATTTTGAAGAAAAAGGGTGGGGGTTGCAGCTCCCTAACTGAGGTCCGGCCCTGAATTAGCCTTCAGCTAAAAGCTTTTTTGTTGAGCAGTATTACGAAAAATAGTAGAAAATGTTCTTAACTAATTCACTTGGTATCGTAAACATAAATACAATTACCTGTGAGTGAAAGTATAGCAATTTCCACTGAATATAACTAATTTAGTCACATACTACAGCATATTTTTGACTGATATTTATGAAAAGTTACTTGTGGTAAACTAAAGTTGGCCTAACAAAAAACTTCTGAAAATATAGATGAACTTGTCAAAATATATAAACTCCCAAAACAGCTGTGGTGTGTGTGTGTGTGTGTGTGTGTGCGTGTGTGTGTCTCTGTGTGTGTGTGTGTGCGCGCGCATGCATGAATATGTGAGTGTGTGTGTGTGTGTGTGCAAAAAAATAATAATTGCGCACATGGCGTGTGTGTGTGTGCGTAAGATGATGCAAAATAATCGACCCTATGTAGGTGTCTCGTGTCTACTACAGGTGGGGGCCAGGACACACTCAGGTTTCTTAACGACCTCCCCCCAGGACACAATTGTTAATGACACCCCTCAGCTCTCTCTCTCTCTCTCCCGTCTCTCTCTCGTCTCGTCTCTCTCTCTCTCTCTCCTCTCTCTCTCTCAAACCATTTGATAGGATATATTGACTAAATTTCCATGATATTGTTTCCCTTCTTTTTATTTTCTGATATATTTCACGTCATAATTGGCTACTGCATGCTCACATAGTTAGGGATGAGGGAAAAGTATGAGAAAGTTCCAAGCTTATCCTTTTTAACATTAATTTTTAAAAAATCATATTTGTATTTTACCCCCCACCCTGCCCCACCCCCCTGTTCCTACGCCACTGTTCTCTTCTTGACATTACTTGTGTATTCTTGGTGTTATATTAAAGAGGAGTTGTGTTGGAGATTAAAACAAGGACTGCCTAATTTGTAAACTAGGCACTCTGCCTAACCCACAGACTAGACTGCCTATTCTACTGATTAGGCTGCCTAGCTTGCAGATTAGGCATGTCTGAAAAGTTAGTTTACAAGTTAGGCAGTGCTAGTGCCTGGTTCACAAACTAGGCAAATTGGCTGCCTATTCTCCAGACTAGGCAATTCTGTGAGTGAGGCACAACACATACAAGTACCCATACAATGACACATACACTGATAGTGATACAGTCGCACTACACACAAAACACACACATCTACCCCCCCCCCCCCCCTTACACTAGTTACAGTGCACACACACACACACACATTGACAACACGCACAAAAGTACATAATTATTATTTAATAAGAGTGTCCCTTTCTTAGAGCTTCAGGTTGTTTTCAAACTTTGTGGGTCATATGACTCCTGGTTCCTAGAAATGATGGGCCAATTCGGGTCATTTTTTTGGTCCCAGTGTCAATCAGAACTCTCTCTCTCTCTCTCGGGTGTCAAGCAAGGTTGCATGTTATCTCCCCTGATTTTTTCCTTATTCATAACTGAAGTAGCCGAGCAAGTAACAGTTTGGTAGACATGGTTTTCAGTTCCTTCCAGGTTTATGTGAAATATTTCTGTCATTGTTCACGGACGACATATGTTTAATTTCAACAACTCCCACAGGACTTCAAAACCAAATTAATAATCTTGAAAAGGCTTCTACTTCTCTTGGGTTAAAAGTAAACTTAAATAAGACAAAAGTGATGGTTTTTAGGAAGGGAGGGCACTTGTCAAAGACAGAAAAATGGCTTTACCAAAATAAAGAAATCGAAATTGTAAATAGCTACAAATATTTAGGATTCACTTTAACTACAAAATTGTCATATGATGTTGCCCTTGAGGAATGTTCTGGAAGAGCTAAAAGAAAAATTGTTGAAATTATGAAAACTATGTGAAGTTTAGGAACTTTGGACACTTCTGTATTTTTTAAATTATTTGATGCCCAAGTGAAACGCATGTTACATATGCTGCAGAAATATGGGGTTTATCTCCTTTTCATGTTATCAAATTATCTCACTTATTTGCATGTAAATGGTTCTTAAATGTGTCTCCAAATACCCCAAACACAATGATCTATGGAGAATTGGGAAGATATATCTATCCCTTGTCTATAGATCGAAAGTAGCTTAAGAGCAGTAAAGTATTGGCTAAAACTACACAAAAATGGCTATAACATTAACAAGACTACCAAAATAAGCTTATGAAATGTTGAAGGCAAAACTGACAATACATAGTGATAATTCATGAATAGAAAAAAAACTGGGTTAGTTCTGTTAAGCATTGTCTAGACATGTTTGGTTTCTCTTTTGTTTGGGTAGAGGGAGGGGTAGGAAATGAAAAATTGTTTTTGTATGAATTAAGACAATTGGTTGATTGCTACAAGCAAAATTGGTATAGCAGATTGTGCAACAGTGATAGATATTCAACATATCGATCATTTAAATCATTGTTGGAACCAGAAAGATATTTGATTGACATTACCATTCCTAGATTTCGTAATACATTTGTAAGATTTCGACTTGGAATTAGCGATCTTAAAGTACATAAATCAAAGATATAAACAGGGTTAAAAAATGTGTCCATTTTGCAATGTAACTGAAAATGAAATGCATTTCCTTCTTGATTGTCAATCATACCAAGATCTGACAGAAAACTTTTTTCCAAATTGATCAGACCATCACTTTCGCCTTTTCTTCAAAATGATCAAAGGGAAGTAACCCGTTCAGTTGCAATGTTTATATTCTTTGCCATGAAGAAAAGAGAACTGTTGTGTATATCAAATAGCTCCTATCGCCGGTGAAATGTAAAATGCATGCCTATAAATAAATGTATGTATCATTTTCCTTGTAATTTGTATCCTTTTGATGCACGTTTTCTTTGCAAATGCAAAATGTGTGTGCGCGCGCACGTGTGTGTGTACATGTATGGTGTGCGCGCTCGCGCGTGTGTGTATGTGTGTGATTCTATATTTTGTTCTTTGACCTCCTTGCAGATAGGTTGGTGGCCTTTGCAATTAAAAGTTTTGAGTCTTTGAGTCTCTCTCTCTCCCCCTCTCTCTCTCATCAACTCACATTGTCCCAGTGATCAAACTCATATCTCAGTCTCTTCATGTAAGGCTCCACTTCTCTCAGCAAACTCTGCTCCTCCATTTTGCTAAGAAAGTCGTTGAACACCAGCATGTCCTTGGCAAGAATCCTCTCCATGTCCACATCGGTCGCTGTGAGGTAATTCCTCCACTGATCAGCAGTCGCAGCCTTGTTGCTAGATGCATTCTGTGTAGTGTTCGTGGTTAATGTGCGTGTAGACCTTGCCAAGAATGTTGTAAATTTCAGCTTTTCTGTTACTGATGCCAGTGATGGGGGTAATAAAGATGTCCTGAGTTTGCTGCAACGGCAAAGGGTTGGAGTCTCAGTAAAAACATGCAGCATGCACTTAACTGCGTTCATCTTACTAGCATTTCAACTAATCTGTCACTTTTTTTAAAAAGTAGAGCTGTGAACATTCATTGATTGAACATTTTCCCATTCAAGTCTGCTCAGATTCATTGCATTCATATTCAAGTTTGTTGACCAAAGTCCATTGCTAAATTTCGGGATATTTTCAATCATAAATGTCTAAGAAGAATACACTATGTACATGATCAACAAACTTTTATTCGATTTTATCAAGGACTTGATGTTGCATGCTCCAAGGATATTGGTGTAGACAGAAACAACTGAGACATCCAGGACACTATGCTAAGAACAAGAAGAAGAAGATGAAGGGTCATGTAGGCCTACGTGACTGTCTGCTAAAAATCTGACTAACAGAATGATCGCCCCTAGTCTGTATAAGTACATAATAGGTACCTACCGTGAAATAAGTACCCTTCAACTAGAGCGTTGCCAATCGCTAATAGGCGTTGCCAATCGCTAATAGGCCACGACTAGAACCATTCTTCTTTCATGTGATAAATAAGTCAACTATTATTTAAAATATTGATATTTAAGTGCTCAATATACACGGAAAGAACCAAGAAATATAAGCATTATTAATTATTTATTTATTATTAAATAGAGCGGGAGGGTGTAAATCTACATTTTTGCTGAGAAATCGATATACAAAGCCATGTCACTTAGTTTCGTATTTTTCACAATGGCGGACGATAAAAGCAACCATCCCATCGACATAACAGAAAGTAAATTACACAGTAAAACTGACAGCAGGCAGTCGGGATCGCCATGTGTAGGATCTTGGCGCAGCTAACTGGATGCTGTTTATACTCTGTTGATAGTAGAAGAAAGAGTGTGTACATTCCTTATGCACGCGTTTTGACATTTTATATTGGTGTATGTGTGTGTGTGTGTGTGTGTGTGAGAGAGAGAGAGAGAGAGAGAGAGAGAGACAGACAGACAGACAGACAGACAGATGAGAGAGAGACAATCAAACTAGTTAAAATGTGCATGTGCGCGCTCCAGTCGTGTGTCTGTGTGTGCGTGTGTGTGTGTGAGATAGAGAAAGGGTGAGACAAAGAGAGAGAAAGAAAGAAAGAGAGAAACAAATTGTTTGGGCTGAAATCCATACGCGCATGCCTCCATGTGTGTGTGTGTGTATGCGCGCGTGCATGTGTGTATGTGTGTGTTTGATAGATAGAGATATATAGATAGATAGAGACAGACAATCATACTAACAGTTTGCAGAAAAAATGTGCGCGTGTGCGCGCTCCTGTGTGTGTGTGTGTGTGTGTGTGTGTGTGTGTGTGCATGCATGCGCGCGCATGCATGTGTGTGTTTGTGAGCGAGAGAGAGGGAGAGAGAGAGAAGGTGTAAACGTTATTCTGTAGCAGGGTTCTTGTTCATTCACAACATAGGACATATAATAACAATAACATAGTAGCATATCACATAACCTTGTCTGTGTAATGCAACAAATAACAAAAAAATAGCACCATCCACAAAATACACACATCACACACACACACACACACACACACACGCGCACACACACACACACACACACACGCACGTGCGCGCGCACACACGCGCGCACACCGGCACACACACCTTTGTCATCCTACTATAATGTGCTGCTGCTGCTGACATTGATCTTATCAAGATGGTGCCGGGTTTCCCTCCTGCTCACGCAGCCAATGGTTGCTCTCTATTTTAGCTTTGTGAACCATAATGAATCTTCTGTTCTTCCTGCATGCCACAAGACGCCTCTGAATGTATTTAGGGGCGAATTTTTCCCAAACAGCAAACAATTTGAATGAGGGAAAAGCGTATTTATTTCATGTGTAAAATATTTTATGCAACACCGGTGTGAAGAGAATATTCTACTCCATGAAATAATTACCCTTTCCTCATTCGAATTGTTTGCTGTTTGGGAAAGATTCGCCCCTAAATATATTCAGAGGCGTCTTGTGGCATGCAGGAAGAACAGAGGATTCATCATTAAATAGTCATAAGTCAGGGATATTTTTTCTAATATTTATTATTGTTTATTTTTTATATTGTCCGCCATTTTGAATTTTACGAAACCAAGTGGCATGGCTTTGTACATCGATTTCTCGGCAAAGATGTAGATTTACACCCTCCTGCTCTATTTCTTGTTTTTTTCCCGTGTAGATCGAGCACTTAAATCTCAATATTTTAAATAATAGTTGACTTATTTCTAACATTAAATAATAATGGTTTATAGTTCGTATGCGACGGGTACTTATTTAATGGGAGGTACTTATTTCTCACGACACCGGAAGTCTCACAGAGAGAACAGGAAAAGAGACGTCACTTAGCAACGCTGTCGTTGACGGCGGAAGAGTAGAGTTGGATACTGAAATACACTCCGCTTTGTGACTTTTTGAGGTAAACTGAATCATTGCGTATTATTATGCTTTTGTTTATGACTTTTAATTTTATTCGTCAAATCAAATTAGGTGCCAGAATGGTCAGCTCAGTGACCATGGGCCCTAAAAGAGAAGAAGAAGAAATTTCTGAATCTGATGCGATGTTTGAACTTGATTGAACTTTTCAAATAATAAAATCAGTTAGACTACACTACAGTGTATAAATCTACTGTTTTGGTCCAAAGTTAGGAAATAGAAATGTCAATAACATTATTATTAGAAATGCCAAAATATAAAATACAATTTGATTCTTCTTCTTCTTGACTGTGCGTGGCCACAATCAACACTTTGATTATTTTGCCACGGAACCGGGGAGGTTCTAGATGTGGTGGTGCTCTCAGACAATCTGAGCTGCAGTTGAAATGGCAGAGGCTCGGGGTACGGGCGCCGTATCTCACATTCTCCAGGCTACGGTGCTCAATCACGGGATGCATAAATTTTGCGCAAACGTCTTAAAAAACTACTAATATTAACTTTGACATGTTCCAAACCCTATCCCTATTCGGAGTATTCCTTACCAAGATGCGTTAAATATACGAAATAAGAAAATGCATAATTTGTTGACGAAAGATTTGACTAGGAAGAGTTACTATCCCTTAACATGGTCTGAGTTTTGCAGCAACACCGTACCTGTAGCCACTGTGAAAATGGAAACAGAATGTACAGTGCTTGTATTGTTCTTTAACCCTCTGGGCACGACGTGTAATAAAACGTGTAAGCTAAAAGACAGGCGTAAAATTGAAGACTGCAGAAACGTCAACCGGTGTTATGATAAATAAGTACCTGTCATTAAATATCTACCTCTCGCATGCGAACTGTACCCATCTAACCCTAACCCTATCCCTAACCCTAACCCTATCCCTAACCACGGAAAGAACCAAAAAATAGAGCAGGAGGGTGTAAATCTACATATTTGCCGATAAATCGATGTACAGTCCATAAATCCATAATCCGTAAAATTCACAATGGCGGACAAACAAACGATTCTGATTGGCTACGCTAGGACTACTTCCGGTTAGGACTACTTATATCATAGAGTAAAAATACACCGCCACACCGGTACTTCTTGTTTTCACTTTTCATCTCTCGTATAAACATTTGACTGGGAAGCCTATACACGTTTAGAAAGAAGAAAGCTTGAATTTTGGGTAAAGGTCAAGATGTACCCCCCCCCCCCTACATTTCTCGGTTAATTCTATTTTTCCGTTTTTGCCTTTCTTACCAAACATGAAGCTGTATTTTATGAAAATTTTCATCTAATCTTTGTTCAATAATTAATTGCAGTCATGATAAAGGCCATTATCTAATAGGACACCCCCCCTATGTACTGCAGTACACTGCTGCATTTGTCACAGTCGTGGTTCATTGCGTTTTTCCGTCTTATAGGGGGGGTAGGGTTAGGGTTAGGGTTATTATTCCAAAAAGATAATTAGCTGGAAAGGTTCATAAAATACAGCTTTATGTTTGGTAAGAAAGGCAAAAACGGAAAAATGGAATTAACCGAGAAATGCAGGGGGGGTGGCACATCTTTACCGTTACCGAATTTTGCAATGAAAGTAAAGAAAACAACTTGCCTTGAATATGGTGACAGCAGTAATTCAGTAAAGCAGTTTCACAGTGGTTGCAGCTAACCCCACCCCACCCCCATCCCACGATGATCCATCACTGCTACTCGTGTCAGACATCACAAAACCATGCAGTCGAACCCTTTTCCTTCACTTTGCAACCAAAATACAAGCCTAATTACCTTCCTAGTCTCCATCAGATTAGCTATGGGCAACATACTCATCACTGGTGTCATCCTCATCCTCACAATCACTCTTTTCATCATCTTTTTCACACATAAAATTGCAAACCGATCGATAAAATGGCTAGATTCAGACAGCAGGAAGTCGTACGAGTGCTACAAGCTTTCTGATTGGTTAGCTGTATTCGCTTATTGGATTGGCCAAAGTTCAGCATGATATTTGAACTGAGCCCCGGGCTCATCGTGCTCATCCGGGGAGCCCCGATCGGGGCTCATCGTGCCCAGAGGGTTAACAACAAAATATTCTAATTTAAAAATTTAACATGCTCTATTGTTTTACGATCATGAAAACTAACTTTTCAGAAACAAAAAACTTTAATTTGCTTTCTTCAGAGGAAACAGACACATGCGTGCACATGCACACACAAACACATATGTGTGTACACACATGCGCATGCACACACACACACACACTCACACACACACTCACACACACACACACAACACGTGTGCGAGCTCACACACACACATGGGTGCTCCTGGGAAATTTCAAAAATCCTACAAGCCCTGGTGGAGTGCAGGGACAGCGCCCCTCCTGGGGGTTCCGGGGTGCAATGACCCTGGAAGTTGAAGGGAAACAACAGTTTCCAATGTAACCGATAGGCTCTCGTTGCACTTTCACTTCTGGTTAAACTCCATGACCTCTATAACCAGCAAAATGCATTCTCAATTTCTCATAATCCGGCGACACCGGCTCCAAACAATAAGAAAATCCTGAACTTCAGGACATCCTGAAAGCAGGAGCACCCATGCACACACACACACATGCGCACACAGTGACACACACGCGTGCACACACAACATTATTCATGCATGTGCGCATGAGTATGCACACGCACACAGAAGAGACAAGACACTTTAAGAGCACTGTAAGGTGAATAAATATTAAATTACAGAACACACACACACACACACACACACACACACACACACACACACACACACACACATATATATATATATACATACACACACACACACACACACACACACACACACACACACAGAAGACAGAACAGACAAGACACTTTAAGAGCACTGTAAGGTAGATAGACATTAAGAACGAACACACACACACACACACACACACACACACACACACATGCGCACACACAACACAGAAGAGACAAGACATAGTGGTACAGACATGCAAGCATGTATAAAACCACGTACACATCCACACTCATGGAATATACATGATAACTCAAACCTTTATTTTTTTGTTAACTCTGTTAAAACCGATATTGTGTCAACTTTAAATAGACATCAATGGGAAGGAAATGCTTTACAGAACACCCACCTACACTTTACCATTTAAACAGGGTTTTTCCCCATTTTATTTTTTGGGATTCTTCAGTGTGTGTGAGTGTATCAAGCATCAGAATAGTCTGAAGTCCAATCCTCTGAAAACCATGGTAAAAGGGCCATCAAGGCCCCAGACTATAGAGGTACAACACTGAAATCAGTTCTGAACACCACCAAAAAGACTGAATATAGTGAGAAATCACTTTAAAATGCTATTTAACACAAAGGATAACACTCAATAAAAAGGCAAAACCTCTGACAAGAGAAGCCAATCCTCTGTCAGAAATTCTTAATCCTCTGATCCTCTGACAATTCTGATGCTTGGTGTATGTGTGTGTGTGTGTGTGTGTGTGTGTGTGTGTGTGTGTGTGTGTGTGTGTGTGTCTGTGTGTCTGTGTGCATGCCTGCATGTTCATTTATGTTTGTGCACATGTTTAATGTTTTGCAGGCGGGTATCGCAAAGCCTCCCAACATGTCTATAGCCATCGCCCAGGCACGGCACATCTTCGGCCTGAAGCCTGGCATTTCGGGCAATATCTGCTACCATGATGAGCAGACTATCGTGTACCCAGCTGGCGCCAATTGTATTCTCTATAACATCGACCAGAAGGCCCAGAAGTTTATTCCAGGCTCTGAAAAAAGCGATGGGATGACGGCTATCGCCGTCAGCCCCAATCGTCGCTATGTGGCTATTGCTGAGAAAGGGGAGAAACCCACCATTACCATTTACGATCTGCATTCCTTAAGGAAGAAAAAGGTACAATTCGGTGTGGAATCTTCTTTTGATGAAGATCTATCTATGTTAATACATGTACAGTAATAACACTCCCCTTCCTTTTTTTATTTTTAGAAAATTAAATGCTTACATTTATTTTCAAGATTTTGATAGGAATGATGATAGATTATCTATTGCCGCACTATAATATTAACAGCTTTGATATTGTTTTTATATCCAATTTTTTTTATGTGCAAATCATTTCATTTATATTTTGAGGCAGATCAAGGAAAAACCAAATTTGTTTCCAAAAAAATGCATTATAATTTTTGTTTACATTGTTATGCTTATGAATATATCTTTAAAACAAAAGCTGTGCCTTTGTTACTGCTTGCAACATGTTGCATTTGAAGATGAATTGTTCTTTTATTCTCACTCTTTGAAAACAAACAACCTTTGTCTTTTTTTGCGCATTAATTTTGTTCTCAGAATCCTTTTCACAAGTATGTTATGGTTGAAAAACGTGTGGATTTTTTTCTTCTGTTATCTTTTTTCTTTGTCTACATTTTTAAAATTTGTGAGTTGTGCATAAATTGCTGAATTTTGATGCATCTAATATATATATTATTCTTTTTTCACATTTGTGAAATATTAAATAGTGGATGTTTGATTTTGTGTACATTTTCATTCCATAATAAGTTGATGCATTCACTAATTTGCTCAAATATGACTGCAGGTCCTGAGCTCAGCGGACGTGCCAACCGGAGAGTATGTGAGCCTGGCCTTTTCCCCTGACTCCAAGTACCTGGTGGCCCAGGGAGGAAAGCCTGACTGGACCCTGCTGTACTGGACGTGGGAAAAGTCCAAAGTCATGGCCACCACCAAGACTTCCAACCCACAGAACTTATCAGGAGAAGTTTACCAGGTTAGCAGGGTTGTCTTCATATTGCTTTATTAAAGCTGAAAGTGGATCTGTTTGGCCTTCTGAATTCTTTTGCATTTGTAATTGGACTTTCCTCTGTCTTTTCTAACTTTGTTTGTGCCACTTCATTGGCAATAGTCCTTTACCACTTACAAGTTACATTGTACAGCACGATATCCCTGCTCATACCTTTGCAACCTTGATGCCAAATAATCCTGAGGGAACTTGATTCATCTGACATCATCCACTCATTTGGGGGGGAAAACCACACTCACAGACGCACGCATGCACGCACGCACACACACACACACACACACACAACACAACAACAATATACAGTATTTATAATCTTGATAGAAATCAAATTGAAGTGCACACACACATTAAACATTCATAACACATTCAAACAAAGACGCTATACAAAGACGAGGAAGAAGATAACACACACGTACATGTTTGAGAAATAGACCTAAAGACAAGAAAGAGGAGGGAAAGAGAGAATGAGCTTCAATGATGGGGAAACAGGTGGGTTTTGAGGTTTGAATTGAAAGCAGAGAGGGTCGGTCGCTGACGGAGGGGGAGAGGAAGTTTGTTTCAGGTTAGTCCTGAAACAGCAAAAGAGTGCCGACCAATAGTTGAAAGCTTATATCTAGGGATCTGGAGAGATAGAGGGTCGGAAACTGAACATGATGTGCGAGCTGGCATATAAATGGAAATATTGTTGCAGAGGTAAGGTGGAGCAGCTTGATGGATACATTTATAGCAAAGAGTGTTTAGTTTATACTCAATTCTGTCTGCGACAGGTAGCCAGTGCAAAGGATGGAGAAGAGGGCTACCATGATTACACACACACACACACAGAGGCACAAACACACACACACACACACAGAGGCACAAACACACACACACACACACACACACACACACTTTCATACCTTTCTAGTACAATCCTAAACTTTTCTTCTTTAATTTTTTCTCTCCAACCCCCCAAGGTGAGCTTCAACCCCCAAGACAACACCCAGCTGTGTGTGATCGGCAACACCATCTTCCGTCACTTCCGCTACAGCGAAGGCAACCTGAAGCCCTTCAACTTCCAGAAGATGGAGCCACAGAACTACCTCTGCCATGCCTGGGTTTCCGAGGAGCGCATCGTCGTTGGCACCGACAACGGGCGTCTGCTGCTGTTTGAGGCTGGAGAGCTGAAGCACGAAATCAACGTGGGAAGAGATGAAAAGTGAGTAGATGTAGGGGAAGAACAGGTTGAACAAAACAAACCAAAGAAAAAGAAGCCCCTGGGAGAGAGAGAGAAAGAGAGATACAAACAGACAGAGACTGAGCGAGAGAGAGAGGGAGACAAAGACAGTCTATATGATGTATAGGGTAAGGTATATAGCCTCTTTTGTAGTTAACATTATAGGCATTAGGCTGAAACTGAGTGTCAGGATTTAAAACCTGTCAATGCTTAGTCGTTACATTGTTTCAATTGGAATGACCGTTGTCCTGAGTTATTGAATGCACATATTGTGTTACTGAATGCATGTGTTAACAGTGTAAAAAGAATACAGTTTTCCAGAGACTTTTCACGTACAATTGCAGATGTTCACTCATAGCGAATAAGTATTAAATGTGTGAATATATGGGTGCAGGCCTGGAGACGAAGGTGCTTCCACCTCTGTGCCCCAGATCACAGCCATCGTGGCTTACTCCAAAGGCTTTGCCTGCGCCTGCGGCCCTGGAACAGTCTTCCTCTTTGAGAAGACCGACGATAAAGACTTCTTCAAGAAATCTAGAGAAATCAAGGTAACGTCTGCTCATTTTAAGTAAATCAAATCTTAGGCCGTGTACACACATAAGCGGATATTTCATGCGGAAACCCGTGCGCAATCCATAAATAAGTGAAACAAAGAAGGGAAAAGATTTGCGTACGTGTCCTAATTTCCCCTATAAGCGTAAACTTTTATCATTCTTTCTTCCACTTATTTAGGGTTTTCAGTACGGAACTTACCAGCCTTAAGCAAAATGTTGTGGATTTATATATATATATATATTTAAAATAATGTAGTGTATGTGTTTGTGCATGATATGGTCTGGTTTATTTGTGAATGCTTATGTATGTGAATGGTATACATTGTGGGCATAATTGTAAATGAATTTTTCAGAACAGGCAAGACAGGTTGTGTTTTGTTATTCTTGCAAGTATTGATGTAAAACTATGTGCAATCCTACTGTCACATGTACACATCCCATTCAGAATAATGACATGCAAACATTACTTGCATGGCATTTATGACATCTGGTCTACCCTTCTTTGTATGGTGTTTTGTTTTTGTGGTCATAAAAATCAGCACTCATCCATATTGTTTGTTTGTTTTTTTAGTCTACATATTGCTAATAATTGTGACAATAAACTGAACGGGAAAAAAAAATCCACAATCTATTTTTTCTTTGAGGAGTTAAATAACACTGTATTATGTCTTTCTCTCTACCTTGTAATGTATTATGACTACAGATTCCCCTGGACTCCAGCAACAGCGCTGACCCGGCCAAGCCCCAGCAGCAGATCATCAAGTGCCTGACGGTCAGTCCTTCAGAGGAGACCCTGGTGGCCTCCACAGACCAGGCCCAGCTGTACTACCTCACCCTCTCCAGCGCAGACATTGGCAAGGTAATTATGCAGACCCCGTAATTAGCTCAAGTCAAGTCTAAATCATCTTTAATTATAGTAAAGAATACCTGGTAAGCGAAACAAAGCTTTTTTTCCATCCTGCAGTCAATTTTTTATCATCTCAGTCTTTCCAATTTAGTGAAGAGAAATAGATTGCGAGCTTCACTTTACTTGAGTTTTACTGAACATGGTGGGGAAGTCGCTGCCAGTTTCCCTCAGCCAAATGTGACCATTATCTTGAAAGGTTGAAGGTCTGCTTCGCGATCATGTTGCCTCCCTTATTAATTTTATTTTTAAGTTTGGTGGTCTGAGTATGTAGTAGTAGCATGGCCCACATTTGACAGTTTATAATTTAATTGAGTGGCACCACTCCTAACAATTGTTAAAGTAAAGTGTCCTGGGCAAGATAATGGTCCATAATATTGACAGGTTCTTCATCTTTAGTTGTTTGTTTGTTTGTGTATTGAAGGTCTGACTCATTTTTAAGGAGATTAATGGTAAGTCTAAGTATTGTTTTGAGGTTGTGATGACGTATAGCTCCTTCAAGTTGAACAAAGCGTTTTCTTGACTGTGTGCATTTTGCAAAGCTTTAGAAATATGATTAATAAACTAGAGTTAGTTTGTGTTATTGGTCTAGAAAGCTGAAAGAAAGAGTTCCTTTGTACATCTCTTTTCTTCTCTGTTTCCCCATTTCTGTCTGTCCATTTGTTACACACACACACACACATAAACACAGCCAAAGATGCAAAAGATCTACCACATAATATAATGATTATTGTTTTGGGTTGTTTTGCTGACAGGGGGACCAGGCGACATTTGAAGTGCTGGCTCAGGCTTTCCACAATGGTCAGATTCAGGGTCTGGATGTGTGCATTCGCAAACCTCTCATCGCCACATGCTCGCTGGATCGCTCCGTGCGCATCTGGAACAATGAAACATGGTGAGAGATGTCTGTACAGATTTGAAATATTCAGAATGTCAAACACTTCAATCTGATAAACCTTTAATTTAAAACATCTCAATCTGGTTCGGGGTAATTATTTAACATGCTTTAATGTCGATGAATGCTCATGTATGTTGGTTTATGTAGTACTTTGCTTATTTTACTTATTTTATGTGCTGGGTCACATATGTGCATGTGTATTTTTTAATTAAAGCTTGACCTCACAATAGTATGGCTTACTCATCACACATACACACTGTCCGACTGTGCAGCAATCTGGAGCTGTACAAGGTGTTTGCGGAGGAGGCTTACAGCATTGCCATGCACCCTTCAGGCCTGTACATCCTGGTGGGATTCAGCGACAAGCTGCGCCTCATGAACCTCCTCATTGACGACATCCGTACCTTCAAGGAGTTCACCGTGCGAGGCTGCAAAGAGGTCAGTCACTCATCGCTGTCTGCTAGTCTTTTAACATTTTCATCTTTCTTTTTTCTCTCAACTATCTTGGGTGTGGAAGGAAAAATGTACCCACTTTGACAGCTAATAGGCTTGATTTAAAAAAAGAAACATTCCAGTATTGTTCCAATGAAATTACCAGTATGCCTTTCAAGCACATAAATTATACCCTTATTTTTTCCCCCCAACGACGGAGTAATCAAAAATGGTCACACACGTAATGTTCTCAACCTTAGCTGATTGATTGAATGCATTTGTACTATAGTGTTTAAGTGCTTTGGCTGTTGGGATGATCCCTGGAGTCTTTTAGCCAGGGTACATCAACAAACAACAACATACCCTTATTTTTTACTCTACATTTTGAATGTGTGTTGGACAGTGTGCCTTCAGCAATGGGGGACACCTGTTTGCGGCAGTGCACGGCAACGTGATTCAGATCTACTCCACCACCACCTTCGAGTGCGTCACCAACCTGAAGGGTCACAACGGCAAGGTCAGGTCCATCATCTGGAGCGCTGACGACAGTAAAATCGTCTCCTGTGGCATGGACGGGGCTGTGTACGAGTGGGATGCCTACTCGGGAAAACGTGTTGGGGAAAGTGTGCTCAAATCGTGCAGCTACACGGGAGTGGCTGTCACCCCTGACGGAAAAACGACCTTCGCTGCTGGCTCCGACAAAACGCTGAAGGAGATTGCCGATTCACAGGTTAGTGCAAACTGTGGTGTATGCTGGGTTTGTTGAGATAATCCAAATTTAAAAGGATGTGGAAGGGAGGAGAATACTTGTTTGCCTGGAGATAGGTATTTATTATAGCGTCAATGTCTTTGATTTAGTAATAAACTCTTGAAAAGTGAAGTATGAAGCAAACTTTGATTTGTTCTTTGACTTATGCTATGGAGTAAAATGCATAATTCATCTCTCAAACATTTTGCCATAAATAAAATGGGTTTGCAAAGTATTCCATCCATTTTCAAACATCAGAACATCTATTTTTGAATAAGAATGTTTTGATTAAAAACATTTCAGCTCTCCATAAGTTTCAAAAAGAAAACCAAGAGCAACAGAATGTACAGAATGGGTATATCTTATAAGAACACTTCAGTTCTAAAAGTTTCAAAAAGAAAACCATTAACACAAGATGTTACAGAATTGCTTAGATCTGAACAAACTTTTTAGAACATTTTACCATGAATGAAAATGTTGTCGCTGATTCATTCAGCTTTGCACACCCATTAGAACATTTTGCTAAGAGTAAGAATGTTTTGTTAACAATTTCAGCTCTCCGTAGAGTTCAGGAAGAAACAAATAGCCATGAAAGAAACAATGTGCCATGAATAGAAATGGTATTGCTGATTACTTCAGTTTTGTACAAAATAAGAGTTAACATTTTTGCTACGCATGAAAAAGAAAACCGTTTTAACTGTCTGCGTGGGTTTCAGATTCTGCGCGAGGTGCCTGCCGGGGACATGACGCTGACCAGCGTAGCGCTGTCCCACTCGGGCCGCATGCTGTTTGCGGGCACAGCACGGGGCACCATGTGGTCCGTCAAGTTCCCCCTCACCATCCCCGGGGAGTGGCAGGAGCACCAGGGGCACGGCTCCGCCATCACTAAGGTAGGCAAGGAACGCTGCCACTGCTTTTATTGATTTCTAATTTCAACTATACCATAACTGTTCTTTGTCATATAAGAACATTTATCTGTGTGTGTGTGCGTGTGTGTGTCCCAAAATAACCATAGGCAGGTGAGGCACTAAAACCGTATTTGTACAATTAAAGTATTTATATTTGTTATGGTCTTTTATGTGCTCTAACGTTTTGTTGTTATATGTTGTTTTTAAAAAATTCATCTTCTGAACAAAAAGCATGAATATCTACAAAACCTGTTTGTGTTTCAACATGAACTGTCTCACAAACTGTGTTTTATGCTTATTCAATTATAATTATTTCAATAGATAAGTGTACAAATTACAAAACTGCATCTTTTTGCATTGTTTTATACTTATGCAAAAGACCAATGTGCAGGCAAAATATTCTTGTATTGAATTGTCGCTATGGAATGAAATTAAGCGATATCATGTTTTGGCCTTTCAGCTAAGCATAGAAACACGAAACTTGGAGAGAAGAAAAATAATCCAACAAAGCTTTAAAAAAAAGCCCTCTCCACTTAAAGGACTCATAACCCTGAAAACCGCCTGAATCTAAAATAATCTTTTTGGGGGGGTGTTGCAGATGAAGATCACCTACGACGACCAGTACCTGATCACAGTGGCGGAAGATGCCTCCATCATGCTGTGGAAGATCCAGGACAAGGAGGGCCGGGGGCTGAAGAGGGACAAGGAGGTGGGCTGGGCCGAGGAGATCCTCATCACCAAGAGTGACCTGGAGGAGAAGGTCAGTGCAGGGTGTGTGTAGTGTAACGGTTGTCTGGGTGCACATAAGTTTATGAGGACGAAATACTCAGATAAACATTCATGTGTGGGGTGCATATTATATCAATGCGTAGAAAAGTCAGTCAATGTTTCATGCCCATCTATTTTGTGATCATTACTATATATAGTCTGAGGATATATTTCTGCATCGCTGAAGGGAGTTAATTACAGAGAGCTACTTTCCCTTATTTCACTATTATCCTCTCTCCTTGCCTCACTATTTCTATCTATATTTCTGTAGTAAGTTTAAATCATATCCAATCTTTGTATATTTCATTTTAAATGTGACTGCCGTTAAGCTCTGAATAATAGTAGAAATGACCTGTAACAGTTTGTTATTAATTGGGAGTGACTATTCCAACATGAAAAAATGTTTTAAGTGTATATTTTTATTATTATTATATTGTGTGTGTGTGTGTTTCAAAGGCTTTCAAAAAGTAAACAGTTTAGCCATGCACATTCTTGCAAAACTCACCCTTGTAGTAGCCTAGGACAAGACAACTTTAGCGCTTTCTGGCCTAACTTGTTGCTGTTGTTTGTTCTGTGTTCATGCTTTGCAGCCTATTGTGGTTGTTTGCAGAATGCGTCCATGGCGGACCTGAACTCGCGGGTGGAGGAGCTGAAGATGGAGAACGAGTACCAGCTGCGCCTGAAGGACATGAACTACAATGAGAAAATGAAGGAGCTCACTGAGAAGTTCATCCAGGAGATGGAGTCCCTCAAGACCAAGAACCAGGTCAGTCAGCAGATCATCAACACACAGACAGACACATATTGTTACTTTGGTTTATAGTCACACGAGGAAGTATCATCTGAAAAAAAAGTATCCCAAAGTTTAGACTTGTGTATAGTGAATGTAAAGTATCCCAATGTTTAGACTTATAATAATAATAACAATAGTACATTTATATAGCGCTTTACCTCAGATGAGCCCAAAGCGCTTTACAATCAATTATTCATCAACAGACAACAAAAACAGCATTCAAGAATGACACCAACAACGCAAAGCAACTCTCTCTCTCTCTAACACACACACACACACACACACACACGCACGCGCACGCACACACACACACACACATTTATCGACGCCAACTCGTTCATACCCCATTCAGTAAGCCACAGCAACCGAGCCGCACGGACTGACCACATACACCAACACACATACACAAACACCCTCACACACAACGTACGCACGCAGACAGACACACACACACACACAGACACACACACACACACATGCGTGCACACACAACCCACAAAACCAAAACACACACAAGCACACATGTATGCACACATGCATGCTCACACACTCACACAACACACACTTCACACACACATATGGGACATTTTTACACAACACAAAACACAGCACACAAACCTCTTATTCAATCTTCCCTCACGTGCACACAACGATAGACACTGATCAAATATTTAGGGTGCAGCAGGAAAAAGATGGGTTTTAAGAGAGGTTTTGAATGAGGAGACTGATTTGGAGTGTCGGAGAGGAGAAGGCACAGAATTCCAAAGAGATGGTTTCTTGACAAGAAAAAGAACGTGGGCCAGCAGATTTGAGACGGATGGAGGGAAGGGAAAGGAGACGAGAATCAGAAGACGAACGTAGTTGGCGAGCTGGGACATAGAGATGAAGAAGATCAGAGAGATACAGGGGAGCTTGATCATTCAGTGACTTGAAGACGAGGAGGAGAATTTTGTAGTCAATACGTGATTGAACTGGGAGCCAATGTAGGGAACGAAGAACCGGAGTGATATGATCGTACCTAGGGGAGCGAGAAATGAGATGAGCAGTATTATTCTGGACCCGTTGGAGCTTAGAGATGAGAGTTGATGGACAGCCAGTGAATGTTTTTAGTATCGTTTATTGAGCCTGTGAATGTACATTATTATTTCCAAAGGAATGAATAAAGTTATTGAATTTAAATTTGAATATACTACAGTCTGTAAAATATAGTAAACCTGGTCTCTGTGGGGGAAAAAGACAAAAGCTGATCCAAGTCTGAATTGAAATATGAAATGCACACTCTATGTGCATCATCTACTATGTTGTCATCTACAGGTTCTAAAAACAGACAAGGACAAGGAGGAGGCCAAACACGAGGAAGAAATGGCTGAACTCATGGAAAAACATGCCAAAGAGCTGCAGGATTTGGGTATGTTAACTTACTCTGCATATGTGCATGAGTGTGTTTGTGTGGGTCTGTCTGTCTGTCTTTCCATTTGGTGTATGTCCTAACCTAAATGTCCTTGATGCTGTTATTTCTTTCCTGAATCTCTTTCTTCATGCGTTATTGTCTATACATCAAATGAACAAATTCATTTAACAACTGTTGCTTATGCAAAGGGCCAATAAACCATTCATATACTATAATGAAAACAAATAGCGTCAACAAAGCCATTCAACTACTAATGCTAACCCTAATGCTAGAGTCTGCCAACAAGCAGAGACTGATGCTAGAAAATGAGAAGCTCCAAAGACATGTGATTGATTATTTTGATTGACTGACTGATTGATTGGCTGCCCATAGAGTCTGCCAACAACCAGAAGCTGATTGATGCTGGAGTATGAGAAATTCCACTGACATGCGATTGATTATCTGACTGATTGATCGATTGATTGTCAGACTGATTGATTGACGCTTCACAGAGTCTGCCAACAACCAGAAGCTGATGCTGGAGTACGAGAAGTTCCAGGAGCAGCAGGCCAAGATGATGAAGATGCAGGAGGACTACGACCGACAGCTGCAGGAGATGGACGAGAGCAAGGAGCGCGCCCTGGAGGAGCTGACCGAGTACTACGAGACCAAGCTGCAGGAAATGACCACCAAGCTGGAACAGGTCAGTGGCACCATTGCACACACACAATATAGATTTCATGTTATATTGTTTATTGCATTGGATTCATGTAAGATTGTCTACTGCTGGTCTCAGACCAAGCTTTGACTATCATACGCAGAGTACTTTATCCAAAGTGAAACAAAAATCATTGCTGTTTATAGGAAACATCTTTTTTTCCCCATGCCATTTTTTTAATTCACTTCGCATATAGATTTTGTGTTTCGTCGAAATGTTCATTCTTGGAAATGCTGGACGAATGAAAAAAATTACTCTTTTTCCACATGAATTTTGTTATTGTTACTGATATCTATTCAAAATTTTAAAAAATCTTTATACAAAATCTACCCCATTGCTTACTTCTTTAGAGATTCGTTCCTTTTTCCATTAGTTGCAAATGTGTTTTGACTTTATAATTTCAATTTCTTCTGCACAGTCTAACGACGAGGCAAGGCAACAGAGCCGAGAGTACGAGGAAACCAAGAAGCAGATTGAGGAGGATGCGGACAGAGAGATCCTGGACATCAAGAACAAGTACGAACGGCGACTGCGCGATGAGAAGGAAGCCAACATGAGGCTGAAGGGAGAGACAGGCATCATGAAGAAGAAGGTGATGACAGTTTTGCTCTCTGCTTGTCTATCATTCTCTGTAATTAGAATAAGTGGCATATACTAGCAGTGATGGTCCCTGTGAGGAGCATTGAGCAATTATACAGCCCCATCCCACTCTTTTTGTATTTCCTTTGCATGTGCTCATCTGTTTGTTTATTTATTAGATGCCATCTAATCTTCAGCGTATTATCTGCACTTGAAATCTTGCAGAAGAATAAAGTGAAATGGAGGTGGGGGGAGGGGGAGGGGTTGCTGGGGAGGATGCAAACAATAACATGACTCAGTAAGTTTGTGATATTGAAAACTCCATGGAAAATGATATAGATCAGCATCTGTAATTAGGAGTCATTGACCCACATGGAAGTCAAGCAACTGGAGCATGTCATTATGTTTTTCCCCATTCTGCATAACTGTGACATGAAACCGTGTTAATATGCGATGCGCAGTTCACCAGCCTCCAGAAGGAGATCGATGACCACAAGGAGGAGATCAAGAAGCTGCAGGCGGAGACAGCCAAGCTGAACAACATCATCCGCAACCTGGAGAAGGACATCCAGGGCCTCAAGAAGGAGATCCAGGAGAGAGACGACACCATCCAGGACAAGGTCAGGATGTACACCATCACAGACATGACATAGAGACATACAAAGAGCAAATACATAGGTAGCATGCACAAACGCTTATGCATGCAAGCACTCAACTTGGGAAAGAACATCCAGAGCCTGAAGAGAAACATTCGGAAAGAGACGACATCATCCAAGACAAGATTTGGAAACGCTTCAGTATGGATGGAAAGACATACAAATTAACTGACAGAAAGACATGCACACAAAACATACATTCAACTTGGAAAATGGACATTAAGGTCCTGAAGAAATGGATTGATCCAGGAGACAACACTATCCAGGACAAGATCAATACCAGCATGAAGAGACTGACAGACATGCACACACATATACGCACACATGTGCAAACATTCATGCACACACACACACACATACACAAGCTTGTCTGTTTTCGTGTATGTACTAATACTTATACATTCACAATCATGGACACACACACACACACACACATGCATGTACACTTTGCACACATGCATGCACACACACACACATATACATTCAAACATACTTACTCACACACATACACACACAAACACACACATGCATGTTTGCCTAGTGGCTTTACTTACTGCATTGGGGGAGAATCTTTATCCACACTAAAACTAATAAAAGTTCCCTCAGCCCAGAAATCCCACCAATGTTGTGTTGCTGCTTCATTGTTTGCAGGAGAAGAGAATCTACGATCTGAAGAAGAAGAACCAGGAGCTGGAGAAGTTCAAGTTTGTGCTGGACTACAAGATCAAGGAGCTGAAGAAACAGATCGAGCCCCGCGAGAACGACATCAAGAACATGAAAGAGCAGATCCAGGAGGTGGGTTGGTTGGTTGTCACACCGTTTGTCTCATAGCATGGATGATTGTGGAGGAACAGTGAGAGAGAGTGTGTGCATGTATGTGTGAAGGAGAGAGAGCCCCGTGAGAACAATATCAAGTCAAGACCATGAAAGAACAGATCTAGGAGGTGGGTTGTTTGTCACACTGCTTGTTTCTGACAACTTTTATAGTGTTGTGTATGGAGGATCTGTGTGTGTGTGCATGCGTGCGTTCATATATGACTGACTTATTGTGGTGCACATGAATAATTAGTGCTTAAATCTGCTTGTGAACTGTTGCAAATTCAGTTAAAAGAGAATGCTCTTGAAATGTGTTTGTTATTGGAAAACATGACAGTGAAGAAAACATGGGCAATTATGAATGCCAAAGCCAATGCATGGAAATCAACATCAAACGCTTGTCTTACCACTAAATGCGCCTTCTGTAGCTTTATAAGATAGGATTTCTTCTTTCAAGGGTCTGTCAGTTGCAGGGCTTAATTATTAATTTTGCAAATATACAAATCTTGTTTTCAAAGCTGGAAGAAAATCCTCACACATCAGACAGCAAAAGAATTGTTGATCAGAAGGGTGGCTTATAGTTTTAGAATGTTCTCACTTAATGTTGGTCCAAACCTGCCTACATTTGCTACAACAAAATGATGTCATTGCTTTCTGTGTCCAGAATGTTTGTACACCCCAATATATTCCCAAAACCAGAAGCCAGATTTCCGGGCACCCTGAAAAGCAGAAGCCACATTTTGGACCACTCCAAAAACCGGAAGTCATATTTTCGTCCATTTCCAAAACTGAAAGCCACATTTTGGGTCACTCCCAAAACTGAAACCACATGTTGGGCCATTCCCAAAACTGAAACCACATGTTAGGCCATTCCCAAAACTGAAAGGTACATGTTGGGCCACTCCCAAAACTGAAAGCCCCATTTTGGTCCACTCCCAAAACTGAAAGCCCCATTTTGGGCCATTCCCAAAACTGGAAGCCACATTTGGGGCCATTTCCAAAACTGAAAGCCACATTTTGGGCCATTCCCAAAACTGGAAGCCACATTTTGGGCCATTCCCAAAACTGGAAGCCACATTTTGGGCCATTCCCAAAACTGGAAGCCACATTTGGGGCCATTTCCAAAACTGAAAGCCACATTTTGGGCCATTCCCAAAACTGGAAGCCACATTTTGGGCCATTCCCAAAACTGGAAGCCACATTTTGGGCCATTCCCAAAACTGGAAGCCACATTTTGGGCCATTCTCAAAACTGAAAGCCACATTTAGGGCCATTCCCAAAACTGAAAGCCACATTTTGGGCCACTCCCCAAATCAGAAGCCACATTTTGGGCCAATCCCGAAATCAGAAGCCACATTTTGGGCCAATCCCAAAACCGGAAGCCACATTTTGGGCCACTCCAAAAACAGGAAATCTGGTGTAAGCTGGGGGAACACACACACACCCTCCCCTAAAAATGCCTGCTCTATGTGTAATGCATTCCAGATGGAGAGCGAGCTGGAGCGGTTCAACAAGCAGAACACCCAGCTGGAGCTGAACATCACAGAGCTGCGACAGAAGCTGAAGGCCACCGACAAGGAGATGCACCAGGAGAGACAGAGGGTAGGCACACCCTTTCTCTTGTTTAACAAGCGCTTTTCAAATAGAAGGCAAATTCTACTTTTTTCCGCATAGGGCCAAGAGTGAGAGAGAGTTAGTTTGGTGTTGCTAAGTTTAGAGCTTAAAGAATAAGTGCTCTAGAAATTGTCTTAATAAATAAAACAAGAGAAAGAGAGAACTGACATTTCAGTCTCTATTATCTTTCAGTCTTTATGCTCAATAATCAAATGGCAATGTTCACATTTTTTTCTTCTAAAGAGTAGATGATATATAAAGCTTACACATAAAAATAATAAAAATATGGAAGGCAATCTTTCAACGAGACAGTTGAGAATATTGAGTCTACACTCACATTCAGTAACAACAGGCACAAACTCACTAACCATGTTGAAGCACAGACTGACTAACCATGTTGAAGTACAAACTGACTAACCATGTTGAAGTACAAACTCACTAACCATGTTGAAGCACAGACTGACTAACCATGTTGAGGCACAAACTGACTAACCATGTTGAAGCACAAACTAACCATGTTGAAGCACAGACTGACTAACCATGTTGAAGTACAAACTCACTAACCATGTTGAAGCACACTGACTAACCATGTTGAAGTACAAACTAACCATGTTGAAGCACAGACTGACTAACCATGTTGAAGCACAGACTGACTAACCATGTTGAAGCACAGACTGACTAACCATGTTGAAGCACAGACTGACTAACCATGTTGAAGCACAGACTGACTAACCATGTTGAAGCACGAACTCACTAACCATGTTGAAGCACAAACTCACTAACCATGTTGAAGCACAGACTGACTAACCATGTTGAAGCACAGACTGACTAACCATGTTGAAGCACAGACTGACTAACCATGTTGAAGCACAGACTGACTAACCATGTTGAAGCACAGACTGACTAACCATGTTGAAGCACAGACTGACTAACCATGTTGAAGCACAGACTGACTAACCATGTTGAAGCACAGACTAACTAACCATGTTGAAGTACAAACTAACCATGTTGAAGCACAGACTGACTAACCATGTTGAAGCACAGACTCACTAACCATGTTGAAGCACAGACTCACTAACCATGTTGAAGCACAGACTGACTAACCATGTTGAAGCACAGACTGACTAACCATGTTGAAGTACAAACTAACCATGTTGAAGCACAAACTAACCATGTTGAAGCACAGACTGACTAACCATGTTGAAGCACAAACTCACTAACCATGTTGAAGCACAGACTGACTAACCATGTTGAAGCACAGACTCACTAACCATGTTGAAGCACAAACTGACTAACCATGTTGAAGCACAGATGACTAACCATGTTGAAGCACAAACTCACTAACCATGTTGAAGCACAGACTGACTAACCATGTTGAAGCACAGACTGACTAACCATGTTGAAGCACAGACTGACTAACCATGTTGAAGCACAGACTGACTAACCATGTTGAAGCACAGACTGACTAACCATGTTGAAGCACAGACTGACTAATCACGTTGAAGCACTGACTGACTAACCATGTTGAAGCACAAACTAACCATGTTGAAGCAAACTCACTAACCATGTTCAAGCACAAACTAACCATGTTGAAGCACAGACTGACTAACCATGTTGAAGCACAAACTAACCATGTTGAAGCACAGACTGACTAACCATGTTGAAGCACAGACTGACTAACCATGTTGAAGCACAAACTCACTAACCATGTTGAAGCACAGACTGACTAACCATGTTGAAGCACAGACTGACTAACCATGTTGAAGTACAGACTGACTAACCATGTTGAAGCACAAACTCACTAACCATGTTGAAGCACAGACTGACTAACCATGTTGAAGCACAGACTGACTAACCATGTTGAAGCACAGACTGACTAACCATGTTGAAGCACAGACTGACTAACCATGTTGAAACACGAACTCACTAACCATGTTGAAGCACAAACTCACTAACCATGTTGAAGCACAGACTGACTAACCATGTTGAAGCACAGACTGACTAACCATGTTGAAGCACAGACTGACTAACCATGTTGAAGCACAGACTGACTAACCATGTTGAAGCACAGACTGACTAACCATGTTGAAGCACAGACTGACTAACCATGTTGAAGCACAGACTGACTAACCATGTTGAAGCACAAACTAACCATGTTGAAGCACAGACTGACTAACCATGTTGAAGCACAAACTCACTAACCATGTTGAAGCACAGACTGACTAACCATGTTGAAGCACAGACTGACTAACCATGTTGAAGCACAAACTGACTAACCATGTTGAAGCACAGATGACTAACCATGTTGAAGCACAAACTGACTAACCATGTTGAAGCACAGACTGACTAACCATGTTGAAGCACAAACTAACCATGTTGAAGCACAGACTGACTAACCATGTTGAAGCACAAACTCACTAACCATGTTGAAGCACAGACTGACTAACCATGTTGAAGCACAGACTGACTAACCATGTTGAAGCACAGACTGACTAACCATGTTGAAGCACAGACTGACTAACCATGTTGAAGCACAGACTGACTAACCATGTTGAAGCACAAACTAACCATGTTGAAGCACAGACTGACTAACCATGTTGAAGCACAAACTAACCATGTTGAAGCACAGACTCAAGACTAACCATGTTGAAGCACAGACTGACTAACCATGTTGAAGCACTAACCATGTTGAACTGACTAACCATGTTGAAGCACAGACTGACTAACCATGTTGAAGCACAAACTCACTAACCATGTTGAAGCACAGACTGACTAACCATGTTGAAGCACAGACTGACTAACCATGTTGAAGCACAGACTGACTAACCATGTTGAAGCACAAACTCACTAACCATGTTGAAGCACAGACTGACTAACCATGTTGAAGCACAAACTCACTAACCATGTTGAAGCACAAACTCACTAACCATGTTGAAGCACAGACTGACTAACCATGTTGAAGCACAGACTGACTAACCATGTTGAAGCACAAACTCACTAACCATGTTGAAGCACAAACTGACTAACCATGTTGAAGCACAAACTCACTAACCATGTTGAAGCACAAACTCACTAACCATGTTGAAGCACAAACTGACTAACCATGTTGAAGCACAGACTGACTAACCATGTTGAAGCACAACTCACTAACCATGTTGAAGCACAAACTCACTAACCATGTTGAAGCACAAACTGACTAACCATGTTGAAGCACAGACTGACTAACCATGTTGAAGCACAAACTGACTAACCATGTTGAAGCACAGACTGACTAACCATGTTGAGGCACAAACTCACTAACCATGTTGAAGCACAAACTAACCATGTTGAAGCACAGACTGACTAACCATGTTGAAGCACAAACTCACTAACCATGTTGAGGCACAAACTCACTAACCATGTTGAAGCACAGACTGACTAACCATGTTGAAGCACAGACTCACTAACCATGTTGAAGCACAAACTGACTAACCATGTTGAAGCACAAACTCACTAACCATGTTGAAGCACAAACTCACTAACCATGTTGAAGCACAGACTGACTAACCATGTTGAAGCACAGACTGACTAACCATGTTGAAGCACAGACTGACTAACCATGTTGAAGCACAAACTAACCATGTTGAAGCACAGACTGACTAACCATGTTGAAGCACAGACTGACTAACCATGTTGAAGCACAGACTCACTAACCATGTTGAAGCACAGACTGACTAACCATGTTGAGGCACAAACTCACTAACCATGTTGAAGCACAGACTGACTAACCATGTTGAAGCACAGACTCACTAACCATGTTGAAGCACAGACTGACTAACCATGTTGAAGCACAGACTGACTAACCATGTTGAAGCACCTCTGTACCGATGAATGACTGGTGGTGGTGTTGATCCTGATGCAGGTGCGTGATGTGGAGGCAGTGGTGCGCCGCTTCAAGACGGATCTGCACAACTGTGTGGGCTACATCCAGGACCCCAAGATGCTCAAGGAGAGCATCAAGGCCCTGTACCAGAAACATGTGCAGGAAGACATTGTGAGTAACTTTAAATATTAATCAACTTTTTGTTTCTTTCATTATGATGATTGATTTGCAATCATAGTTTTAAAGGCATGCGCCAAGCAAGAATTTTCAATGGAGGAACACTAATAAGTCGTGAGGCTTAGGTTTTAGTCAGTCACATTTATACTATACTACGAGTCAGCCTTCTCTGCAAAGCCATTTGATTTGATGTTGTTATAGCCACACTGATTTGAAGGATGGAAGAGGGGTAGAAATTGTAGGCTGACAGTTAAGTTTTCATTTGATGCACC
This sequence comes from Phymorhynchus buccinoides, assembly GCA_017654935.2. Classification (NCBI taxonomy): domain Eukaryota; kingdom Metazoa; phylum Mollusca; class Gastropoda; order Neogastropoda; family Raphitomidae; genus Phymorhynchus; species Phymorhynchus buccinoides. The sequence continues at coordinate 57,550,381 of CM065681.1, read as the reverse complement.
ACACACACAAGCACACAATGTTTGATTAAAGGTATCTTTATTTAATTTGTCAAACAAATAGGATGAGGGTAAGGCAGGTATAAGGGAGAGAAGAAAAAAAGGAGACACTCAGTGGGCATGTATTTGTGGTCACTGGTGTGTGTGTGTGTGTGCATACATGCATTTAATGAACATGTTAACCATAGTTACAAAACAGACATACATGTAAATGTGTTTCTCCAGACTTATAAAAGAAAACAAAGAGATCTACATCACCTTGGTTCTCACTAATGTCTACATATTCTCTTTTTCACTGTACAGACCGAGTCGGCCAGTGTGGATGCTGACATCCAAAAAGAGTTCAGTCGGCAGAAGGAGCATCTGGAACGTTCCGTCGCTTCCCTGCGCAAAAAGCTGGAGAAAGACTCTGAGATCCACAAAGCTGACAATGTCCGAATCATGCAGGTCAGACGATAAGGAACGTTGATACCCAAATTTAGGAACTTTGAAACTGATATTGACAATCTTTGAAATTGAAATGCAGGAACCTTGAAACTTAAATTGAGGAATTTTGAAATTGAACTGAGAATGCAGAGTTGTCTCCATGGAGGTGAAATTATCATACAGCAAATTTACTTTTAATCATTTTGTAACATTTGTGTATACTTTCATATATTTCTTTGGAATTTCATTTCTATAAAATGGATGACATTTAGCAAGGCCAAGTCATCTTTTGTTTTCTTGTGTTGTGTGATATTAGTACAGACAAAAAAACAAGTGTGTATGTGAGAGAGAGAGAGAGAGAGAGAGAGAGAGAGAGAGAGAGAGAGAGAGAGAGAGAGAGAGAGAGAGAGAGAGAGGACAGAGTCTGAGAAAGAGAGACAGCAATAACCTCCCACACCGTTTTGACCACACACAAACTTACATGCTGTGTTGTGGTGATGGCAGGAGAATGTGTCACTGATCAAGGAAATCAACGACCTGCGTCGTGAGCTGAAGATGTGCCGCACGCACATCCACGACATGGAGGCCGCGCTGGGCCTGCACAGCAAGAAGAACAAGAAGGGAGGCGACTCCACCGCCCTGGCCCAGCTGGCCGCCAAACAGCCCTCTGCCATCATGGAGCAGAAGTTAGACGAACAGGTCAGTAGAGTTAGACGGGCAGTCAGTAGAGTTAGACGGACAGTCAGTAGAGTTAGATGGACAGTCAGTAGAGTTAGACGAACAGTTAGCAGAGTTAGACAGTCAGTAGAGTTAGACAGTCAGTACAGTTAGACGAACAGTCAGTAGAGTTAGACAAACAGTCAGTAGAGTTAGACGAACAGGTCAGTAGAGTTAGACAGTCAGTCAGTAGAGTTAGACGAACAGGTCAGTAGAGTTAGACAGACAGTCAGTAGAGTTAGACGGGCAGTCTGTAGAGTTAGACAAACAGTCAGTAGAGTTAGACGGACAGTCAGTAGAGTTAGACGGACAGTGAGTAGAGTTAGACGAACAGTGAGTAGAGTTAATTGACCACAGACACTAACAATGGTGTGTACCGTCCATCAGGTGAAGATCATCGACATGCAGCGCATGGAGATCAAGCGGTTACGGCAGGAGAACCAGGACCTGGAGCAGAACGGTTCTCGCCCCCCGTCAGGCCCCACACTGCCCCCTATGCAGGCCGTCATGTAACGGAGAGACCCTCATCATCAGCGCCTCAATCAACCTCCCTCTAACAGCAACAGTGCTAGTAGACAACTGACTGCATTTCATTCACCTTCACCACTGGGTGGTTGATGACTGACTGAAATTATGTGAAGAACAAATTGTGATGAGACTCTCTGGTACGGTCATTGATTATCATCGTGTTTGCCTTATTATTTTGAAAATAATGTTGAGAACTCGTCATTATGAGATGTTTAGTGTAAGTTATGGAATCTAGGAAGATGTTTACTTTATGTCGTAGATTGTGTGTTTGTTATCTCGATTATTTCAGCTCTAGCAAGTTTCTTTTTTTTGTTTTTAAAAATCTACTATACGTACGTTTTTCTCCTTGTTTTCCAGTAAAGTTCGTTTGTAAGCCTTGAAGAATACGAAGGAGGCTTTTTGGGTTGAATTATGTCAGTGATTTTTTTTTTATAAGGTGTGCATAATGAAAACAAATTAACAACAAAAAAGATTGAAATAGGTTGTTTGTTATCTGAAAAGTATTTTAAAGCCAGAGAATGCTTGATAGTTTTATTATTTCCCTCTATTTCTTTCCTTAATCCAAACTCTCCCTTCTTCTTTACCCCCCTCCACACTTTTCGTCTTTCTGTCCCAACATTCTTCCCCCTTCCCTTCATCCCCACCCTCCCCCCTTTGCCCTCTCTTAGTCCATAAACTGTTGATGTTGGTAGACTGACTGTGATAACATGATGCATGGGGAAGCATCTGCCCTTTTTACTTTAAAAAAAATTATCATTTATGTTTTATAAATGTGACCATGAGTGAGCAATGTGTGCAGATTATTTGTTTCTGTGATGTCACAGTTCTCACAAAGTAAAACACAGCTCATCTTTTTCTTTAAATATTATTTTAAAAACATTTTTTTATTAATATGCTGAACAAATTCCACTTTGAAACGACAGTATATGGAAATAAAAGTTTGTTTATCTTATGAACCAGTATAGTCTTGTTTGTTGTCTGTACATTGCAAGTATTTTGAAATATTCCATGATGATAACTGTGTTGTATATAATTACTTTATACATATAAAAAAAGGATGATGTGAATAAATTTCATTTTATAAAAAAAAAGATAGTTCTTGCCATTTTTGTTTGGTAAATTCAGAGTGTTTTGTCTACATCAAACATGTTTACATAAGTACTCACCAAGCAACAACAAAATCACACACACACACACACACAAACGATACTAGGTTCCACATCATTCCATCAACAGCTATGAGCGTCTGAAGAGTCGCCATGTAAAATTTAAAACAGAGTTTATATACAGTGGAATCCGCTTAATCGGCCACTTTTGGGACCAGGAAAAATATGTCTAATAAAGCAAATCGGCCGATAAAACAAACATCGAGATACTGTATGACGCAATTATGCAAGTCAAAAGCAATGACGTCAAAATTAAATGTTGCAGTTCAAATTCAAATTCTTTCCCTTTTTGTGATGTGTGTGTGTGTGTGTTTATTAATCCTACAACTTGACAGAAGCACGAGTAAAAGACAATGATTTTGTTTTCTTGAGTGATTTTAACGCCATGCAGGGTCTTTCAATTGACAACAGCTCACCTTCCAACTTCACACTCAACCATGTAAACGTCAAAAGCGTGTTGTCAGTTTGTCTGCCTCTGTTGTTCTCCCTTTCAAAAAGGGGTAAAGAGGAAAAATTAGAGAGAAAAAGTGGCCAATAAAGCGAAATTGAAGATTTCAGCTTTGGCCGTAAAAACGAACAAAATAACACATGCTTAAGAAGAAAAAATTCCGTTCCAAAGGAAATTGGCCAATTAAGCGGCTTCGATGGCCAATTAAACGGCTTCCACTGTAGTTCAGCAACCACCTCCCTACACTCAAAAACAAAACAAAAGCTATAATTTTATATTGAAGCAAATATGGTCATGTGTGTTTGCTTGTGCCCACAAAAACAGAAACCTCTTAACTACAAAGACAGAAACCTCTTAACTTTTGCACAATCACAAAGAAACAAATGGTCATCTTATGAGCTTTATTGCAGACACATTGAAATGAACAGAACCTAAATAATAAACTTTGTCCAAGACTGACCGTTATGAACTTAATCTGAACAAAAACTCACTCTCCAAATCACCCTGTAAAGCTAATAAATATCTCAAATTCCTTTTAAAGAACACATTTAAAAACACCAACAAACAACTTATAAAACAAACAGAAAAAGACAATAATGGTCTGTTATGTGAAAATTAGAAATATCACAAACATCAAGTCTTTCAAAACAAAATCAAACATAAAGCTTTTATACCACTCAACAGCATAATGTTGTCTTCTACACAATCAATAGTTTGCATCGAAATCTAGATCATCAACCGATGAACAAGCGTCAATTAATCTTTTCACATTTAAAAACCCCCCAAATTCCAGTGCAACTTATCTGATTTTACACAGACAATGCAAATGAAAGTAAGAGATGTGACCTTATTGAAAAGTCGCCCCCAAAGTCAAATACATACTTTTTACTTCACTTCATGGTCATGGTGTTTCTTTCACAAAGATATTAATTTTAAACAGACATGTGAAACTTAAAGGAGTACCGGTAAATGAGGACAAAGCAGTAATAAAAATCAAACTTGTATGCTAATGAGATTTCTATAAATTTGAAGAAAAAATTCACTTTTCAGCATTCATTTTGAATGCTTTCAGAATAATTTAATGTATACATCCAGGTCTTTTGATGTAACATTAACAATTTTGATTTTGTATTTTTTAGTTTTGTGAAAATATTGTTCAGTTACTTAATTTTTGGTTTGTTTGTGCATGGTGTAAATGCACATCTGGAACTCTGTTGCATTGCTTCTGTATGTCACCTTCTCTCTGAACATGCTACTAAAACTCCCATTTCTGCCTTTGTTCTCTCTCGTCTTGTAAGTCTCTTCTCTCTGGTTGCCCTCAGAACATCCTCGTCAAATTGCAGAAGGTTCAAACCAATGCTGCACGCCTTGTTCTACGACAGTCTAAATCTTCTCATGCCACTCCCATGCTTCAGTCTCTGCATTGGCTCCCTGTTGAAAAACGGATCGATTACAAGCTCTCTCTGCTGTGCTTTAAATCCCTGAACAGTCTTGCTCCTTCCTATCTGGCTGGTCTTCTGAATGTCTATACTCCATCTACACAGCTACGCTCCTCCTCTGACTCTCACATCCTTCAGATCACACGTTAGTTTCAGGACTCTTGGTGAGCGTTCTTTCTCTTTCCAGGCTCTTTCTAGTGTGTGTGTTTGTGCATGTGTGGTGTTCTTGCTGGTGATCTATACGTTGTCAATTATTTATGCTATTTATTATTATTATTTATATTATTATTTTGTAAGCGCTCAGGGCTTTTTTAGATTAAGCGCAACATGTTTATTATTACTATTATTATTATTATATAACAATTATGCTGATCTGATAAAAGCAACAAACATGATAACAAAAACACCAGATGAAATCTATTTGAACAGCAACTACAATGAAATTATATAGAATCTACATTCAGGAACAAGAGCAAATAAATTCAGATGGTATCTGTCAAATCAATAGTAACAATAATATAAACTTTAGAATAATGTAAACTAAAAATTCTGCAGACAAACAAAATCCAACTATTATGCACAACAACAAAAAGTGCCAGGGACCAATTTACAAATAAATCTGTGGTATCATCCAATCAACCATAACAACTATTTATGAAATAATAATACAGCACACTACACAAGCACTATGGAATTTTAAGAAACGGCAAACATAAACGCTGTTGATCTTAACAGCAGGTCCAGTTCATGCAGCACCCCCTCTGCCTCACAACAGGAAGGGAATGATGGAAGAACGTTGGCGTGGATAGTTGGTGAACTCCTTGACGTAGTTGCGATGCTTCCCCTTGGCCCACACTGACATCTGGTAGAATCCAGCCAGCATGAACAGGCCCGCTGGGGGAAAAAAGAAATAAAACAAAAACAATCAAACCCATTGCGTGGTGGCAATGTCGCGGACTACTGGCTGGGAGTGGGAGGTCTTGGGGTTTAAACCCATCAGAGGCGAGGCTTTCTTCGGTCCTGGATCGACTCCTACCCAGCGTGAGTGGCTATGGGGTCAATGGGAAGACTAAAATGGCAAACCACGCAGTCAAGCTTCATCTGCTTAACGGATGCGATCCTGAGAGTGTTGCTCTAATTTCATGACCAACGCTATAATGTTTTTAGTTCTCGGGCCTGGTTAACACCAGGATACCATTATGAAAGGAAGCGTAGAGTACAGCCCTGTCATGTAGTCTCAGACTAAATAATAATACAGCACACTACACAAGCACTATGGAATTTTAAGACCGACACGGAACTCCATAGCATCATCATCTTCATAGTCATCTGCCTCATTTCCATCGATCATCAAAAATGAAAAAAAATAATCTCTAATACTGTGGCCTTGCATGCCCTGTTCTCATGGTGGCCTCAGTATTTATTTCCAATCCAGTCTATGTCCTTGGTTCATTCTGGTCAAAGTCATGAGGATCAGTATGTCCCAGGGAGCTGTCAATGGAATGTCATGGTGGCTTCGTGACTAAGACATTATTGTCATCAGTAGGGGACTTAGTAGGTGGTGTCCTGCGTATCTTAGCTCAGAACAGGTTCCAAAGTGACTCAGCAGCAGTGCAATGTTTCCTCAGTTAGTTGCCTCCTGATGGCCTAGATTCGCTTCCCTTGAACTTTTGGTTTCGGATTCCGTGACCTGATGAGCCAGGGTGTGGCTGCTGGTTGGGATTCGGAATGAGCGGCATACAGTGGCATTGCTCCCATGCTGCTTATTCCGAATCCCAACCAGCAGCCACACCCATGGCCCAGAAGATGGGACTGCAACCCCCCACCCCCCGATGAAACCCTAATTATGTAAACCACAACTGATTTTAATGTTTAATGGTGTGTGTGTATAAGTGTGAGTGTGTATGGGTGGTTCTGTTCATGTGCATGTGTGTGTGCATGTAAAAATATGAATCTACAGAATCCACTTCATATACAAGGCCTGTTCGAAATACTCTACCGTATTCATTGGAACATAAGGCGCACCTTAACCTTTAGCACACTGCATTTATTTTGACGTTCCGTACTCTGCAACTGCATTCTTTTTGAGGCAATGAAAAACGCCTACACCCACTTGATTGAAATTGCTGTAATTTTCTCTATTTGCTGTGTGCAGACTTGATTATTGGAATACTAATAGGAAAATGATTATGGAAAGTTTTGATGCTATGCATTTTTTTTTTTTTTTTTTTTGCTGTCCCATCTTCTGGGCTGTACAGTGGCGTTGCTCCCACGCCGCTCGTTCCGAATCCCAATTCGCAACTACACCCGGGTTTGTTCAAGTCGCAGAAACCGAGATCAGCAGTCCAAGGGGAGCGAATCTATGTTAGGCCATCAGGAGGTAACCAACCGAGGAGACACTGCACTTCTGCTGAGTCACTTCGGTGGAGTTCAGTGGAGCCTGTTCAGGATACCACCTACTAAGCCCCCTACTGAACACTATTCTCTTTGTCATGGAGCCAGCGTGACTGAGGTCCTCCTCCGAGGGCGCCACCACGACCGTCCACCGACAGCTCCCCAGAACACACTGATCCCCATGACTTTGACCCGAACGCACCAAGGCATAGACTGGATTGGAAACCGAAACTGAGGTCACCATGAGAGCAGGGCATGCAAAGCCACAGAATTTGAGACATTTTTTAATTTTATGATTGATGGAAAATGAGGTTGATGATAACGATGATGATGATGCTATGGAGTTCCGTATCGGTCTGAGACTGCATGGCAGGGCTGTATTCTACGCTTCCTTTCATAATGATATGCGTTAACCAGGCCCGAGAACTACAGACACCTGCAGTGTTGGTCTTGCAATTAGAGCAATACTCAGAATCGCATCCGTTAAGCGGATGAAACTCGACTGTGTGGTTTCAGTCTTCCCATTGAGCCCATAGCCACTCACTCTGGGTAGGAGTCGGTCCAGGACCGAAAAAAACCTCGCCTCTGATGGGATTCGAACCCAAGACCTCCCAGCCAGTAGTCCGCGACGCTAACCACTACACCACGGTGGCTGGTTGCTATGCATTTTGTTGTCCGTGTATGCTTTGCAGTTGAAAAAAAAAAAAAAGAAGCAAAAACAACAAAGCGAAAGTGTTGACTTACTGTTTCAGAGTGAGTGCAGAATGCTTCTGAGTTGCCCACTGACTAATACAGTCATGTCCAGGATCACTTTTAACTAAATAACTCGCAGAAATATCATTAAGAATGTCACGAAAGGTGAAATTTCCTCCAAATTCAACCTAGTAGACAAAATCGGCACAGATTCAAAATTGCGGCTCAAATCGATATCAGGAACATTTCATTGAGTCACAGGGGAGAGTATCTACTCGGCGACAGTGCGCCTACAGCATGCTAAAGGTTAATATAAAGCGCACCCCACAAATTTTAAATGATATTTGGATTTTGTTCTTATATTTTCTTGTTATATTATTATTCATATTATAAGGCGCAGGGGTCTCAGTCTGGGGGAAATCTATCACCTTATAGTAAAACAAATATGGTAGTTTTGCTATAAAAACCAATGGTTGAAAATACAAATGCTGAACAAATAGGTGGAGTGGAAGGAATAAGAAGGAAACCAGAAATCAAAAGCAAACTAGCTTACCAGCAGTCCAAGGGAAGCGAATCTATGTTGGGCCATCAGGAGGCAACCAAAACTTACCAGCAGTCCAAGGGAAGCGAATCTATGTTGGGCCATCAGGAGGCAACCAAAACTTACCAGCAGTCCAAGGGAAGCGAATCTATGTTGGGCCATCAGGAGCAACCAAAACTCCACAATTGTTTTACATTTTCATATTGATAGACAAAACACGAAGGCACTGAAAAGGAAATTATGCTCAAAATCATCTGTTGTGCACAGCAGACAAGAAAAACTGTTATGAAAGTAGCTTTCTAAAAGAAGAAAAAGGGGGGTAGGGAAGGGGAGGATAGAGCATAAAGACAACTAAAAAACACCAACATGTTCAATGAAGGCAGAACATTCATAACAATGGTGTTGCAGAGTATGGCAACAAACACACTGTTACAATAGCTGCTTCAAAATTGAACCCATCAGCATTAGGTGGTACAATTAAACATAATTGTATGTGATTCTTTGCAGCATTTCACAACAATAATATGCGGACAGATACAAGTAAAAACAAACAAGTGAGTCACTGAGTGGCCTCGTAGCTGTCGTTGGGGCAGGACACCAGATGGGATAGACGGCAAACAGACAAATACAAGGTAGATGTCATAAAGCTGTCCTCACCTGGCAGACACTGGGTCATTACGGTGAAAGAGGTCCAGGCCATGGCTTCGTAGGTGTAGTTGGGGCAGGACACCAGACGGAACAGCCAGGTGAAAGGGTTGCAACTGGCGTAGGGGATCTTGCGCACCTTGGAGCCTGGCAGAGCAAACAACCACCAACATCATCGATGGAGAATAAGAAAACTGGTGAAAATGAAATTGAACCTGATTAGAACAAGAAAGAAGCTTTTAACCCTCTTATATTCAGATTGCTTGAGACCAAACTTCTGCTAGATTTCGTATTATTTTGGCAAATGTAGCCCAAAATGGGTTAGTGTGGTTTATGCTTCACCATTACTAGAAATAAATGTCTACAGCCATGACATTTTGCATGTGTGGTCATGAGGCTTTGTTCTCGGGTGTGAAGTGTGTTTTGTGTGTCTCAGACTGAAGGGTCATGTCATTGTCAACTAAATGTCACCAAATGTGTCACATATTATGGTTAACATTGTAAAACAGTGCACTGACATGCAGTTTATTCATGCGCATGCACTTTACTAGGGTGAAAATGAAAGCTGAAGCCTACCTGACCTAGTCTGTTCTCTGTCCGTCGCTTCAGTTCATTCATACTGCTAATCCAGTGAGTGACACAGAAAATTGTCAACTGTCACCAATAAAACCTATTTGGATGTAGTTCAAACCACAACTGTACATTGTGTGTATACACTTCCACACACTGTAATACACTTTATAAAATACACACACACACTCAACCAGAGCTGTACAGTGATAAGTCACAGTGTGTACCACCATTGTCGTTGTGTCATTAGTGTCACCCCATCACATAGGTGTGCATGCCCCACCCCCACCCCCTACCCCCTCCACACACTCTACTACTGTGTCAAGGTAGTCACAAAAAACATTCATCTTGTGATAACAGAGAACTAGCTGACAGAAGAGCACAGTCATGTAGGCCAAAGACGGACTGTCACTGTCGCTTGATGCTCATCACAATCACCATGTAGGCCCAGGCATTTCGTCTGCTGTGACCCTCCAAAGTGGGTCAAGTGTGGGCCTTTGTTTACTTGCTTGTGTGTTGCGCATCTGTTTGTTTTGTCTGCTGCTGTTTTGGAAGTGTTTGGAAGTGCGTGTATAGGCCAGTTGGTTATCGAAATGCATGCCGTGCTGCATGCCGTACCGAGGGCGCCATTTTGTTTGAAGTGATGCTAGCTGAATGTTGACAACTTGACTTCAGAATTGCTAACGTTTTTCTCTAAACCACCTCCTAAATCCACATCACTCTTCATGGTCATATTTTTCCATTTCTTCAATAATATTATCCTACTCATCTTCCGAAATGCCGAGAAATCCTTACAATCACACACAGTAGCGCTAGAGCAGATGACAAATTCGGTCCCACGCTTTCATTTACAACTGCTACACGCAAGCAGTTTGGGCTCTTTGTCTGTGAATGGACGTGAATTACTATCCCATAATACGAGAAGCAGTTTCATTGGTCTGTCCCAAGGATGCTACCAACTTTTTGGTTAATTCTACACACTTTCACAGGGTCTGCACGTGATGGAAAACTACCAGATTGAAGGTCAAGGCCAGTTACGCTGTGAAAACATAGGGGGGTATTGGAGAATTCCCGTAACGTTACGATGTGAATGCGAGAGGGTTAATCTTAGTGGTACAGCTATATTGTTCAGCATTTGAAAGAAATATGGGGTCAGTAGAGATCCAACATGAAGGAGTGGTCAGTGTTTCTCCATGCTTTTTGACAAGTCTGATTTCTCTTTTCTTCACCTTTTTCTCTTTTGTTCTTTGGTCAAGCAGGGTCAATTTCCAACACAATTACATCTGAGTTTTTTTATATCAGGGGTTTGCAGCTTGAAAAGCCTTATGTTCGTCGTTTTAAAAAAAAAACTTTCATTGTTACCAACTATTTGGGATTTGGTCTGATGGAATCATGTCCAAAATCTTCATTTGTGCATACACTGTATTTGACATTTTCTCAACATTTTCATGAAGTATAAGCAGCTGACGGAAATAAATAACAGAAAGACTAAATCAAACCAACCAACCAATGCGTTTATACATCATTTTCAATAAGATCAGCAGCATGAAAGGTCAATTACTTTAACCCTTTCACCGCCAGCCATTTTTCAGCCCAAAAATACCATTAAACTTAACTTGGTAGAGAAAAAAAATCTGCAATATTGGGAATTCCTCTGTGACATGCATAACATTAGGCCTATCCTTACCTCCCAAAATTAAGAAAATGGGATCGTCGAATAACAGGCCCTGATTTGATGCCTTTTGGTGACATGGGTGTTAAACCATTGTGGTGCATTAATGCGACATCGGCGGCAAAAGGGTTAATGTCATACTTTCATGACTCTGAATATAGATTTATTATCTCAAATATGGTTTTTTTCATTTTTTAAAATTAAAAACACAGAAAGAATGTACCTTTGAGTCATGTATGTTACTTTATAAAATGGATATGAAGAGCTTACAACAAAGGCAGCTTGGTTTTACCTGCAGGTCTCAAGTTACGAAGAGCCAGATGAATGGAGAAGTTCCCTAGCTCTGCAACCTGCATGCAACAGAAATAGCAGAGAGCCTTTAAATATAAAGACACTGGTTTCATGTTGATCAGAGATTAAGAGAAAAAAGAAGAGAGAGAGAAACAAAAATCACATTGAATAAACATAAATATACAAACAGCAGAAGAAAAACAAAACAAATGTGAATAACTATTTATTTTCAGCAAATATTTCAGACCCACTTGTCCTTTGACGATGCCTATCTCTTTACACCAGAAAGTCACATGTAAAAGGCATGCAGAATGAATAAAAGAATGATTATAGAATAGTCAGATACACAAAAGAGAAAAAATGTAAAGCTGGAGGGTTAGAGCTGTCTAACTTAGACAGCCAGAGGTGCACACACAAACTGATATATAGACAAACTATCAGGATTACCAAATTAATTTAAAAAACACACACAAAAACAAGCGAGACAGAAAAAAGGCAGACGACTATACTCACAACAAAGGCCGCTAGTCCCGAGTACACCTGCACATCTCCATAGGCTGCAATAAACAGATCAGAACAAGGGTGTAATCCTCCTGTTTACATCTTCATAGCCCTTTTCCCTCTCACCAAACATACAGAGGTTTATAATTATGTTGTCAGGTGAAAGCCACAAGGCACAATCAACCTATCTGGCTTTGTTCCTTTTGTTAGTACCTTCTGGCTTTGTTCCTTTTGCGTTAGTACCTTCTGGCTTTGTTCCTTTTGTGTTAGTACCTTCTGGCTTTGTTCCTTTTGTGTTAGCACCTTCTGGCTTTGTTCCTTTTGCGTTAGTACCTTCTGGCTTTGTTCCTTTTGCGTTAGCACCTTCTGGCTTTGTTCCTTTTGCGTTAGTACCTTCTGGCTTTGTTCCTTTTGCGTTAGCACCTTCTGGCTTTGTTCCTTTTGCGTTAGCACCTTCTGGCTTTGTTCCTTTTGCGTTAGTACCTTCTGGCTTTGTTCCTTTTGCGTTAGTACCTTCTGGCTTTGTTCCTTTTGCGTTAGCACCTTCTGGCTTTGTTCCTTTTGCGTTAGTACCTTCTGGCTTTGTTCCTTTTGCGTTAGCACCTTCTGGCTTTGTTCCTTTTGCGTTAGCACCTTCTGGCTTTGTTCCTTTTGCGTTAGTACCTTCTGGCTTTGTTCCTTTTGCGTTAGTACCTTCTGGCTTTGTTCCTTTTGCGTTAGTACCTTCTGGCTTTGTTCCTTTTGCGTTAGTACCTTCTGGCTTTGTTCCTTTTGCGTTAGTACCTTCTGGCTTTGTTCCTTTTGCGTTAGTACCTTCTGGCTTTGTTCCTTTTGCGTTAGTACCTTCTGGCTTTGTTCCTTTTGTGTTAGTACCTTCTGGCTTTGTTCCTTTTGTGTTAGTACCTTCTCACTTTGTTCCTTTTGTTTTAGTACCTTCTGGCTTTGTTCCTTTTGTTTTAGTACCTTCTGGCTTTGTTCCTTTTGTGTTAGTACCTTCTGGCTTTGTTCCTTTTGTGTTAGTACCTTTTGGCTTTGTTCCTTTTGTGTTAGTACCTTCTAGCTTTGTTCCTTTTGTGTTAGTACCTTCTAGCTTTGTTCCTTTTGTTTTAGTACCTTCTGGCTTTGTTCCTTTTGTGTTAGTACCTTCTGGCTTTGTTCCTTTTGTGTTAGTACCTTTTGGCTTTGTTTCTTTTGTTTTAGTACCTTCTAGCTTTGTTCACTTTGTTAGTACTTTCTAGCTTTGTTCCCTATGTTTTAGTACCTTCTGCCTTTGTTCCTTTTGTGTTAGTACCTTCTGGCTTTGTTCCTTTTGTGTTAGTACCTTTTGTGTTAGTACCTTCTGGTTTTGTTCCTTTTGTGTTAGTACCTTTGTTCCTTTTGTGTCAGTACCTTCTGGCTTTGTTCCTTTGTGTTAGTACCTTAGTACCTTCTGGCTGTTCCGTTTGTGTTAGTACCTTTGTTCCTTTTGTGTCAGTACCTTCTGGCTTTGTTCCTTTTGTTAGTACCTTAGTACCTTCTGGCTGTTCCTTTTGTGTTAGTACCTTTGTTCCTTTTGTGTCAGTACCTTTTGGCTTTGTTCCTTTTGTGTTAGTACCTTCTGACTTTGTTCCTTTTATGTTAGTACCTTCTGGCTATGTTCCTTTTACGTTAGTACCTTCTGGCTTTGTTCCTTTTACGTTAGTACCTTCTGACTTTGTTCCTTTTACGTTAGTACCTTCTGGCTTTGTTCCTTTTGTGTTAGTACCTTCTGGCTGTTCCTTTTACGTTAGCCCACTTACTCCCAACCGGCCAATGCTAACCTTGCTATGAAATCCCATGTCAAGGGAAATAACTTGCGCAATTCACTACAGAAGGTAATTAAAAAAAATAACTAAAGATATAATTTCAGTCTGTAAATGCATTGAATTATTTCAATTATGTTTTTGATACTCTGAAAAAGTCACAAAGAAACACTAATTTGAAATTCATGGTACTGCTTACTTAAAAATAACCCCAAAAAATGTGACACTTGACAGGAAAATGTAAAAAAATAAAATTAAAATAAATAAATGTCAAAAATCAATCAAGGCTCCCAATTCGGAACCAGAGATCTGAATATTCAGTCTACTACAGGTATGTGTCATGAAACTGTGCAAAACAATGTCCATTGCAAAAATGGCTATGCAAACATTGCAGCCTACAACAGATTCTCTATGATTTATATACTGTAGCCATTCAGTTGACGGCACCCACTTTTGCGATAATTTTTTGGTGTCAGATTATCGATTTTGGCTTCAGAGCTTTGAAGTCTGTTATCTAGGTCACATTCAACCCTTACTCTGTCAATTTCTACAAGTTATCTCGCTAAAAAGCTGTCAAAATCACCGTAATCGTCTATATCATTCAACAGATGCCATAATTCTTCGTCGAACAACTAAAATTTATATTGCTGACTTCAACAAATCATAACTTTGTGAAAATGTGATCAACTTTGACACAGTAAACACCACACAGCACTGCAGGAAGTGGTTAACACGCAAATCTCGCGCTTCGAGATTTTCGTTGATGTAAACAGTATAGTCTCTGGCCACAGTCGGCAAGCGCAAATTGGGCGCTAGCGGGTGCTCCGCTGTAATGGACACCGGGCGCTCGAGGGCGCTCCACAGGGTTAGTACCTTCTGGCTTTCACCCAACAAATTAGAGTCAATTAACCTTCACCACCAGTAGATAATCAAACTTTTTAAGCTGCATACTCAAAAACAAAGTTTTTTAAATTTTAAATGGCTAGTAAGAATATTTGAGCAATAACAAAGTTCTGATTTTTTAAAAAGATTAATACATGTATATTATGTATCAATTTTTACATATATTCTAACATACTTTTATATGTAGTTTGCACATTTCATGAAAAATTGTCCACACTCTTTAAAAGATATAAAAACTGCCTAGCATTTATAACAAAAAGTAAATTTACAAAACCTGGAAAACAACTAAATTTCAAGTTGATTTGAACAAGAAGAAAAACTGGGTTAAACAGACACTTTGAAAGATGAAACAATGGAGAAGGAATGAAGGAACAGAAAGACAGAAGGTGGAGGCAAGTGCAAAACAGCCCACCTGGTGGGGTGTACAGTGGGTGGTTCATGAAGGAACAGAAAGACAGAAGGTGGAGGCAAGTGCAAAATAGCCCACCTGGTGGGGTGTACAGTGGGTGGTTCATGAAGGAACAGAAAGACAGGTGGAGGCAAGTGCAAAATAGCCCACCTGGTGGGGTGTACAGTGGGTGGTTCATGAAGTAAGAGAAAGACAGGTGGAGGCAAGTGCAAAACAGCCCACCTGGTGGGGTGTACAGTGGGTGGTTCATGAAGGAACAGAAAGACAGAAGGTGGAGGCAAGTGCAAAATAGCCCACCTGGTGGGGTGTACAGTGGGTGGTTCATGAAGTAAGAGAAAGACAGAAGGTGGAGGCAAGTGCAAAACAGCCCACCTGGTGGGGTGTACAGTGGGTGGTTCATGAAGGAACAGAAAGACAGAAGGTGGAGGCAGGTGCAAAATAGCCCACCTGGTGGGGTGTACAGTGGGTGGTTCATGAAGTAAGAGAAAGACAGGTGGAGGCAAGTGCAAAATAGCCCACCTGGTGGGGTGTACAGTGGGTGGTTCATGAAGTAAGAGAAAGACAGGTGGAGGCAAGTGCAAAATAGCCCACCTGGTGGGGTGTACAGTGGGTGGTTCATGAAGTAAGAGAAAGACAGGTGGAGGCAAGTGCAAAATAGCCCACCTGGTGGGGTGTACAGTGGGTGGTTCATGAAGTAAGAGAAAGACAGAAGGTGGAGGCAAATGCAAAATAGCCCACCTGGTGGGGTGTACAGTGGGTGGTTCATGAAGTAAGAGAAAGACAGAAGGTGGAGGCAGGTGCAAAATAGCCCACCTGGTGGGGTGTACAGTGGGTGGATCATGAAGTAAGAGAAAGACAGGTGGAGGCAAGTGCAAAATAGCCCACCTGGTGGGGTGTACAGTGGGTGGTTCATGAAGTAAGAGAAAGACAGGTGGAGGCAGGTGCAAAATAGCCCACCTGGTGGGGTGTACAGTGGGTGGATCATGAAGTAAGAGAAAGACAGAAGGTGGAGGCAAGTGCAAAATAGCCCACCTGGTGGGGTGTACAGTGGGTGGATCATGAAGTAAGAGAAAGACAGGTGGAGGCAAGTGCAAAATAGCCCACCTGGTGGGGTGTACAGTGGGTGGTTCATGAAGTAAGAGAAAGACAGGTGGAGGCAAGTGCAAAATAGCCCACCTGGTGGGGTGTACAGTGGGTGGTTCATGAAGTAAGAGAAAGACAGGTGGAGGCAAGTGCAAAATAGCCCACCTGGTGGGGTGTACAGTGGGTGGTTCATGAAGTAAGAGAAAGACAGAAGGTGGAGGCAAGTGCAAAATAGCCCACCTGGTGGGGTGTACAGTGGGTGGTTCATGAAGTAAGAGAAAGACAGGTGGAGGCAAGTGCAAAATAGCCCACCTGGTGGGGTGTACAGTGGGTGGTTCATGAAGTAAGAGAAAGACAGAAGGTGGAGGCAAGTGCAAAATAGCCCACCTGGTGGGGTGTACAGTGGGTGGATCATGAAGTAAGAGAAAGACAGGTGGAGGCAAGTGCAAAATAGCCCACCTGGTGGGGTGTACAGTGGGTGGTTCATGAAGTAAGAGAAAGACAGAAGGTGGAGGCAAGTGCAAAATAGCCCACCTGGTGGGGTGTACAGTGGGTGGTTCATGAAGTAACAGAAAGACAGGTGGAGGCAAGTGCAAAATAGCCCACCTGGTGGGGTGTACAGTGGGTGGTTCATGAAGTAACAGAAAGACAGGTGGAGGCAAGTGCAAAATAGCCCACCTGGTGGGGTGTACAGTGGGTGGTTCATGAAGTAAGAGAAAGACAGAAGGTGGAGGCAAGTGCAAAATAGCCCACCTGGTGGGGTGTACAGTGGGTGGTTCATGAAGTAACAGAAAGACAGGTGGAGGCAAGTGCAAAATAGCCCACCTGGTGGGGTGTACAGTGGGTGGTTCATGAAGTAACAGAAAGACAGGTGGAGGCAAGTGCAAAATAGCCCACCTGGTGGGGTGTACAGTGGGTGGTTCATGAAGTAAGAGAAAGACAGAAGGTGGAGGCAAGTGCAAAATAGCCCACCTGGTGGGGTGTACAGTGGGTGGTTCATGAAGTAACAGAAAGACAGGTGGAGGCAAGTGCAAAATAGCCCACCTGGTGGGGTGTACAGTGGGTGGTTCATGAAGTAAGCCACAAAGGCTGTGAAACCCCAGTAGTAGGTGCTGTTCTGTAACACAAAGCATCTGGGTCAATTCCATCTTTATGTCAAATAAAAAATACACACAAAAACCAGACATTGAAATGCATATATGTCAACTCCTTATTTTACCACAGTTCACTCATTCGCATCGCAACGATTTTGAATTACTAAAAAAACTCACAAATTACACCAGCCATACACACAAACAAAATGTACATAAACTAAAGGAGAAATGAAGATTTCGGGTTTTTACTTCAGTCTTAGACATAGGGAAGTGGTAGATCAGACTTGTTTATATATAGACTTTATATAAAAAAACCTGTCTACACAGATTGGTTTCCCCAATACAAACTACTACAAAAGCAAAGTCAGAGGCAAAATTGTGGTCTAAGGGAGCGAAGCGAGTTTAGAGTGACCAAGGTATGGTGTGAACACAGATTTACTTCCCTTGAAGTAAATACATCAAAGTGACAGCTATCTATAAATTCCGGACATATATGTCCGGAACGACTTGAATGACTTAAGGGGATACACGCCTTTTACTCCCCACGATGACAAATGATCAAGACTTTTGTCAGAGCATCTACACATACTTCTAAGGTCAAAACGGAAAAGAAAACACAGGGTCACCGTGCTACTTTTCTTGTAATTCGTGGTCCAAATGTGGGGGGTTGGACAATTTTGGGTAGAATCAGGTCTACTGAAAACTGGACACCTTTCATACACTTAAAAACTTTCAATTAATCTTGCCTGATACTGCAACCTATTTGGTATCAGAATCTATGTCAAATGGTAAGGAAATATAATTTAGTCAATAGGAAATTTAGGAACATTGTTGCCGTCTTAACAAATATTTCCCTACATTTTATTGTTTAAATGCCTGTAGAAAGAAACTCAACGATGAAATCATTCTAGATTTTTTATAATAGATGAAATAATGTATATTCTCTATACTAAACACACAAAAAACAGTATGTCACTGTGCTTTTTACTGAACACCATACACATTTTCAACCCCACCCCTATTTTCCATGGGACTCAAGTCAAGAGTTATATCCCTTAATACTTTTTTGTTGACAGTTTTATGAGATTTGTTCTTTTAGCAACGCGGTTTTAGTCCTTCTAAGAAATTAATATCTTTAAAATAATCCATGTATTCTAAAAATATAAACATTTAAGCGATATACTTTTCATAAATAAAAATAAACTTGTATATTTTTCAATAAATATCTTGCACCACTGGGAGTCCGCCAGATTATGCTAGCACGATCAATCACTATGCACAAAGTCACCCCAATGCTGAGAGAGAGGGAGAGAGAGAGAAGGGGGGAGGGAGGGAGAGGGAGGGAAGGGGAAAAGGAGAGAGAGGGAGGGGTTGGGGGAGGGGGAAACAGGAAGAAGGGGGTAGCGTAGAGCAGGGTTCGTACAGATCTGTGTCAACTTGGGGGAGGGGGAAACAGGAAGAAGGGGGTAGCGTAGAGCAGGGTTCGTACAGATCTGTGTCAACTAAATTCCAGGACTTTTCCAGGACCAGTTTACTAAATTTCAAGGACTCAATCTGGCATACCGGTCAATGTCGGTTTCGTTCTGCCCAAGTTGCTTGTGCTTCTGGCCTTGACAATGGCTTTTTTCAGTACTCTCGTCCATGCTGCACACTGTGCAGCTAGATTTCAGTTTTGAACTATCTCTTGATAGAGCTAACCAGCTCTGATATTCTTTTCTTTTTGCAGCCAAACATTGTTGAAAATGCAGTCGCCACTTTGTTAGGAAAACTTAAGTATGGTAAAGGGAAGTAACTTCAGCGGCAGACACCTCATGCAAATGTTGTCTGCTATGATCACGATATCGGTATGACCGTAATTTTTTTTATACATTTTTTAAATTTGAATTTAGTTTTAACCTTCAATTCTTTTTTTGTGGAGGAGAGATTTTGACTTTGATGGATTGAGAAAAGGATGTGGTCAGACGATTTTGAGTGTTGGGGCCTTTGCTGCTTTTCAAGCCCTGGAAAAGGCCATGTCAATTTTCCAGTACTTTTCAAGGTTTCAAGGATCCTGTACGAACCCTGGTAGAGTCTATTATAGACACAGAGAGAGTAGGCCATTTCATTCACAATTTCATTTTTACATCATCTTATCCATACGTCATTCATTCACTGAAACCCTTTAGTACAGGAGCTACACATTGGTGCCATTTGATATGGAGAAAGAGTTGTGTTTCTTACGACACAGTCAGCCACTAGTGGAAATCTAGAGCCACCTGTATCCCGCGTATATCTTTAAAGATTATAGACAGGCAGTTGTAAATGTTTTCAGACACACTTGGCTTTGATTGCGTCATTTAGAAGAACATAAATACATGTCATAAATACAGTGAAAGGTCGAATTTTCTGGATTTTTTTGTGGTTAAAACAACAACTAAGCTCAGAAATTAATAAATTTGTTTGCTAAAATGAGACTTAGAACTGGAAATGGCGAAAAAGATCTTCAATGTGAAGGAAGTAGAATCACATGTCGCCCGGTAAAAGTGATCAGGCTCTGCTTCCCAATAAATCCAAAATAGTAGGATTGGGATGTGACTTGCTACCTTGTACCATTAACTCTCTCTCTCTCTCTCTCTGTGCCTGTGTCTCTGTGCCTGTCTCTCTCTCTCTCTCTCTCTCTCTCTCTCTCTCTCTCTGTGCCTGTGTGTGTGTGTCTCTCTCTCTCTCTCTCTCTCTCTCTCTGTGCGTGCTTTCTAAACTCCTGAAATATTCTACCAATAAAAAACACATTTTGATTTGATATGTTTACATAGGCTATTTTATCAAATGGGCTAGTAACGGAAATTGAAGGGAGAGGGGCCTGCAAATAAAGCAAAAGAAAAAAAAAGAAGCTGGAAAAAAGGAGGGGGGGGGGGGGGGGGGGGGGGGGGGGGTGTAATTGAAGGTAGGATATCTGCAATATTCCAAACAAAATGAAAATGTTTCTGTATTTATTTATTTGTTTTATTAATTTAATTAATTTTGTTACATTTATTAGTTGGTTTGTTTGCTTACCCACTCACTTATTTATCAGTACTTACTTATTATTAAAGGGACTTCTAATCAGATTTCTTCAAATTTTACAGGTTTGCTTTGAATATGAGGTTGATATAAAAAAGGAAAGCTTCAATCGAAAACAACAACAAAATACACAAGAAATGGCTAAACTAAACAAAAAGGCAATAGAAAAGACCGTGAAAATGAAGATAGAGGCCCACACGAGTTTGTGTGTTTATTTATTTCATTGACACATTTATTCATTTACACAAAGTAGGCTTTAAATCACATTTTTTCCAATTTCTTTTGATAATCCACCTAATAAAACACTTTTTTATGACGTAATGTTTTGCGCTCCAAAAAGAAGACTTCATTTTCCAAGGGCATCAATTTGCTAAATTGACTGATCTTTAATAAATACACTGTAAAAGAAAAGGAGAATGGTAAAGGCAGAAAGAGAGTAAGGAAAAAAAGCAGTCATGGAGAGCAACAGATTAATCTAGAGGAAATAACATTAACATGCACAGAACTTCCAGAAGATGGGGGAACTGTTTGTATGAAAGACACCCCAGTGTCTCCATGGGGGTCAACTGCTTGTAATCTAAAACAAATCATGTCTATTTTGAAGGTTTTTCTCGTTTTTGTGTGTTTTATTAGAGATGCATGATTTTGCCTATATACAAAGTACAAATGATCTCCCTTGGATTACTTTATTTTTCATAATAAATAATTATTTCACATGTCTGCATTTGGAATATATCACATTTTTTAAACAAATTAGATTAAGAATATTTTTCTTTGCATTTCTAAGCTATTTAGTGTCACAATGTTTATAATTTTGTTATTATTAATTCTCTATTTATAAAAAAGCATGATAATAGCAATTTCATGACCTTTGACCTCCTCTGGTTTCAAATGCTCAAGTTTCTGCTAGTTTACCTCTTAAAAATGGAATGTTCCTACCCCCTTCTACCACTTCAGACATAGGATGCTTGAGTTGGGCAGGTGGCCTTTCAATTTCTTTTTCTAGGCCTTTTCTGAAGCCTTCTCTGGTGGTCTATAACCAGAAAAGGTGAGATAATCGTATTCTTCAAACTACAGTACATGTAGTCAATAAAGGCATATTTTCTCCTGAGAGCCGTTTTAAACAATTTTTCAGCAAAAAGAGCCTGTACAAACCCTTTAACTCCTTATTGTACCATTGTCTACTCCCTATTTTACCACAAGCAAAGTAAAAACACAAAGCAAAGAAACACACAAAGAAGAACTTGGGTCTCTAAAGATGACTGAGTATTTCATTACAGCAAGCATAGCCAAACACTGAGCAAAAATACACACATAAATCCTTTTTGAAAGGAACACCGACAAGAGCTCATAACACAAACAGCAAGTATGAAAAAAAATAATTTGAGAGTAAATACGGATAAACCCGGTAGTAAAATGATCATGTTCTGAAGGTGTTTCATCTTATGTGTATGTGTCTAACAGAGAGAAAATACAGTTTTATTCACTGACAGGAAAATTATCACTTAAATTGATTAATCAAGTCTTTTGAAATACAGCTACCTGAAGACCTACTCCGAAGAACACCCTGCAAAGTCTCACCTTGAAAATGTTCAAGATGGGCATGGTGGCATGAGAGAAGCGGTGGACGAATATCGTCTCCAGCAGTCGCTTGGCATAGTGGAAGGTCCAGCAGGCTGCTGCGTAACTGTGCAGTCCAAGATTATGCGATTATCCACAAGTTCAAATCTATTTCAGGCCTGACAAAAATAAATGCGGTCGTTAAAAGAATCTAAGGAATGGATCATCATTTCTGGTCTACACCAGAGATAACGCATGACATGCACACCTTGGTTTAAACTCAAACACCACCACAACAAAACCCTTGTACTAAGGTCAAATTAGGACGCTTACATCTCATAATGTGCAATTATTTATTAAGGAGAAACTCAAGAAAATTTGGACCTAACATTTTCTTGCAGTCACATATTTGTCTTGTTAATAAAAAAAAAAACGAACATGTTTTCATAGGAAATGCAGTCACTGGCAGTAAATATTCAGAAAAAAACACCTTTCAATTTACTGTTTAATCAGTTTTCAGCCTTAAAAATATTATATTTTCTTAGTGTTTGACCTGAAGAATGCCATGAGCTGAATTTTTTTTAAATTAGTTCCAAAGTGAAACATTTTTGTTATGTAATTTTTGGAATCATTGTTAGAAACTGCTGTTGAGTCTTTGCTTGTTTGTTTGATTTATTTTATTTTATTATTTTTTGTTTGTTTGTTTGCAAGCACCCAATTTAGATGTCTGTCTTCTCCACTTGTGTGCCATAGACCTGTTAATATCCAAACCAATGGCTTTCAAATTAAATGTAGAGAGGAGGTAGGGAGTGTAAAAGACAGTGAGAGGAGGCAGTGACAGCGGATATAAGGTTACAAATAGGATGTGGAAGAGCAGAAGGGGGTGAATTTCAATGATTTCTAAAAGCTATGTCATAAAATTAACAAACAATGACAAAAAGATAGCCCACTATACACACACAAAATATCCTTGGGGTTTTTCTTGCACCCAACACCAGAATATATTTTCTAAAGCCGAAAAGAAACCAGAAGAAAAGAACACAAAAGAGGAGCAAAGAGATAATAACATAACAGAAATGGTGTTTGACAACAACAACAAACTCTAGAGAACCAAACTGTGGCCAAGTATAGCTTACTTCACAACATCAGCATAGGGCTGTTTGGCTGCCTCGGAGCCATAGATGATGGCAGGTCTGGTGTAAAACACCAGATAGATCACCAAGGGGCCAGCGTACTCCGTCAGAAACACCTGCAACAAAACACGCATCAACTTGAGCAAATGAGCAACACATGCCAGCACTTGAGCAAAAGGCTGAACAACACGGACACACAAACACGCACACTCTTTTTGCAAACACTCCTTTATCTCTCTGTTTGTCTATCCATCTCTCTTTCAACCTCCCCCCGCCCCACTTCTGTCTTAAGAGTTCATTCTTTTTTTTCCCTTTTTACGCTTTGCTTTATATTGTATGCATGCTATTAATTATTATTATTTTGTTCGTTTTGTTGTTGCTTTCTCTTTTTTTCATTTTACTTCATAATTGTTATATATTTATGGGGTAGAAAGGAAGAAAAAAACATGTAAGCTCATATTTTCCCTTCACATGGTTCCTACTCTTGACATGGAAACAAATTCAAGGACTTTTCCAGGGTTTTTTAAGGGGATATTTTAATTCTTAAAGAGTCATAGAAGTTACACAATGATCATAAAAAAGCAGCCATGCGCAAAAATAAGGCAATACATAATTTGAATGCGTCCAGTCAAAAAGGCGAAAACATGGATTTGTACACAGAATTGGCAACAGAAATAAGATTTTGTAAGATCTATGTTACTTTTCATTTGTGATTTGTAAAAACGCATAACTTAAAATGTCATGAGATTTAATCAGAGACATGAAAATAATATTCATACAATCCACAGGTCTGCAGGAACAATTTTCAAGGGGAGTTTAAGGGGTGACAAAATGTTCTCTAATTTTAAAGGGTTTTCAAGCACCTTTTTGGCCAGGTTGAAATTTAAAGGGGGCTCAAGGATTCTCAAGGGGAGTATGAACCCTGCTTCATTAAAAATACTTTTGGCTTAATACCCACACTTAAAAACTTTTAGCTTAAGCAACTGGACACTGCACAAACATTGCATTTGTTCTCCTAATCCATTAGTACCAAATGGACAAGTAGTTTTCATAATTTTGTGGTATTGTTCACATCAGAGTGAAAATTAAATCAAACTACCCAGCAATGAAATAGCAAAAGACTGAAGATCAAATGTCAATCAATCTAGGGCAATCTTACTAAGCAACAATGCATACTTTTATTTAATGCCTCAGGAGGAAATAAAACGAAAAGAATTTGACAAAATAACTTGCATAAACCCACACTTTTTCATGTGTCAGTACTTGCACTCTCAGTTTAAACTGACTCAGTTTAAGCAGTTAGAGCAACATGATTTGAAGTGACTCACTGTAGTCCATCCCACTTGGGGACCCAGGTCCTTGAAAAACAGTCGGCTGCCGTTATTCAATCCCAGGGAGTCCAGGGTCGCATCATCCTTCAGGCTCTTTCCCCCTGGTGAACATCAGTCAGTCCATGTCAATCTATGCAAATCCACCTAACCCTGTCTTTAAAAATACCAATGGGAACACACATGTATACACACGCATACGCACGCACGCACGCACGCACGCAAACACACACACACACACACGCACACATTATAACCCAAACACATGTACACACACAAAGACACAGACACAAACAAATATTATTGCGATTGATTCGTTGAGAGGGACTGATATTATCTGAATGGTTCAGATTCACATGCCACTTACTTGCATCTTTCCTGAGAGACTGCCTGTCTGGGTAATATTTGCGCTCTGAAACAATCAAATATTTCATTGAAAAGAAAACCATTATCAACCTGCATTGCAAGTATTTTAATCCAACAGTTATGAACAAGTAAAAAGATTAGATGTGTTCCCCCCTGTCAGGACATATGTCATCTTACAATTAATATTGACAGGGCTTTGCCCTATTGATATCTGCAAGAGCCAGAACATTTGATCTAGGGTTGTTGATTTTCTTGTTTCAGGATAGGTAGTCCTATTACTTTTCCATCCTTGGCACATCACTGTATATCAACCCATGTGCACTACTCACACAACCAAAGATATTCTAAAAGGGTAAGATGGATTACTTAAGAGCTAGGCGAACCGGGCTGATAGGGTTATCGTTAGTGCGGACAGTACACTATTCACAGTGCAGGCTATCCAAAAACTCAGACTGGAACTTGAACGGAGAATTCAACTGGCCTATCGACGTGCAAAATGTGTCCTGTTTAAAAGGGACATAACCAGTGTTTCTGTCCTTACTACTCATAGGGAAAATAGACCGGATGCTTATCTTCCCCTATACAGTCTTTGACACAACTAAATACATGCAACAACTACAGTGGAAACAAGCTAACTCAAAACTGTTTCCTAAAAAAAGTAGATACATGTAATAAACAATTTTTTTACCAGTCCCAATCAGCAATATAATTCTTAAATCTTTTTTTTTTTTTATCTCATAATAATCCGCTATCTCAAAGTACAATTTCAGTCCTTTCCATTTTGACTTAACAAATTTCCACTGTGTTGAATTTTTTTGGAAAAATTCTTACTTTCTTTGTAGAATGCTTTCTTCACATCATAAATGGTGGAGTACCTTTGAAACTGCAACAATGAAAATGAAGAGCATTTCAAATAAAGTGCAGAAAAGCTTGCTTAATTTTTTAAAACAGAAAAATCTTAACTTCAGGTAATTCATAGCCAAAAGGCACAATATTTTTGTTTCTGTCAGGATACATGGCGTGAGAAGATAAAAAGTGAAATAAAGCACAGAGGAAGAGGATAATAAGAAACGGGGATAACAGCAGGGGATGAGGCATGCATGCAATGAAAAGGAACATGGTTTTGTTTCATTTTTTAAATATATCATTATATGTTTTAGTTTTTAAATATATGTTAAGTATATGTCACTATAATTATGTGTGTGTGCGTGTGTGTGCGTGTGTGTGTGTGTGCGCGTGTGCGCGCGTGCACATGTGCATGTGTGTGCGTGTGAGCATGTACATGTACATGCATACCTGTCCGTGTGTGTGTACATGTGCGCATGTGTCAGTGTTTGTTTGTGTGTGTATGCATGCGTGGATACACATGCGTGCCCACGCATATGCATACAACAAGTGTATTTCATCATAAATTGTTTATTATAAATCAGAATAGAATTGATCAGCTACTTACACCACCAAGTGAAGTGATGAGCTGCCCACTGTTACAATGCACAATCTGGATCTGCAAAAGCAACAAGCGATCCACATGTATAACAACACATGCAGAGGATGACTCCTTCACTAAGGCTGTGGTAACATGTGTAAACAACTGAGACTTTATCATCATGTGTGTATACTGACAAATAAAGGGTGGGTGGGAGGTAGGAAGATGAGATGAAGAAAAAAAGAAAGAGAAACTACATCTTTTATTTCAATGTTCACAAGCAATGTAAGTACTGTAATGTAACAATCATAATCAATGTATTCTTGCCGCTTAAGTAAAGTAACCCTATCCCTTAACCCTTTCACCGCCAGCCATTTCTCAGCAAAAAAATTCCATTAAACTTACCTAGTAGAGAATAAATAATCATCTGCAATATTGGGGATTCTTCTGTGGCATGCACAAAGTAAAGCCTATTCCTACCTCCCAACATTCAGAAAATAGGGTTTTTGGATAAGAGACTCTGGTTTAATTCCTTTTAGTAACATGGGTGTTAAATCATTGTGGTGCACAAATGCGACGTTGGCGGCGAAAGGGTTAAGCAAGAAAAGCAAAGTGTTGCTTCTCAGAGAATAAAAAGAATTGGTGAAGGCGGAGAGGGGGATGAAACTAATACAATGTGTTGTGCATATATATGCAGATAGTAACACAAGGTCAGCCATGGCACATTTTGCTGATTGGCTATATATTATTAATAGTATAATTAGTGAACAGCCAGGATAGGGATGCTCCGAGGAAGGGCTGGGTTAGGGTAAGAACAAGGGAAAAAATCCAAATATAACTATTTTGTTGTGTGCATTTGAGAAGCATCCTCTTTAGCTAACCACACTGAAAAGTTCTGCAAGCCGCCATCTTTATTATTTACAACATAATGATAAAAAGCCATTTGAAGGCCTAACTTTCCCTTTTGTTCTCTCTGAGTGCCTTTTTCTTCTTCAAGATTCCATATGATATAGTCACTAAAATAAATACTGATGTGGGGGGGGGGGGGGGGGAGGGAGGGGATGGGACAGGCAGGGGGGGAATTGGCAGGTTATCAATCCTCCTGCACCGCTGGCACACTGGGGGTGATAGTAGTGAAGGAGCAGATCTATGGAGTGTTGCCTAGGGGGGATTGAATGGGATTGATATAAATTGGTGCATCACTGTATTCTTTTAAGTTAGAGGCTGTGGCCATGCCATTGCTGAGGAGGAAGAGACTCCAGCTTGGCATAGAGTTATAAGGATCCCAGATCAGACAGCCAGAGATTCAGATTGTTTTCAAACTTCATGGGTCAAGTGACCCCTGATTACAGAAAATGATGGGTCAATTTTCAAAATAATGGACCAGTACAGTAGTATAACACATTTTATTACAAACTTCATTATGAATAAAATGTGTAATACTACTGGTCCATTATTTGACCCATGAAGTTCATGGGTCAGACACCTGGGTGCACAAAAGGAGGGGTCAAATCACCTTCAATGACCCGGGCCCGCTGACAATCTGAAGCTCTGTGGAGCACGCATATATTCGAGCAAGGGACGTACAAAGGCTTTGTAAGGTGGTTCCTTGATGCTGGTGCCACTGATCTTTAACCCTCTTAGCACGATGAGCCACGCTCGTGGCTCCTTGGTCAAACACGATGAGCCACGCTTGTGGCTCCTTGGTCAAACACGATGAGCCACGAGCGTGGCTCAGTTCAAATATCATGCTGAACTTTGGCCAATCCAATAAGCGAATACAACTAACCAATCAGAAAGCTCGTAACACTCATACTTCGACTTCCTGCTATCTGAATCTGGCCATTTTATCGATCGGTTTGCAATGTTTTTATGAAAATGAGTGATGAAAGTAGTGATTGTGAGGATGAGGATGACACCAGTGATGAGTATGTTGCTGATAGCTACTCTGATGGAGACTACAGTACACCCCGCTTATAGTAAAGTCCAGGGGAGCAAGGATTTTCCTTTACTATAACAGGTTTTTCTTATAAACGATGTTCGGATATAGTAAAGTTTTGATGATATTTTTTATTTTATCCGAGGACGTTTTTCAAAGTCAAAGCTAACGCAAAATACTGAATCCCACCCCTTCCTCGTATGGTTTGAGGTCCAAAAAGGTGATTGGGTTTATACATATGGTATATTTCCCTGTGCACAAAACAAAACTAGCTGTAAAACTAAAAGCATACAGTGTACAACCTCTAACTTCCAGAATGGTCTTTGAATCTATTCATGCATGCACACGCACGTGCGTGCGTACACACACCCACACACACACACACCCACACATTTCGCCTACAGACACTTCGCCTACGGACATTATGCCTATAGATGGTCACCATGCTTACCGGACATTTTGCCTACTGGACAATATGCCTACAGACATTATGCCTAATAATAGATTATCACGCCTGCAATAAATAATAATAATAATAATTGTACATTTATATAGCGCTTTACCTCAGATGAGCCCAAAGCGCTTTACAATCAATGATTCATCAACAGACAACAAAAACAGCATTA
Source organism: Phymorhynchus buccinoides (assembly GCA_017654935.2). Taxonomy (NCBI): domain Eukaryota; kingdom Metazoa; phylum Mollusca; class Gastropoda; order Neogastropoda; family Raphitomidae; genus Phymorhynchus; species Phymorhynchus buccinoides. The sequence goes on along the minus strand of CM065681.1, from coordinate 57,521,666 downwards.
ACCAGCAACAGCGCATATACAAAGCAACTCTCTCTCTCTCTCTCTAACACACACACACACACACACACACACACACACACACACACACACGCACACGCGCACACACACACACACACATAAACACACATATTTATCGACGCCAACTCGTTCATACCCCATCCGGTAAGCCACAGCAACCGAGCCGCATGGACTGACCACATACACCAACACACATACACAAACACCCTCACAAAAAAACAACACAAAAAAAAACGTACGCACGCAGACAGACACACAGACACGCACACAAACATAGACACACACACACACATGCGTGCACACACAACCCACAAAACCAAAACACACACAAGCACACATGTATGCACACATGCATGCTCACACACACACACACAACACAGACACACATACACACACACATACTCACACACACGCACCACAAAGCACAGCACAAACCTCTTATTCAATCTTCCCTCACGTGCACACAACGATAGACAACTGATCAAATATTTAGGGCGCAGCAGGAAAAAGATGGGTTTTAAGAGAGGTTTTGAATGAGGAGACTGAGTTGGAGTGTCGGAGAGGAGAAGGCAGAGCATTCCACAGAGATGGTGCTTGACAAGAAAAAGAACGTTGGCCAGCAGATTTGAGACGGATGGAGGGAATGGAAAGGAGACGAGAATCAGAAGACGAACGTAGTTGGCGAGCTGGGACATAGAGATGAAGAAGATCAGAGAGATACACGGGAGCTTGATCATTCAGTGACTTGAAGGCAAGGAGGAGAAGTTTGTAGTCAATACGTGATTGAACTGGGAGCCAATGTAGGGAACGAAGAACCGGAGTGATGTGATCGTACCTAGGGGAGCGAGAAATGAGACGAGCAGCATTATTCTGGACCCGTTGGAGCTTAGAGATGAGAATTGATGGACAGCCAGCAAGAAGTGAGTTACAGTAGTCAAGGCGAGACAGGACAAAAGCACATACTAGAGTCTTCAGGGCATCTTGAGAGAGGAAACGGCGGATGGAACTAATTGATAATTCTTCGAAGTTCTAGATAGCAAGCCTTGCAAACATTGGAAACATGCTGTTTGAAAGAAAGGGTTTGGTCCAAAGTAACACCTAGATTGCGGACGGATGCCGATAGCTTGATCTCAGTGCCATCAATGTCGACAGAACCTGGGAGAACCTGAGTTTTAATTGTGTGGTTAGAGGCTACAAGAATCATCTCTGTCTTTTCAGCATAAATTATCGCATTTTCATGATGCTATATTAGTATATATAGTTTTTTCCGATTCATTTTTTTCCACTAAGAAATGAGAGTGTGGGCTCAATTGTCAACTTAGCTCGCCTTTTCCTCTGTGTGAGGACGCTGCAGTAAAACAGATACAAATTTAATTGCAGCCAATGACCGGACAGTTCTCAATTGTATGTAATGAATTGCAAATGAAGATTGTGGGCGGAAATGGTCGACTTAGTTCACCGTTTCTGCCATGCAAGGGCGCTGCGGTAGAGCGGGTACAAACCTAGTAGTAGTAGCAGCCAATGTAATGTTAGTTTGTCATAATGAGTTTCACGAAAGAAAGTTGTGGCGAATAGTCACGTGTT
>CM065681.1:57500064-57517564 GCA_017654935.2 Phymorhynchus buccinoides | reverse complement strand
TCTCATTTTGCCCATGAGACGAGCGTTAATGTCTAGCATTCGTCTCATGGGCAAATTTGACTGAAATATTCTTTATTTCATGAGATAATTGGGGTGGGCTTCTTACCCGCTTCTTACCCGCCCATGCGCTTTTTACCCCGTCTTCCCCTAGTAGCCTATTCCAAAAAGATAATTAGCTGAAAATGTTAATAAAATACAGCTTTATGTTTGGTAAGACGGAAAAATGGACTGAATTAACCGAGAGGACGTTAATTTAACATGAAGATAAATAACCATACATATCAAGTCACATCATAATAATGAAAAATTAATAACACATGAAAACATGTGAAATGAGAAAATCGAGATGGCGCTTGGATATGGTGATGACAAATTATGAAATATGAGGACTAGAATAAGTCGGCCTATTTATGACTAACGAACTCTGTCATCAACAGTCTATATGGTAGTTTTGTTTAAAACTGCTCAAACTACTTTTAATTGTTGAAGTAGCGAGAATTGTGTTCCACAATGCACCACCTGAGTAGGTTAAGCTTGACTTGAAAAGGTCAACGCGCGGCAAAGGTAGGCTTTGCCGGATCATTATTATAGTTATGAGTGATGGTGGAGAACAACCAGATAATATTTTGAACATAAAAACAGACACACACAGACACACATACAGACACACAGACACACACACACACACACACACACACACACACACACACACACAAACAACTGAACAACTATCATACTAGGCCTATAGATTGGAGTGAGCCAAAAAGTTAGGCCTAATGAGAGCAAGTCCAATTTCAACAAAATGTGAAAAACATGGGAGTCAGCTTTAACAAAAACGTAAATTCTTTGAGATGTTAATTGATAGTCACAGGCCCAGAAAATACGCAATTTTGAAACAGGTGCAGAACGTAGGCCTATGCATGATATAGCTCTTCACGCAGTGTCAGTCAGCTCATTTTCCGGACTGAATAATTAATAAAATAAAAAAAAGTGTGTGTGTGTGTGGGTGTGGGGGGGGGGGGGGGGGGGGTAGGAAAAAAGGGAAAAAAGGGGGGGGGGGAAAAGGAACAAAGAAAAAAGGAGGAAAGGAAGGAAAAAGAAAAGAAAGGGTTAAAAATGAAGGCGGAAGTGGTGGTGGGTTGCATGATGAGTGAGCAAGATAGCGGAGAGCGGATGAATGATTGGGTGTGGTGTGAGAGTTACATTATTTGTTAATGTAAATTTATGTTTCATACTTTTATTAGACAAGTTTCCACGTGCGTTGTACAATGCCAATGGACAATAAAGAAACTTATGACTTATGACTTATTGCGACAGTACAGCGGCGTCCTCATTATCAACATGGACTCTCCCTGTGACGACCTTGCATTGCTCGTCTGCTGATGTCAATGCGCATGGCTGGTCATGGAGTTCAGTATACAACACATATGGTAGGCTAGACGTTCCAGTGACGTGTTGTGCAAATGCAAGTGTAGTGACCATATTTATCTTTTACTAAGATGTGTGTTGGTAAACAGCCAAGGAAGAGACGGAATACATTTTATGTCCAGTATTATTGCCATTATTTCTGTGGGTGTGTAGGCCTAGTGGCTTTGATTGAGCACAGTAGCTCCAGTAGCATGCACAGAATGGTTTGTGTAGATCTGTGACCGCTGGCACTGCAGACTCAGTCGAGCCATGAATCTTCTTGAGAGTGTTCATCCCCACTGGCTTCTTTGTGTACCGGTAGGCTACGTACCAACATTTTTGTTGTCGGCGCTGAATTAATCCATGGGGTAGCACCACAGCCTGTCAAATTATGGAGCCAGCTTTTGATAGGTACAGCTCGCATTGACAAGACGGTAATGCTATGTAAAGATAAATAACTGTGACGTCAAGTTTCTTGGCAACAGTCTATTCTTACGGTATCAGGACAACTAACCCCCCCCCCCCCCCCCCCCGGACAAGTACCCCCCTAGGACATCTACCCCCTGGACAAGTACCCCCCACACATTATTTTTTAAACATTATTGTTAAAGAAATTGGAGCGAGAGAGCGCGCACATGCGCACACGCACGCACGCACACGCACGCACACACACACACACACACACACACACACACACACACACACACACACACACACACACACACACACACACACACACACACACACACACACACACACATGCCTGCGCACATATACACAAACGCACCAGATACACACGAGCTGTAGATTAACACACAAAACACGCACACACATATACACATACATACATACACACGCACGCACACACGCACACACACACATACAGAAACACGCCGCACACACATACACACACACACGCGCCGCGTTCGTGCGTACACACACACACACACACACACACACACACACACACACACACATGCGGGCGCGCGTACACACACACACACACACACACACACACACACACACAGTATCAGGACAACTACCCCCCAGATACTAGCTGGACAAGCGGCTCCAACACAACGCGGCAAATACAAGGCCTTGTATATAATTGCTGGTATATAATTGCCTTGTATCTAGAAATTAGTCCATGAATGTAAAATAAAAAATAATATACAAGTAAAAAAAACGTCCATTTTTTCACTTTTTTATTTGACTATATAATGTTTTCAAGGGGGTACTTGTCCGGGGCCTCCTAGGGGGATAGTTGTCCAGGGGGTGACTGTCCGGGGTTACTTATCCGGGGGGTAGTTGTCCGGGGGGTACTTGTCCTAGAACCATTCTTACACCTTTTGCTCACGTGCATTTACACTAAGCCTATGGGTTAATGCCATGCGCAAATGATGATAATAATGCTATGAATGATGATGAGATTAGCGTCCTATTAGGTGTAGCCTCTTAAGATAGTATTATTATTATTATTATTAGAACATTTAGCACGCCTAATCAATTTAATGCCCTAGGCGTTTACAATATAAAAATATAATATACACATATAACACCACATATAATAATATTTAACATATAGCATAAAGAATGGGAAATAAAAATTACACAAACACCCAAAGACGGTCAGACAGACACAGAATTACACACATATACGCGCACGAGCGCGCGCACACTCACGTACATACATACGCGGACACACACTCACACAGATATGCGCTCACCAAGCGCAGACGTTCACTCTCAGACATGCACACACCAAGTTATGAATGAATGAATTAGTAGTTATTTAGGAAACAGATGAGTTTTGAGATGGCGTTTGAATGTGGGCAGAGAGGATGAGTATCTGAGAGAGTGAGGCAACTGATTCCAAGTAACAGGAGCTTGATAGGAGAAAGAGCGTTGACCATAGGTTTTAGTGCGGACAGTGGGGATACAATAGAGACGAGTGTCAGATGAGGAACGCAGAGCTCGAGACGGTGTGTAGAGATGTAACAGATCAGTGAGGTTTTCAGGACAGGAAGACTCGATAGATTTGTAGCAGAGAGAGGCAATCTTGTAGGATATTCTTTGCTGAACAGGGAACCAGTGGAGAGAACAGAGCAATGGAGTTATATGGTCATATTTAGAAGAGCGGAAGATGAGACGGGCAGCATGATTTTGAAATGTGCAGATAAGAGCTTTTGTGGTATCTTCTGAGAGGAGATGGCGGATAGAAGCAATTCGGCGGAGTTCAAGAAAGCAAGTACAACAGATATTGCTGACATGCTGTTGAAAGGACAGGGTTTGATCAAGAGTTACACCAAGGTTGTGGGCAGAAGGAGAGAGAGTGATAGACGAGTCAATTAGTTTGATGCAGGATGGAAGAGAGGGGTGATTTTGAAGTTTTGGTGGGGTGATCAAGATCAGTTCAGACTTGTCTTCATTAAGCTTCAGTTTGTTTTCTGTCATCCAGTCCTTCAGGTTGGCTACACAGAACTGGGTGCTTTGGATCATGGTGAGAAGGTTCGAGAGTGGTCCAGAGATGTACAGCTGATTATCGTCAGAGAAAGAATGATGCTGAAGCAGGTATTGTTGAACAATAGAGGAGACAGGATAGGTGTAGAGAATGAAAAGTAGACGGCCCAGGACAGAACCTTGTGGTACCCCATAGACCAAGGAAGAAGGTTTAGAAGAAAGACCATTGACAGAGACTACCTGTTGATGATCGGTGATGTAGGAATGTAACCAGCTGAGAACAGTGTCAGAAAGCCCAAACGAGTGACGCAGACGGGAAAGAAGGATATAATGGTCAATAGTGTCAAAAGCAGCAGAGAGGTCTAATAGGGTCAGGAGTGAGATATTGTTGGAGTCAAGGACAGTCAGTATGTGGTTACAGATTTTGAGAAGAGCAGTCTCAGTACTATGACCAGAGCGGTAAACAGATTGAAGGGGATAGACAAGGTTGTTGGAGTGTAGGTGGTCTAACAGCTGAACAAGAACAACTCTCTCTAGGACTTTGGCAAGAAAGGGAAGGTTTGATACAGGCCTGTAGTTATTCAAGTTATCAGAATCAAGTGTGGGCTTTTTCAAGAGAGGTCTTACAACTGCAGATTTGAAAGAAGATGGAAAAGAACCAGCAGAGAGTGAATGATTGATGATGGTGGTGATGTGAGGTAGAAGAGTGTCAAGACAATGGGTATTCAGTATTCCTGAAGACGAAGTCTTCTCGGTTAGGTGGTGATGATGATGATGGGACAGGAGTTCCAGACGTGGCAGACGTCGTCGTAGATGATTCCAGTATACTACATTGCACAACCCTTGCAGACGAGGATGCACCTCCGGTTACTGGAACATTTTGGACGGAATCCGAGTCGAAGAGTATCTTGTCCTAATGCTGAAGTCAGCATCCGTGTAGGTTCTTGATCTTGATGCAGGTGTTGGCATCTATTAGGCGGTAGGAGACTTGAGCATTGTGAGACAAGCCAAAGGTTGTCCAGGTGCTCCTGTAGTCCGCTGGTCTTGTTTCGTTGGTGTAGTCTGAGCAGTCTTCTCCCCAAAAGGCTGTCTTCAGGGCCACCGGGCGACTTACTCCGTACTGGAAGCTGGTGTCGTCGCAATCTGTCAGGAGACATACAGGCGATGTCTCTGCAGGTGGGCGTGGTCCTTCAAGAGGGGTCCTCTTCCCAACAGTGGGTGGCGCTGCGGCGAAGGCCTTCCCCCAGAAGATGTAGCTGCAAAGCCATCCCATGGGCAATCAGCACAGCCAAAGCCCACTGCTGGGTGCCGGCGGATCATTGACGAAGTCAAATCAGCAGAGATGATCCAAGTCGCTGCATGTCGTCGTGTCAGCTTGCAAGTCCCTCAACTCCCATCTGGTAAGGGAGGAGTTCCTGTGTCGCCCTTCCCACCGGCTGCCACCCAGTAGGACGTCGATAGCAATCTGCCACCTTGCCTCGGAATCATCACATGATGAGAGAGTCAGTATAGTCGACCCTCTCACCACGGTCTCCCGGTTGGGAATGTGTAATGCTATGTGAAGTTATGATTTTATATCACACTGTTGGCAGCCTTCTTTGCCTCTCTTGGAGATCGGTATATTGCCTTTTAATACGTGGGTTGATCAGTAAATATTGGCAACGGTTCCATAAAACAGGAACAAAGGACTTCAAACTTTTGCATTCACGAGAATTAGAACACCTTTCGTCTTTGTATGCACAGTTCCAGCCATTTACGCCTGGTTTGAAGGTCATGTTGGTAGCTTCTTTGAGACAAGGGTCGGAGCTGTAATTTTGAGCTTTTGGCGAGGGCCTAGATGCCAAAACAATTCGTCCATATAAACAATCTAAAAAGATAAGAAACAAGTAAAAGTCATGTGGAGATAAGTGGAGTCTGTAGAATAGGTGGTTCAAACATTGAGTACCTTACTCTTTTCGGAAGGTCTCGGTGACCTTGACGTTGTAGTCACTAGAGATTTCATGCAAAAGTAGAGTCTTGCTTGTATCAATGGTTGGGCGCCGTTGGTAGACTGATCTGGTAACGTCTGTCAAAACCACTTGAGAGAATGGGTTGCCAAAAGTGTTGCTTTCTCTGGCATAATATCAGTGATGACAGGCCATTGGATTATTAAAGAAATGCAAAAACGTCACTTACAAACATGGAATTTTGACTGCAGCGCAACTGGTTTGTCCCAGTCAAGGCCATTGGTGCTTTTGTTTGAAATGATACAGAAGCTCTGCCAAGTCTCGTGCCCTGTGATGACAACGCATATTCATTTGGGTCCATTTGGCCCAAACGTTCTGAGATTTCTGAGGGACAAGCATTACATCGTTTCTTATGTTCGTTACTTAGGAAACTGGGTACCCATTTTGTTGTGAGCATTGTCACTAGAAGATGTTAAGCATTATCTTTTACATTGTACTCAAAGAAGTGTCACTCGTCGCACTTCTTTCTATCAGTGTCATATATGGATCTTCATCGATCAATTTCTTGACAAGCAAGGTCACAACGGCGATAATTTATGCGGGGATGCCTTCCTCTCATGGTGACACACAACCACACAAAATGTGAAGTGATTCTGTCAAGCGGTTCGGGAGATATCCTTGGGACAGACAGAAAAACAAAAACAAAAAAACAAACAAACAAACATACACGAACGAATGCAGACTCCTTTGCGATCGTAGATCGGCAAAGGACAACGACATGTAGAGTCACCAACCATTGAGCTGTTTTATGTTTTACTTTTGAATGTTGTTGTTGTTCTTGTACTTCTAATTATTGTCACACACACACACACACACACACACACACACACACACACACACACACACACACACACACACACACACACACACACCGGCCCACGCACTGCCACACACGCGCGCACAGAGAGAGTCAAAGTCAAGTCAAAAGTCAAAGTCAAAATGGTTTAATTGTTAGGCCACTGGCCCATAGCAATAACAATACAAGCATGAACTTTAAGTAACATCTCGTGCATTCTGCCTTTCACTCAAACATTGACGTCTAACTGTCTAGCTTTGTGTATAAACGGTGCTACTTTAGAGATTAGTTGAGAATTTTCGGAAGATAAGATTAGAGTTAACTTGAATAAAGATGGACAATTATAATATTTCTTTGGTATTAATTCCATTCTAAGCTCGTTATATTTAGGACAAACAAAAATAAAATGGACTTCGTTTTCTACTACATTTACACAAAATGGACAACATTTATCACCTTAATTGAATTTATATTGCAAAAAGGTTTTTTTTTAATGGGAGACATACCAATTCGAAACTTAGCAAAACACCTTCGCCAGGTTATGTTCTTGATGTCGTTCAAATAGCTTTTACAAGATATTGAATTACAATATGTTGAATATATTTCAAAGAAGTCGTGATTTAGAGAGAGACACTGGACACTGGACAACTTTATTTGACAAGGATAAAGATTTTAGGCGATGCCTATTCTTACAATCTGTCCTTGGATAAAAGAAAAACAAATTTAAGAAACAAAAAACATTTGCAAACATATCTCTCTCTCTCTCTCTCTCTCTCTCTCTCTCTCTCTCTCTCTCTCTCTCTCTCTCTCTCTCTCTCTCTCTCTCTCTCTCTCTCTCTCTCTCTCTTTCTCTCTCTCTATCTCTGACTCTCTCTCACACACACATACATTGTTTATGCATACATATAAAAAAATGTTTAAAAAAAAATACACATAGTGAAACAAATAATTGATGACAAGTAGGAGGTGAAAGCAACATCAATCCAAACACATTTAACAAGCAGTTTAAAGGCAAACAAATAAACAAAGCATAAAACTGAGATGTAAACATTCAATTGACATATACCATGCATATCACTAGAGTTGAGAACCGGTTCAAAATTTCGAACCGGTTTTTCGTCCCGAACCGGTATTTTGGAACCGTTTTTTTTAACCAGTACTCGCATCAGTAGTTTCACCTATGCAAACATATGTATTTGTCAGAATATTCACACACGCGCGCGCACACATACACACACACTCAACTAAAAACTTGGCTCAACTCCAACAAACATTTTAATGACGGGGCCATCTGCCCGTGTCAAAGAAAGGTGAGGGTAGGGGTGTAGTTGCAAAATATTATAATCATAGGGAAAATAATTAAACCAAAGCAAAAACAAAACGTCATATGTTGGAGTGTGAAGGATGGTGGCACATTCACAACGCAATGAACTAGCTTTGAGAATAATCAGATATGTAGCGGGAGGATAAGGAATACAAAAGTATAATAATCTTAATTATGTACCTGAACAGATAAACAAAATGACAAGAGAAAATCTTTCACAATGCAAGGAAAAAAATATCACACACGAGCGCGCGTGCACACACACAGTCACACGCGCACAACCGCACACACGCGCGCTTGTACACGCACATGCACGCACACACATTCTCTCTCTCTCAGTCCCAGGGTTGGGTGGAGAAAAGCTGTTATTGCTACTATCTCATTCTTACAACAGTAATGACATATTCTACTTTTAGACAATATCTTCAGTAAGCGCATTCATTTTAATCGAACAATAACTACTGGATGTACGTTAATAAGCAGTTTATGAAGCGTGATATGTGTGATAATAGGGTTTTTACGCCCTCTCCGGCCTTTCGGCCATGTGGGGCATTGGGGATTTATTTTAGATGCCTATAAGTGTGTGTGTGTGTGTGTGTGTGTGAGAGAGAGAGAGAGAGAGAGAGAGAGAGAGAGAGAGAGAGAGAGAGAGAGAGGGAGAGAGAGAGAGAGTGTGTGTGTGTGTGTGTGTGTGTGTGTGTGTGTGTGTGTGTGTGTGTGTGTGTGTGTGTGTGTGTGTGTGTGTTGTGTGTGTGTGTGCATGTGTGTGTGTGTGTGTGTGTGTGTGCATATCAAATTTTTTTCGAACATATTTGCTCATCTTCTTAGCATAAGAATTTATAGAAATGAAATTAAATAAACTTCCAAAGACATTGTTTTATTGTTGTTCCATTCACAATTCTCTTGGTGTAATAGTTTCTACAATCACTCCATCACTCTTTCGATTTGTTTCTCTCAGGAGAAAATGCCTCCAAATGTTCGTTACTGTAGTGTAGGCCTAATCATGGCCATACTTGCTCCTTACCACACCAGACAACTAGAAACAGCTACTCTTGGTTTACAAACACCCAATCTGCGCTGAGATTCAGCGTTGTTCTTCGAAAAGAATGCGCTATTCTAAGAGAAACTTACTTTCAGTTTGCAGTTAAAAAACCGGTTCACAGCAACTTGAACCGGTTTTTCGAACCGCGGAATTTCAAGACCGGTTTTTCGGTTCAAACCGGTTTTTTCCCCCACCTCTACATATCACATGTAGGTGTACACAAGGCAATACAGTTATACAGTGTGCGTTCAAAATGACACAGTATATAAGCAGGGCTGTAAATTATGTTTGCCCGCACCATCTTTTTGTATCGTGAGATGGAAGGGCATAACTGAATGGCAGAGGGAAGGGAATTCCAAATTGAGGAACCTAAGAAGGCAAAACTTGATTTGTATTTGTCAATTCTAGTGTTTGGCAAAATGTAGTTGCTGGAACCATAACGATGTGATACCGGGGTAACTAATGATTTTAGGTATTGTGGGACTAAGTCATTTTGCACTTTGTACATGATGATTGCTTTGTTGTACTTTAATTGTGAATCTAACGGAAGGATGTTTAATTTTGCTTGTTTTTCTGATGTGGTGAGGTTTGCGTCAGGAAGAATAATTTTTGCTGCTCTTTTGTAGATAGAATTGAGTTTTAATAGGTGACATTTGGCGGTAGAATCCCAAACTACAGATGCATAGTTGACGTGAGAGAGACAGTGGGCATGAAAGAATAATTTGCGTTCCTCTGTATCTATGAAAGGTCTAAGTTTTTTTAGTAGGAATAGGCTACGTGCAAGCTTGTGTGCTACCTTCTCAATATGGGTCTGCCACTTTAGTTCTTCATCTATGATCACACCCAGGACGCGGAGAGAGAGAGAGAGAGAGAGAGAGAGAGAGAGAGAGAGAGAGAGAGAGAGAGAGAGAGAGAGAGAGAGAGAGAGAGAGAGAGAGAGAGAGAGAGAGAGAGACAGAGAGAGAGAGAGAGAGAGAGAGAGAGAGAGAGAGAGAGAGAGAGAGAGAGAGAGAGAGAGAGAGAGAGAGAGAGAGAGAGAGAGAGAGGAGAGAGAGAGAGAGAGAGAGAGAGAGAGAGAGAGAGAGAGAGAGAGAGAGAGAGAGAGAGAGAGAGAGAGAGAGAGAGAGAGAGAGAGAGAGAGAGAGAGAGAGAGAGAGAGAGAGAGAGAGAGAGAGAGAGAGAGAGAGAGAGAGAGAGAGAGAGAGAGAGAGAGAGAGAGAGAGAGAGAGAGAGAGAGAGAGAGAGAGAGAGAGAGAGAGAGAGAGAGAGAGAGAGAGAGAGAGAGAGAGAGGCACATTACAATGCACAAAGTTTCTTCGCGATATTGCAATTTAGGTTTTTTTTGTGATTGCAGATCAGTTTGCCAAAATCATGAAAGCATAAAACTGCCAATGTAAAGCAAACAAACAAACAACAACGAAAACAAACACATACACATTATGGAGGGAGGTGGGGGTGTGGAGGGGCGAAGGGTAATAGCCTACTAATAGAAAAGACAACCAGCCGCTGCGTTATAGTGGTACTGTAATTACATCGCGGACTACTGGCTGGGAGGTCCTGGGTTCGAATCCCATCAGAGGCGAGGTTTTTTTTAGGTCCTGGACCGACTCCTACCCAGAGTGAGTGGCTATGGGCTCAATGGGAAGACTGAAACCACACAGTCGAGCTTCATCCGCTTAACGGATGCGATTCTGAGAGTGTTGCTCTAATTTAATGACCAACATATTTATAAAGTGCAGGGTATGCATATGGGGGAAAGTAGACCATATGCTGGCTATAGTAAAGTAGACCCAAATCCGGAATGAAAAAGCTGATAGAAAGAGACTTCATGAAAGGTCATCTTGTCATCCGTAACAATGGTCTTCCAAAATCAACAAGTGTTGTCTGCTCTGGTTGATAGCAGACAGATAACTAACTTATATGGCGATATAGGCCTACATGGCAATACTAACCACCACAGCCCCTCCCCACATACACAGACATAGAAAATAGCCCTACACAGTCATATTGCAAATTGCCCCCCCCCCCCCCCCCCCCCCCCCCCCCCCCCCCCCCCCCCCCCCCCCCACACCCCCCCCCCCCCCCCCCCCACCCCCCCCCCCCCCCCCCCCCCCCCCCCCCCCCCCCCCCCCCCCCTTCCTTCAGCAATGGATATTTGTCGCTATAGGAAGATTCAATGCGTCATTTCAGGAATGTATTTATCACTTTCACCCATTATTATAAGGCCCCAAAATGTCATGCAGTCGCACCATAAATCTGGCAACGAAATAAAATTAATCTTTTTCAAAATGTCACAAATTTACAACACTTTTTGGGGCTACGTTGTACATCTAGCTTAGACCCACCCCCACCCACCCTCCCTTTATCTATCAAATTATCGCATTGAAAATGTTCATTAAGAAACAACATTTCGCCATTCTCGGGAAAGGGATAGGGTTAGGGTCAGCCTAGGGTTATTGCCATGAAACTGAAAAAGAAAAAAAACCCACCCAGACTTTAGAATTGAGAGTCCTAAATTTAGTAAATATGAGAGGGCTGTTAAATTAAATCACAATTTTGCCCACTTTTTTTTTTGCATTCGGATTCGGCAACTTAATACACAGAACATCTCTCTGTAGGCGTGTCAAGGCCATCACCTGGGAACCCAGCCGCTTTTCACTTGGCGTAGTTTGATGTCCACATCGAAGTCGGAGAGAGAAAATGGCGGCTTGCGAAGGTCCCGGCCAGAGAGGGAGCAGAGAAAAGCACCGTCCAGTTGGTTGGTCTGACAGGCAGAGGCCAGCCGGGGCATCCCGCACAGCTGTAGGCGGGCAACTAGCTCCGGGCAACTCAGCTTCTTCAACGACTGCTCATTTTCTCGCGCGGCTGCAGGAACTTCGTAAACATCGTCATCACTGTCGTCGTCATCACTGTCGATGTCATCACCTGGAGTCACACATAATTATACGTGATAAAACATGGCAGTTACTGCATGTAGGCTATCGTGATCAAGGACTACTGTTCTTATAGTTAAAAGTAAAAATGTGTCATTTTTTAACAATGGCGATGTTTGAGGAAGCTGAAGATAAAGATTGAATATAAAGTTAGGAAATGTTGATTTAAAAGCAGGGCAATGGTTGTTTTTTGAGTCACGACTTTGTCTAAAAGTAAAGGACCATCCTAGCAGAGAGAAAAATAACTAGGAAAAAAGTATGCCATATCGCAAAGCAAAACGGTGCCCACGTATTCTATTCATTTGAACCATAGCCTACTGAACGGATCAATGCAACAATGACGCTGTTTTGTGAAAAGCATAAGCCAACCACCCTCATACCAAGTTTCAACATCCTATGTCGACTGGTGCCTGATATATGGCTAACTTTTTTCTCTCTCCAGTTTTCAAGGTCATATGTCAAGGTCATGACCTTGACCTTGACACCAAAAGGCACATCTACAGTACCTAGCCTACATGCACATCAAGTTTCATCTTCCTATCCTTATTCCTTCATGGTGATATGCTGTTATCTTTGGAACTCCATTTTCCGACCCCCCGATTTTCAGGGTCCAGCGATCTCCTTGACCTTGACCTTGACCTTGATTGGTCAACAATATTCGGAAGGAGCATAAGCCAAACCACCTTCATACCAAGTTTCAACATCCTATGTCGACTGGTGCCTGAGATATGGCTAAAATATGTTTTTCAGTTTTCAAGGTCATACGTCAAGGTCATGACCTTGACCTTGACACCAAAAGGCACATCTACAGTACCTAGCCTACATGCACATCAAGTTTCATCTTCCTATCCTTATTCCTTCATGGTGATATGCTGTTATCTTGGGAACTCCATTTTTCCGACCCCCCGATTTTCAGGGTCCAGCGATCTCATTGACCTTGACCTTTACTGGTCAACAATATTCGGAAGGAGCATAAGCCAAACCACCTTCATACCAAGTTTCAACATCATATGTTGACTGGTGCCCGAGATATGGCTAAAAATAGATTTTCAGACCTTGACACCAAAAGGCACATCTACAGTACCTAGCCTACATGCACATCAAGTTTCATCTTCCTATCTTTATTCCTTCATGGTGATATGCTGTTAACAAACCCACATACATGGCTCGCAAACATCATGGATTAAGTTAATCAAAACAATGATGTTTGAACTTGGCTTTGAGCATGTTTGGAACAATCAATTCACATTCAATGCTAAAAAAATTTACAAAATGCGATATTACGAAGAATGCAAAACTGTTACATATTATTTTGGAAACTAAAAAAGGGAGAAGTATCACGGCTCAGGTTTTATAATGATGTTACTAAAGAATATCGAATAGAACCGTACCTTTTTAGTACTATTTAGACAACAAAAACAGGCTCTATGTAAATTGAGAATTAGTGCTCCTAATCTAAAAATCGAAATTGGTAGACACGAGAATATTGTAAGAGAAAACAGACTTTGCCAAAAATGTCATGAACTAGAAGATGAGTTACACCTTTTGAATACCTGCGTTATGTATAAAGAAGATCGTTACAAATTGATGGAAAATGTAGACAAACAAAGTTTAGAATCAAATGTTCAGTCTCCATCAGATATGATGATGTTAGATGAACTACAGCCATTTGTGGCAACATAGGTTAGTATTTGTTTTAACAAAAAGCATGAATAGTATTTTGCGTTGTTTGTAATCTTAACCTGTGCCTTATAAGCCTTTGTTTAGGTTTCATGGCAATAAACCAATGTTCAAATGTTCAGCCACTTACACAACAAAAACAATATCACCTTCGCTCCGTAAACTCCGCGGGTGATAAACATTTACATAGCATTGTCATTATGGTTTTATACGATACTCTGTCGCTGAGACACCGTCTCAGCAGTCAAGATGAAGACTGGGGGGAAACGTAGGCTAATGAAGGAGAACAACAAAAAAATACCCCCTCTCCCTTTCATCGCCACTGTCGCCTCTTGGCACCACAATGATTTAACACCCATGTCACCAAAAGGCATCAAATGAGGGTCCGGTATCCAGTGACCTTAATATGTTCTTAATTTTGGGAGGTAAGGATAGGACCTATTTTATGCATGTCACAGAGGAATCCCCAATATTGCAGACAAAATATTATCTCTTCCCGGGTAAGTTTAATGGTACATTGTGGCTGAGGAATGGCTAGCGTTGAAAGGGTTAGCCGCCTCATATTATCCAACCAATTCGAATGAAAAGGGTTGTGACCTTTCCACAGTTTTCCCTTCTTCGGACAGATTGAGTAGACATCACAAATGCAAATTTTGAATGGATGAAACTCTTCCAACCAGGTCGGAAGGATTTGGCGACTGCACCATATACTTCCAACTCACTCAGGCAGTTGTGGGAATACAGTCAATGCTTGCTGATAGTGAATACGGCACACGATACGGCCACAAGTAGTTGAATAGAGCTCACAACTGAAGTTTCTTCCAACTAAAAAGGTTGGCTAGCGTGAGGCGGCTTTTAGGCCTATTCTCTCTTCTCCTCCTCCCCTGACCCTTCCAGTGTGTGGTTAAACTCTTAACTACCTGTGAGGCGGCTTTTAGGCCTATTCTCTCTTCTCCTCCTCCCCTGACCCTTCCAGTGTGTGGTTAAACTCTTAACTACCTGTGAGGCGGCTTTTAGGCCTATTCTCTCTCCTCCTCCTCCCCTGACCCTTCCAGTGTGTGATTAAACTCTTAACTACATGTGAGGCGGCTTTTAGGCCTATTCTCTCTCCTCCTCCTCCCCTGACCCTTCCAGTGTGTGATTAAACTCTTAACTACATGTGAGGCGGCTTTTAGGCCTATTCTCTCTTCTCCTCCTCCCCTGACCCTTCCAGTGTGTGGTTAAACTCTTAACTACATGTGAGGCGGCTTTTAGGCCTATTCTCTCTCCTCCTCCTCCCCTGACCCTTCCAGTGTGTGGTTAAACTCTTAACTACATGTGAGGCGGCTTTTAGGCCTATTCTCTCTTCTCCTCCTCCCCTGACCCTTCCAGTGTGTGGTTAAACTCTTAACTACATGTGAGGCGGCTTTTAGGCCTATTCTCTCTTCTCCTCCTCCCCTGACCCTTCCAGTGTGTGGTTAAACTCTTAACTACATGTGAGGCGGCTTTTAGGCCTATTCTCTCTTCTCCTCCTCCCCTGACCCTTCCAGTGTGTGATTAAACTCTTAACTACCTGTATTTTTTGTAGGAAACGTAGAAACAGGTAACTGCAACTTCGATGTCGTGGCTGGAGGTATTGGCATTGACACCATTGGCTGCACACACATCGTCGGTTTGGGTTTCACGGGAATGGTTTTCAAAACTTGCTCTAAATCCTTCTTCGCTCTGTCTTCTGGGTCTCCTTTCAATGCAAAGTGTGTATCTTTCACGACTGCTCCCTCTTTCTCTTTCCCAGTGAAAGTTTCCTCTTCATTTGTTGCCATTTTTGTTGAAATAGGCCAAAGGAGTTTCTCCAGTTTTGCTTTAAAATTGCCACCCTTGTTTCTCGATTCCTCCATGTAGAATTGCATGACTTCTTGGGTTTCTTGGGTTTCACTGACGTCATCCTCGTCAGTCAGTTCCAAACAATCGTGGTCCGCGTCGAATGGCTGAGTCTGCAAAAAATGTAAAAATAAAATGCTTTATATAATACTAATCGTGGTCCGCGTCGAATGGCTGAGTCTGCAAAAAATGTAAAAATAAAATGCTTTATATAATACTAACATTGAGCTGATTGCCATCAGTTCAGTTTATGTAGACATATGAAACTCACACGAACTTATGATATACTGGCATGAAACACCGCTTTCCAACCGATTGGAGATAGGCCGCCCCTACGTGCAGACAAATAAAGAGGATTCATAACTCAAATCAACAACAACACGACCACATTACACATTTCAACCGCTGGGCACCCCCTCCCACCACCTACCCACCCCCTCCCACCACCTACCCACCCCCTCCCACCACCCACCCACCCCCTCCCACCACCTACCCACCCCCTCTCACCACCTACCCACCCCCCCTCCCACCACCTACCCACCCCCTCCCACCACCTACCCACCCCCTCCCACCACCTACCCACACCCCTCCCACCACCTACCCACCCCTCCCACCCCCCACCCACCACCCCCTCCCCCCACCTACCCACCCCTCCCACCACCTACCCACCCCTCCCACCACCTACCCACCCCCTCCCCACCACCCACCCACCCCCTCCCACCACCCACCCCACCCCCCCTCCCACCACCTACCCACCCCCTCCCACCACCTACCCACCCCCTCCCACCACCTACCCACCCCTCCCACCACCTACCCACCCCCTCCCACCACCCACCCACACCCCTCCCACCACCCACCCCCTCTCACCACCTACCCACCCCCTCCCACCACCTACCCACCCCCTCCCACCACCCACCCACCGTTGCAAACTCCGCCTATGAAAACACACTTTTCTGTAAGATCGTGTGTGCTGTAGTAGTAAAGGATAGTAACTCGCGGGCTGGACTGCCTGGCAGCGCTTGCTTCCCTTGGATTATAACCCTGACTGAAGGGGGATAAGGAGAGAGAGAGAGAGAGAGAGAGAGAGAGAGAGAAGGGGGAGGTGTGTGTGTGTGTGTGTGTGTGTGTGTGTGTGTGTGTGTGTGTGTGTGTGTGTGTGTGTGTGTGTGTGTGTGTGTGTGTGTGTGTGTGTGTGTGTGTGTGTGTGTGTGTGTGTGTGTGTGTGTTTATGCGCGAAGCGTAGCGAGCGGGTTTGCTACTATTATTGTTTATATCGTTGCTAAGGAGACTGGATTGCGTGCTGACTAATGTACTAAGTGTACTCTATCATTACAGTGTCCGTAGGCCTACCTCATTTCTTCTGGTCCCATTCCTATCCAGTTTTAAACGGTATGACATATATAATCACCACCAACGCCACTTTATAAACACGTGCCAAAAAGTTGACGCAACCCCTCTTTGAAATCCACAACGAAGTTTGATAACTCATAAAACGAAACTGAACTCAAATAATCATTTCATTCTTTCTCAGTTACACTAAGACGAGTCTCGGTTATGTAGTGAATATAATAAGTAGGCGTACCAAAAATGTCATACCAAAGTAAACAATTTCGTTCTGCAAAGATGGTGACTGATTTTCACCATTTCACTTCTGAAAAAGTTTGACTTTGGAATCTCACAGAGAACAAAATCCAGATGTGTTGCCAATTTTTGTCACTGAGAATAAGTAAAACAATCTATTCTCTTTCAGTGTTGCACAGATTGTGTCACTTATGTTGTGCTATGTGCTGTCAGTAACGAATGTAACTTCCCCACACCTAAATCGCCTTTTGGCGCCATTTTACATCCAGCAAATAGGCTTGTAGGGGAAGACGGGGTAAAAAGCGCATGGGCGGGTAAGAAGCCCACCCCAGTTATCTCATGAAATGAAGCAAATTTCAGTCTCATTTTGCCAATGAGACGAGCGTTAATGTCTAGCATTCGTCTCAGGGG
>CM065681.1:57482564-57492564 GCA_017654935.2 Phymorhynchus buccinoides | reverse complement strand
CTGAAAACTCCAAAATCATCTTCACTGAGTATGTTTGCTTATTGGAAAGATTAACTTTGTTTTTATTATTTTATTTTGTGTACCTTGAATTTGGTTTTGGCAAATAGCTGTTAATTAACCGTTCCGTTCCTTTTGTTTTCTTGAAATGCACGGCTAGTGTATGATTGTGTTCTGTTGCTGTTGCTGTATAATGAGACCACAAAGCCATTTCCCTTGTTGAAACATTAATAACAAAGTAAAAAACCCGGTGACATTGACTTTGACTTTGACGCATTCACACACCTTTCCTCACTCCCATCCCCCTCACCCACCATTCCTCCCTCACCCCCCTCACCCTCCCCCCTCCCCCCACACACCCCTGACCACATAGTGCGCCAACAACCACGCTGTCCCCCGCCCTTGTTGACCGTGACCTCTCCCCAGGACCAGGACGTCGCCCAGCCTGCACGAACCTTCCCCCCTCCCCCCAGTCACACCCACTGACCACATAGTGCGCCAACAACACACGCTGTCCCCCGCCCTTGTTGACCGTGACCTGTCCTTCCAGGGCCAGGACGTCGCCCAGCCTGCACGAACCGTCCCCCCTCCCCCCAGTCACACCCACTGACCACATAGTGCGCCAACAACACACGCTGTCCCCCGCCCTTGTTGACCGTGACCTCTCCTTCCAGGGCCAGGACGTCGCCCAGCCTGCACGAACCGTCCCCCCTCCCCCCAGTCACACCCACTGACCACATAGTGCGCCAACAACACACGCTGTCCCCCGCCCTTGTTGACCGTGACCTGTCCTTCCAGGGCCAGGACGTCGCCCAGCCTGCACGAACCTTCCCCCCTCCCCCCAGTCACACCCACTGACCACATAGTGCGCCAACAACACACGCTGTCCCCCGCCCTTGTTGACCGTGACCTCTCCTTCCAGGGCCAGGACGTCGCCCAGGGAGAAGGACAGCGCCTCCACCTCCCCCCTGGACCCATCCTCCAGCCTGACCACCACTGGCGCCCTGCCCGCGGCCTGGCTCAGCGGCTCTGGACAGCTCGACCAGCGATGACCCTCAGTGTTCAGCCTCCTCTTCCACGTGCTCTCCTCGTGATCACTCGCTGCTGTCTCTGTGGGGTCTTTGTTAGCCATTCGGGGGCTGTCTGTTGGGGAGGGCTGGGGGTGTAGCTTAAGCGAACCTTCAAGATAAGGGGCAGCCACACACATACGAATCGCATCCGAATGCGATGCGATTTTGACGATGTGAGTTATGAAGCACGTGAAATACTTCCGTCTGAAAATAATTCTGTTATTTTCGCTCACTATACTCAAGCAGACCCAATACATAAATGTCACGTGATTCAGGACTCACATTGTCAAAACCGCATCGCATTCAGATACGATTCGTATGTGTGTGGCTGGCCCTTTATAGATCCTAAAAATGTAATGCTTCTTTAGCGTATTGAACTCGGGAATCATAGAGTAGCTTAAATTAGGGGAAGACGGGGTAAAAAGCGCATGGGTGGGTAAGAAGCCCACCCCAATTATCTCATGAAATAAAGAAAATGTCAGTCAAATTTGCCCATGAGACGAATGCTAGACATTAACGCTCGTCTCATGGGCAAAATGAGACTGAAATTTGCTTCATTTCATGAGATAATTGGGGTGGGCTTCTTACCCGCCCATGCGCTTTTTACCCCGTCTTCCCCTACGCATGCCACAATCAGTGCAAATGATATTCGTGGGACACTAAAAGGGGCCGCTACACTGCATGCGATTCACTGCGATTCGATTATTACATTTGTGAGGCATGATTCACGTGAAACTCTACTGTCTGAAATGAATCCGGTATCTGATGAAATCCTACTAGTTCTGTTCACTATATTTGTAGTCCCCCGTACACGAATCTGATATACAACAAAATCTGTATTTTTGTATCAGACCTTTTATTTGATTCGTGTATTAGGGTCTACATGAGAAGCTTATAGTGAACGAACATGATGGCATTATTATTAGGCGGAAGTGTTTCACGTGAACCATGACTCACAGACATCGTCACAATCGTATCGCATTTGGATTGAATCGTATGTAGCGGCCCCATACGGTTGCTTTGCTAAAATAAAAGGCAGAGACTCGGGGTACGGGCCCGTATCTCACATTCTCCAGGCTACGGATACCGCTCAATCACGGGACGCATAAATTGTGCGCAAATGTTTAAAAACTACTAATATTAACTCTGACATGTTCCTAACCCTATCACTAACCCTATTCCTTACCGAGATGCGTTAAATATTATACGAAATAAGAAAATGCATTTGTTGATGAAAAATTCGACTAGGAAGAGTTACTATCCCTGAACATGGTCTGAGTGTTGCAGCAATGGCGTACCTCTAGCCACAGTGAAAATAAAATAAGGTCTACGAAGACCAGCACGTTTGCAAACGACGAGCCACATTTGGGGTGTTGGAAGGCACGATTTAGATTAGGGCATCAACAATATGAAAATGATAAGGCACAGAATAGGCTACAGTTTTGTGATATGCTTCACTTCCGAAGTTTCCCAGTCTCCTCAAACAAAGCCGTTACGGGCAGACAAGCACAACTGTGACAACAGGCTTTGATCATACTAATAATATGAAAGAGCAGTGCAGTAACAACAACTACAACTACGATAACAGCATCAATAACAACAACAACAACTAACTACGCCAAAAACAACATCAATACAAACTTTGTAAAAGGACAAAAAAGCTCACAGTTGACCGCTTTAAGACAGAAACACCTCAGGTATGACGTGAACGGTAAGGCTGTCAGTTAAAGGAGGTTAGTTCTAGCACAACAAGGAAGTAAACTAGGGGAAGACGGGGTAAAACGCGCATGGGCGGGTAAGAAGCCCACCCCAATTATCTCATGAAATAAAGAACATTTCAGTCACATTTGCCCATGAGACGAATGCTAGACATTAACGCTCGTCTCATGGGCAAAATGAGACTGAAATTTGCTTCATTTCATGAGATAATTGGGGTGGGCTTCTTACCCGCCCATGCGCTTTTTACCCCGTCTTCCCCTATATTTTTTTTTATCGACAGTGCAGTCGGTTTTTCACAAAGATTATTTTAACATTGCCAGACTGAATAAAATAATAATAATAAACGGATATTTATATAGCGCTTTTTATCGAGCACAAAAGCGCTTTACAATCAGTATTGAAACACTCACACACGCACACACACGCAAAACAGACACACACGCAAAACAGACACACACGCACGAACGCGTTCTTGCACACAGACATACACACACATACCCACACACATTTCATCAAACACACAGAAAACACATTATCACTGAAACGCACACAAACTTACTCAAGCATACACTTGTACAAACACGCGCACACGCACGCACACACATACACACACGCGCACTCACATACACAAAGCACTCACGTGTACTCACACTCACAGACACATACACACACACACACACACTCCTCTCCCCCCCCCCCCCCCCCCCCTCCCTCTAGTGAACACAATATCTCCTGCGCAAGCAGATATACCCACACAGAACACACACAACACACTCACACTCACACACACCTGCTTGGAAGTGCGATCGAAGTCATAGGCACATCAAGTTTCAAAGTTTTACTTTGAAAACTTCCTGATCGCTTCTCGGCTTTTTGGCTAAGACAGTGATTCAGGAACATAAATTTTTGTTTATACCCTGGTTGGTTTGTTCAGCCCGTCGTTTAATCATATTCTGATCGCTTCTCGGCCTTTTGGCTAAGATAGTGATTCAGGAATATAAATTTTTGTTTATACCCTGGTTGGTTTGTTCAGCCCGTCGTACATGGCGAAAGCCGATACGCGACGTTAAACTGAACTTCCATCAGCCCGTCGTACATGGCGAAAGCCGATACGCGACGTTAAACTGAACTTCCATAGGCACATGGGAATGTCCCATATGTGCCTACCCGGGTCGAGAGGACGTAAAACACCAAAATTTCGTCATAGGCACATGGGGATGGTCATTGTATTATTATACATAGTGTGTGTGTGTGTGTGTGTGTCTATAACTGCCGCTCAAAATTACCAGAATTAATCAGCAGCTTTGCATTTAGATTTCTAAGTTACTAGCCTAGATATTATTCAAGTAGCATAGCACAGCATAGCAATTTGGCACTATAGGCTTCTTTTTTTTAAAGCCTTTTGTCCTCTGGATATCCTTTCAAGTGATATCAATATACTTTTTTACACGTGAACTAATAGGCTTTTGTGTATTGATTTGAATCCTAATAAAGTTCATCTAAATTTGAGGAGTACGTCACGCTTTGTTACGAACTGTTACGACCCAAATTGTCGTTTTGCCCGAATTGTCGTTTTCCGTCAAAACGACAATACGGGTACCCCTCACTGCCCAAATTGTCGTCGGCTGAACATGGTATTTTCGATTTCGCACTGCCCAAATTGTCGTCGGCTGAACATGGTATTTTCGATTTCGCATTTTTCTCTCTCTTAACCTCTCTCTCTCTCTCTCTCTCTCTCTCTCTCTCTCTCTCTCTCTCTCTCTCTCTCTCTCTCTCTCTCTCTCTCTCTCTCTCTCTCTCTCTCTCTCTCTCTCTCTCTCTCTCTCTCTCTCTCTCTCTCTCTCTCTCTCTCTCTCTCTCTCTCTCTCTCTCTCTCTCTCTCTCTCTCTCTCTCTCTCTCTCTCTCTCTCTCTCTCTCTCTCTCTCTCTCTCTCTCTCTCTCTCTCTCTCTCTCTCTCTCTCTCTCTCTCTCTCTCTCTCTCTCTCTCTCTCTCTCTCTCTCTCTCTCTCTCTCTCTCTCTCTCTCTCTCTCTCTCTCTCTCTCTCTCTCTCTCTCTCTCTCTCTCTCTCTCTCTCTCTCTCTCTCTCTCTCTCTCTCTCTCTCTCTCTCTCTCTCTCTCTCTCTCTCTCTCTCTCTCTCTCTCTCTCTCTCTCTCTCTCTCTCTCTCTCTCTCTCTCTCTCTCTCTCTCTCTCTCTCTCTCTCTCTCTCTCTCTCTCTCTCTCTCTCTCTCTCTCTCTCTCTCTCTCTCTCTCTCTCTCTCTCTCTCTCTCTCTCTCTCTCTCTCTCTCTCTCTCTCTCTCTCTCTCTCTCTGGCAAAACGACAATTTGGGTCGTAACAACGCTTTTATATTTTTGGTCAATATGATTTTTGAATACGTTCAGTGACGATGCATTGACAGTCTCATTTGAAAGGTTATTCCATGCAGTTGTAATTCTATTTGTGACTTTTTGGAGTGGAACGAGTATTATTTATTTTCTTTGTAAGTTTGAAATTATGCCCTCGAGTTCTATCTTCTTCTGAAAGTGTTAATAAGGTTTTAGTAGCGCTAGCATCATAAAGGTTGTGTAGAATTTTATAAACCTCGATTAGATCACCTCTTAAACGTCTATACACTAAACTTGGCAATTTCAAATATTTCAGTCTCTCTTCGTAGTCCATATTACTCGTACCAACAATTTTCTTTGTAAATCTCCTTTGGACACCCTCAATATGTTCAATATGTTTTCTAAGATATGGGCACCAAACAGGGTTACCGTACTCTAAAATAGGGCGAACTAAGGCGTTAAACAACAAAGGCACCATAATCAGTTTTGATTTATTAGTTATTGTCCTAATCAGGAGACCTGCATCTTGACCTTGATCATAGGTTTATTTGCGGGCTGGGATCTGTTGGAGGAGGGTCTTGAAATCCTCCACTGACCCAGCGGAAACAACTTTGGTCTCTAAGCTGTTCCAATCCCGGATGGTTCTGGGGAAAAAAGCTGTTCTTCAGTGCTGCTGTTTTTGCCGCCTGGACGGCTGCAATACGATTAGCTTTCTTGACGACTCCATTTGGAATCTGAGAAGCAATGCAAATGAAACGTAATGGATTTACAAAAGAGCAAAGTAATATTTTCTTGGTGTCTATGCATAGAAAGTTTTAAACAATGGTATGGGGTCTTTAACCAGATACCAAGACGTCATTGTTGTGACAAAGTCCCTTCCAGTGACGTCAAACAATTACGTATTTTACCCACTTGGCAGGCAGCGAGTTTAGGAAACGGCGAAGATGCTTGCTTTTTGTGTAATTTGGATTTGTTTTGTGTAGTTTTCATATGGGCCATATGAAGTTAAGAAGCTCTAATGACATTCTCAACTAATCAATGTAGTGGCTCAAGATCTTTGGAGGAAATGTTTTCTAATCAAAGGTCATAATTTCAAGAAAATTTGAGAACGAATGGTCAACGTCTGAAGGATTTTATGAACGAATCAGACAAAACAGAAATCGGATCTAGATCTAGTCTAGTTATTTTAACAATTATTTCTGACTTGACAACTTCTTTGGACAGACTTGATATATAATGAAAATTTTCCGGAACACAAGTATGATGGTCGTATTCTTCGCTTTGGGAATTGCGCAGGCCAATGTTTTAGAAGGGCGCCATAAAAGAAACCACAGTGCAAGAAAAGTTCCTGAGACCCAGAACCAGATACAGATTCGGGGAATACGACTGGAGGGTGGTGCCAGTAGAACAGAAGGCGAGTTAGAAGTGAAGGTGGGCGATAAGTGGGGGGCGGTCTGTGATACTGACTGGCATCACAGGGACGCTTTGGTGAGCTGCAGAACCTTGGGTTTCACAGGAGGCATCGCCAAGCCAGCATCAGATTTGAACCAGGCAGTGAGCCGCGTGCACATAATCAACGTAAGCTGCTCAGGAAGAGAAGAAACGCTGGGTCATTGTGTCCTGGTGGGGCAGACAGGCGAGTGTCATTTTGCAGACAAAGCTGCCGTCCTTTGTCACAACCAGAATGTGTCAACACGGTTAAGAATTCCCTCGTCGCTTCTTTCTCGTGGAAAATCAAAAAATATGCCGCAAAGAAATGTTTATAATATCCCTTCAAAAACACACAGCGGTTCTATGTACGTATTTTTCCAAAGACGAAAAACGACTCCCTCTAAAGAGGCACATGAGGTACAACCCCAAACCGCCACTCCTACCCGTTCACCGTTTTTGGTGGAAATGCCCCAGACTAGGAGACCTACAACACTATCCATAACCCAAGAACAAAGATTCCAAGACTTTCTGGTTTATGATAGCAGCAGCAGCAATAAGATCGCCTCTACGAAGATCAATGTTTTAGCCAGTTTGGCCTCTGTCGGAAAATTATCCAAAGAACCATCAAATGGGTTTCTTCCCAACAGAAATAAACGACACACCAGGACAACAACGATCGACAAGATTCTGTCAGAGCAGACCATGCCTTTGTCTCACAACCAGCAACTGCGACAAGCTCGTGAATTGACAAACTCCACACATAACCCCAATTCAAAAGCAACTACGACGTCCATGGATCATTCTAACAGTCCCAGCATTTTTCTTATCGTAGGTCTAGTGATGGTAGCGCTGTTCTTTGCCGCTGGCTGCATTGTCGGGGCCTGGCAGTACCAACAGTGGCTGGGTAAAAGGGATTCAGCTCTACCAGCCGTGTCAATGACGAAGAGGCCGTCCAGAAGTATCCTCAGAAAGGAATCTGCCTACGCCGGGGAATTACTCAACATCACAGTGGATGAAACCTCGCGGAAATCGTCGCAGGTGTCTTCCACCTCTTCGGCCAGTGGCGCGAGCACGAGTACAGCTAGTAGTGCGACAGAACCGTCGACTGATCGGGTGTGCGTAGAAGCAAGACTTTGAGGATGCGTTGAAAAGTAAGGGTAGCCAGCTGTCAGGAACTGTGATGAAAGGCACAGGCAGTGTCATTTACCGTTAGAAAGCGCCGTGGCAGCACAAACATCCATCTTGAGAGACAACTTGTTTTGAATTTGTGAAGTAAAGACGACCACATGAGTTGATCACCACTTGTCTGTCCCCACAGTCAAAGCAAACTAACATAGAAAAATACAGGTTTTCAGACTTTTTTTTATCCAGAGCTAAACTTGCCACTCAGGATAAAGAGAGTTGCTAGTCCTGAACGAGAGTGGAATGTTGCTGAATGAAAGAAAGCTCTAATGTTGCTGAATATAAGCTCCAATGGACCCCCAAACTGCAATGGACTATTGGCTCACTCGTTAACACGAAGTGAGTCTATAGTATGATATATAGTTCGGTTGTGTGTGTGCGTGCGCGCGCGCGCGCGCGCGCGTGTGTGTGTGCGTGTGCGTGTGTGTGTGTGTGTGTGTGTGTGTGTGTGTGTGTGTGTGTGTGTGTGTGTGTGTGTGTGTGTGTGTGTTGCGTCCGTGATCCAATCTCCAAACTTTAACGTTAGCATTTTCTCGGGAAATAGAAGGCGTGCATTGTTCACACTTTGCATACACATAGATGTTTATGCAAACTTTCAAACAATAATGATTTGAATAATTAAATACCTAAAACAGTACTGTAAACAGATAACATTTATATTAGTGGGTTAGAGAGTATTCAACAGGCAACATGAGTTAAGAGAGTCATCCACCCTGAAAGCCTCGATAGCTCAATGCGTCTGTCATGTCTGTCATGCCAATCTCAAAGTAATTATTTGTTGGCAGTCTTGTACTTTAACCACCCCCTCATGTTTACGACCATTGTCATGCCAATGGTTCCTGGTTCGATTCTCGGCAAAGGTACTTTAAAAAAAAAGTTGTATCCATTAACGATAGTTTAATTTGTACTTTATGTTTACATGATGGGGGTTTACGACCCTCCATCTCAAAGTCATTATTGTTTGGCAATCTTGTACTTAAACACCCCCTCATGTTTATTACCCTCCCCCCCTCCCCTCTCTCTCTCTCTCACCCGCCAGATTTTTGCGTGGGTGAAGCTGTGGCTACCGTAGTTGAAAATGGAAGGCCTACAGGAGTGTCCTTTCGTCGCTTCATGCACCAGAGATGGCGTGTGTTATTGTCTTTGTATTTGTCTGGATATCATGAACAACACATTTATGTTTCAGTTTGTCTGTTATTTTGAAATCCTGCAGTAATTTGTTTTAACTAGCACAATACTGAGAATGATCTGTGTCGCCACAAACGGAAGACTAGCCTCGAACCAATCCAAAAATGAATGGAAAGAACTCTGGCACGATTCAGTACCTCGTTGTAGCCAAGAACTGGGAGTCTAGCAGCTGCCACCTTGTCGGAGGTTTCTACTGAATGACGTTGTAGGACTTTCATACAATAAAAACCAAGTTAATGATTTGTCCTTTCACACAAATAGGGTGACTAACAAAAATGCAACCCACAAAATCGTTAATAAAATGTTCAATATTAAAGCTATCATTCTGATTTTTTTAGATTTTGGAAGAAGATTCAATGCATGGAAGGTAGCAAATTGTTTTTTTCAAGATGCCTCGGAGAACTCCAGAAAGGAGCAGTTTCCGTGGTAACACATTTTTTTAAATATAGAAAAGTCTCTTTTTGATGGGTAAAAACCACTTGCAGAAAATTTCAATTGTCTGAAAACTCTGTTTTTCGAAGATGGCAGTCGTTTTTGCCCTGAAAATTGGAATGCAATACCATACAAGATATCCCGACTTTTTGAACCCACATATGAATTCAAATTTGGTCCGGGTACCGCATACGAATGACATCTAAATTGCGAAAGCATTTTTCGACCTCAAAACAACCTGAAATTGTTGTACCACGGAAATTGTTAATGTTTGGAGCACACACACACAAATCTTGGAAAAGCAAATCGTTATAATCTTACATACATTGAGTCTTCTTTATAAATCGGTAAAATAATTGTCAAAATGATGGCTTGATCATGAACCTTTTTAGTGTATTACCAATTTTGTGGGCTGCATTTATTCTGAGTCACCCCTGTACAAAGAATTGTCTACACAAGGCAAAACAACCCAAATAAAGATTAGAGATTGTGCGTGACTGATTAATTGTCCTCGTAGTGCCTTAATTAACTCAAGCAGAAATTAGCTCCTAAAATTGTGTCGATACTTTAAGTTGATAATTAATGTTCCTAGAATAATAATAATAATAATGAATTTTTATTTAGCGCCTATTCTCTGATTTAGGGCTCTGAGCG
>CM065681.1:57452564-57475064 GCA_017654935.2 Phymorhynchus buccinoides | reverse complement strand
CAAACATTAGTGCGTTTGTTTTTTGGATTTTTCTTTTGATTTTAACTGCTTGGATAGTTATGGGAGTAGATACACGAGCCGTACTATCTCAAGATAATCAATGTCTGCTCCTTATGAATCCTTCAAATTGACAATTTTCATTGTTGAATGTATTTCTTTTGTGTAAAATGAAATAAAATGTTAACATTTCCCACTCGATTATGCTTTAAATTCACGAGGAAACATTTAAAAACAATGACATGCTTTGAAAGATTCTCTTCAAAAGTGCTGGAATTATTCAGAAAACACAATTTAGAGAAATCTGGATATATTGATTGTACAGCAGCGTCACAAGGACGTAGTCCCCCTTCCTCTCTCCCCTACTACCACCTCCCTTCAAATCTCCTGAGTAAATATTAGACTATAGGCTTATAGGTCTATTGAAACAAACAAACAAAAGCTAACAATAATAACATTGTACCACTTGCCGTTTTTACAGATAGCATGTTAGACCCCGATAGAAACTCATTTTATAGCTCTTAAAAATGTCACCTAAATTATATCAATTACTGAACAGTAAGAAGAGTCAGGGGAGGGGGTTCTCCGAAGACCCTCTTTTGTCCAGCTCTCCGTAGAGTTTCTTTGCGTTATTAACTACTGAACAAACAGAAGACAATTAAAAAAACACCCAGAATCATCCAAAGCCTAAATTTGGTCTACCTGTCGCACAAGTGTGTGTGTGTGTGTGTGTGTGTGTGTGTGTGTGTGTGTGTGTGTGTGTGTGTGTGTGTGTGTGTGTGCGTGCGCGTGCGCGCGCGCGCGCGTGTGTGTGTACGCGCGTATATGTGTGTGTGTACATGTGTGCGTTGATGTGAGTGTGTTTGTGTGTGGGGAGGGAAGGATGCGTGTGTGCATACTAATGTGCATATATGCGTGTGCATGTTTGTATGTCTATGAGTATGCATGTGTTTGCGTGGGGGTGACGGTGGGAATGCGAGCGCATGTGAGTATGTTCGATATGTATGATGTAATCTTGCACGTGGAGTGAATTTTAGTTTTGTTAAGCGCCATGAGTAGTTCGTCTAGAATGTGCGCTCTATAAATGTCTTTATTATTATTATTATTATAATGTATATGAAAATACAGAAAGATTAGAATTGAACTCTGATCTGGTATAGGGGTTTTATAGGCCAGATTTCCCTCCTCCTCCAAAGGGGGTAGAGGGCCGGGGAAATTTGAACCCTATGATTTTTAGGGCTTGGGTAACCTAACCAATACAACCAAACCAAAACATCAATGTTAGCCAACATTTTGAGCGAGACGACATATCGACCTGATTAAGACAAACAAGTCAGGACATTGTTTGCTGGGAGGGGTGAGGGGAACTTGCTGGAGAGGGGATGGGGGTGGGGGTGGGAGGCATAATGCCTCCCAATGGCCAGTGAATGTTTCTTGAGCGTGCTCCACTCTTGGGTACACAATGGCACGCAGCTGCAGGCCCATGATCAATATAGGTACACATTACTCGGTGTCATAAAGTCCTCCCCGACGCTGTGTGCATGTAGACCTATGTCACGATAATTATGTGAATTGAAGGGCGAAGTTTACACCTTCACAATTGGCGCAGTTTACACTCTTTTTAATCTAAGTTCGGTCCATCTTGTGTCAATCTAAATACCCAGGGACGGTATTCATGTCGAGATAGCATGAGACTTAGCATGATGCTAACTTAGAAGCTCTTCCAAAAGTCCTATTAAATCCTATAGGACATTGGAAGAGCTTCTAAGTTAGCATCATGCTAAGTCTCATGCTATATCGACATGAATACCGTCCCAGGTCGATTTATTTTTACCAACCGCGATCGTAGAGAGCGGATTGGTAATGTTTTCACTCGTGTCTGAGGCGGACTATGTATGTATCATCTCTAGCGTTTGAACGGATGGACTTAGGGTGCTCAAATTTTGCATGCGGGTAGGTAGTAGGAAGATCTAGGCCAAGTTCGATAATGAAGGTTATGGGTCAAAGGTCAAGGTCACTGGAAACGGTTGGTGATTTAGCGTCTTAACGCTCTAGTTTTATACTGTTTCTGTCTATACAGAAACCACACCACTTTAAACATTAATTCGATTTGTGTTATAAATATAACACCCAGCTGAACTCCAATCACACAGATGACATAATTATCGAAACACAGCACCACCAACCAAACACGGCTTAGACAAACAAGCCAGGACATTGTTTGATGGGAGGGACGAGGGGAACTTACTGGAGGGAAGGGGGATGAGGAGGGGATGGGAGGAGCGGAGTCGTAAAGCCTCCCAAAGGTTATGAATGCTATTGGCACGCACGCACGCTGTAGGCCCAACATCAATATAGGAAGCACATTACTCTGTCTCAGTCATTATTATTGTAATCCCTGCCTTACGCTACATGCATGTATTTCACGATGTCAATTGAAAGGCGATGGTGGTGAAAATGATGTTTTACGTCCTCTCGGTCATAGACACATATGGGACATTTGTAAATACAAAGATGTTGGGAACAATACTGGCTGCAATGCCCGGAGGCAGTGCAACACCAGTAAAGTCCCGAGTTTTTAACAATATAGATAGGTGTAGCGGTAACCACGCCTCAGTTAAACCTTATCGGCTATGGTACCGCCACATAATAATGTAATGTTAGAGAGAGAGAGAGAGATGTGTGTGTTAGAGAGAGAGAGAGAGAGAGAGAGAGAGAGAGAGAGAGAGAGAGAGAGAACACGAAAACGAAAACATTTTTTTTATTTAACCAGGGAACGTGAGATAAGCAAGTTACATGCTTCTTTCCACCCAGCCCTGAGAGAGAGAGAGAGAGAGAGAGAGAGAGAGAGAGAGAGAGAGAGAGAGAGAGAGAGAGAGAGAGAGAGAGAGAGAGAGAGAGAGAGAGACTCATAGAGAGAAAACGAACGAACAATCAAATTTTATTTATAGAGGGTAATAAAATAAGTTAATACATGGCCTGTATTTGAATTTAGGTTAAATTTTGATTTAATAAATTCACACACACATATAGACACACATACAGATACACGTACACACACATATATACACATAAATACATGCGCGTGCGCACACACAGACATATATACTAACTCACACACATATTCTCTCTCTCTCTCTCTCTCTCTCTCTCTCTCTCTCTCTCTCTCTCTCTCTCTCTCTCTCTCTCTCTCTCTCTCTCACACACACACACACACACACACACACACACACACACACACACACACACACACACACAACTTATATGCCCAATAAACCAAATATTTTGGTTTGGGTTGATGAATTATGCGTGTCGGCTATTATGGACCAGCGGCCCAATATTTACCACTCCCTGGCTCATTTAACCCGACTTGTCTAAATTGGGCCTTTTCAGACATTTCTTAAATATAACTATTTTGATAAAAGATAGACATTTTGTATTCATGCTATATAAAGTTGTCATGGTAAGGTTTAGAAATATCATTTAACCTTGAGTGAAATATAATTTGTGGCCGAGATAGGAGCTGCATTCCTTAGGGGACCCAACATACCCTATCTTCCCCTACTATGTCGGTGTGTCTGTGTCTATGTGTGTAAATAACAAAATTGTGTGTGTGTGTGTTGAGAAAGAGACACAGACAGGCAGGTAGACGGACGGACAGGTACACACGCGCACGCGCTCATACACACTAACACACGCACGCGCGCGCGTGCACGCACACACGCACGCTCGCATACACAGAGGGGGGGGGGGGGGGGGAGAGAGAGAGAGAGAGAGAGAGAGAGAGAGAGAGAGAGAGAGAGAGAGAGAGAGAGAGAGAGAGAGAGATGAACGACGATCAACGATCAACGAAAATTTAATGATCAAGGCCATCTGCCCATGTCATATAGGGAAAAGGGGGAGGGGAATACATAAAAAAGAAGAAAAAAGCAATAAATAGCATACATATAAGTTATCAAAACGGTTATCAAATCAACATAATTATTACCAAACATGGAACAACATTATACCATTGCAGTAACAGAGAGGGAGAGAGAGAGAGTGAGTGAGTGAGTGAGAGAGCTCAAGAAGCAGGGAGACATAGGGACAGAAAGGGTAGACATACAGGATGTGTTTGAATGTGATTTTTGGCTAAATGTGTTTATTTAAGCAACAGACAAAAATCATAACAAGAAATGTTGTGAAAAAAACCTGCATTGAAATACATGCAAAACTTCGCGAGATATTAGCGATTATGTGTTTGGGGGTTTGAACCCCGTAACTGGCGCGACCTTGACCTTAATGTAACACTAAATACATCAGTAGATAGCTTGCATCTTGGCAAACTAGTATACCAAATTTGATGATGATAGACTGAACAGTTTTTTTTAGAAAAACGGACGAATAGCCGGACGGACGGACGGAGGCACGCCGGACGGACGGACACCGGACGGACGGACCAGACCAAAAACAATAGTTCCCCGAACCTTCGGCTCGGGGACTAACTACAAATTGCAAACAATACATAACATGAATCAGGGTATTAAGACCCACACAAGGGGAACAGAACCTAAAGAACCCAGAGTCGAAATCGCGTATATGTAGGGAGATGTTAAATTCGTCTTTCAATTTGCCATTACGATTGTCAGCGTCCTCACCGTAACGTGGTATTTGTTGTTTGTGGAAGTTTGTGGCAGAGGTTAATAAAACTGTGCTTAGGGGAAGACGGGGTAAAAAGCGCATGGGCGGGTAAGAAGCCCACCCCAATTATCTCATGAAATAAAGAAAATTTCAGTCAAATTTGCCCATGAGACGAATGCTAGACATTAACGCTCGTCTCATGGGTAAAATGAGACTGAAATTTGCTTCATTTCATGAGATAACTGGGGTGGGCTTCTTACCCGCCCATGCGCTTTTTACCCCGTCTTCCCCTACTAATTGTCCTTTGCCGATCTCATATATTTCGTGAAATACTGCATAAAATCACTCCAAATTTTGTGTGGGGGTGTAAAAATAAGAATAGAAGACATTGCAGTACAAACTATGCCACGTGGGATTTAAATAATAATAATAATAATAATAATAATAATAATACTGAACATTTATATAGCGCTTTACTCCCTTTGCAGGGAGCTCAAAACGCTTTACATGGACAATGATACACAAATAAGTTAACATTATACACATAAGACTCACTACAATCAAATCAAATATACATAAAATAATATTATTTAAACAAAACCCTGTTCATGAGCGGCAGACATGTCTCCGAGTTAAGGGTGTACACCCCATTGATTAAGGGTGTACACTCCATTGATTAAGGGTGTACATCCCATTGATTAAGGGTGCACACTCCATTGATTAAGGGTGTACATCCCATTGATTAAGGGTGTACATCCCATTGATTAAGGGTGTACATCCCATTGATTAAGGGTATACACTCCATTGATTAAGGGTGTGCATCCCATTGATTAAGGGTGTACACTCCATTGATTAAGGGTGTACATCCCATTGATTAAGGGTGTACACCCCATGAATTAAAGGTGTATTGGAAACTTTGTATTTTGCGGTACAGCAAACAATCATCGGCGCAGCGTCGTATTGTAGAGCTCAGTGAATCCAGCAGATCATTGATGTGGCAGAGAAAGAGTAAGCGGCCCAATGCTGTGCCTTGGGGAACGCCGGATTCAACTGCTGCTTCTTCGGATGTCTCTTCGTCAAGTAGGCTTACCACCCTCATCTTTCTTCCACTCAGGAAGTTGCGGAGCCATGTGTGGATAGAGCCTCTAACACCGCAGTGGTCCATTTTGTGCAATAGTTTGCTGTGGTGGACCGTGTCGAAAGCTTGACTGAAGTCCAGCACAGCAACGTCCGTCTGCTTTCCGGTATCGTAAGACTCAAGGTCATTTACTGTGGTGAGAAGTTGCGCCTCGCAAGAGTATCCAGACCTGAAGCCGTAATTTTTGTCCGTCTAGATGGTTCCGAAGGTGCCGACAGATGATGCGCTCGAACAGTTTGCAGTCCATTGAAGTCAGCGAAACTGGTCTGTATTTCTCTGTTCGGTTCCTGTCCCCCTTCTTGAATATTGCAGCGATGTTTGCTGAGCGCCAGTCTGATGGGAGTTGACCAGTCTGTAAGGAGTGGTTGAAGATGGCGGTAAGTGGAGGGGCTACGGATTCCGCGCATTTCTTGAGCACTCTGTTTGATATGCCGTCAGGGCCTGAAGATTTGGAAGGATTTAAATTCTGCAGCATTTTCATGACGCTGTTGACTTCAACCGACAGGTTTTCTATGGTCGGGAGGCTGGTCCATCCATTGCCGGTAGCGATGCATCTTCTTCTCTCGTGAAAACTGAATAGAATAATTATTGCTGTAAGAGGATTCGGGCTTTGGAGATACAGTCGCTATGAAGAGTGGGGCCTTTCTTCGGGGGTGCTACTC
Organism: Phymorhynchus buccinoides; assembly: GCA_017654935.2. Taxonomy (NCBI): domain Eukaryota; kingdom Metazoa; phylum Mollusca; class Gastropoda; order Neogastropoda; family Raphitomidae; genus Phymorhynchus; species Phymorhynchus buccinoides. Next base: position 57,468,647 of record CM065681.1, on the reverse strand, counting down.
CGATGTTGTCATGGCGTTCACAACAGCTCGAACCGGCTTTTCAAACCGCAATATTTAAGCAAGGTTCAAACCAGTTTTATTTCCCAATAGCTTAATTTCAGTCATAATGCAACTTGTAAGCTATGCTTGCTCTAAACTCTTTACAACCACTCAATTACAAGCTTTCCATACTTTGTTATCGCAAAAGGAATTATAATCCATTGTTTAAAAACAAACCAAAACAACTTTCTTGACCCCGTCTCTTGTAAGTTGCTTTTTCTTTTAAAAAAATGTCCACCCTTAAAAAAATAAAAAAATAAATAGTGATTAAAACCATTTTTCTTACGAATTCGTCGTCGATCGGTCGATGATTTCCCCCGTTGTCGATGACACCGACAGTGGCGAGCATCCATAGCACAGACACAGTCAATGACCAGCATAATCGTCTGCATTCTATCTAGAGACTTCCACTTTTTCTTCTACTACTAATATAACACCCTTTTGTGTGAGTGGTCGGTCACCCACTTTAGCCGCCACCTATTGTCCACACGCTACGGTGGACAGCAGCCCACTGGTCGACCGGCCTCTCCTACCCTGCCCGTCTTCTTTGGGTTAGAAAGGGGTCGTTTCATTCTTTCCTCATTTGTTTTGCCACGATTTCTCCTTTCGCCTTGATGTGGGATGCTTTGTTTGTTTGTTTGCCCCTCCCCTTTTTCAATGTATTGATTATAGGGTAGCGTCGTGTTCCCCAGTCTCTCGCTTTTGCTGCTTCGTCGGGTTTTTTTTTAACGTAGAAATCATTTGACTCTTTTATATTAGCTCTACGGTTAAGGGTTACGCAATAGATAAGTCACTTATCGATGACGTATCGTCGTTTATTGCGCGAGATAAAAACGTAGGCTAAACGGTGGACGATAAGTAGGCTTACATGAGAGTTGTGATTCCGCATCTCGACGCATAGCAACCCAACATGTAAACCATTTTACAATTTTAGGCCGTGTACACACATAAGCGGATATTCCATGCGGAAACCCGTGCGCAATCCATAAATAAGTGAAACAAAGAAGGGACAAGATTTGCGCACGTGTCCGAATTTCCCCTATATGGGTAAACGTTTATCTTACTTAGGGTTTTCCGTACGGAACTTATAGCCACGTCCCTCCGCTAAATTACCTAAAACAAATAGTATAAGTTTGCAAAATCAATGCATCATGTGTATTTTTGTATTTCTTAATCTCACTAGAAAATGTAAAAAGATGTAGGCGTCGGAATATATTCAAAAACGTGATTGAAATAGGGGACTCATTTTAGCCACGTTACTCCGCGAAATGACCCCAAACAAATAGCATAAGTTTTGAGAATCAATGCATCATGTGTATTTTTGTATTTCTTAACCTTACCAGAAAATGTAAAAAAAATGTAGGCGTCGGAAAATATTCAAAAACGTGATTGAAATAGGCGACTCATTTGCGTTCCGCGAAATAAATCACAATTCACTGCTATGACCTACATTCAGCTAACGTGACGTAATAAAATAAAGACGTCACTTGATAAGCCCATAGAACTGACGAGCAGGGGTGATTGAATTGCAACAACTCAAAATCAAACCCAAATTCAGCTATCTTGTTCGATGTATTGTAAAACCATGAAAAACTATGGACACTAAAACAGTAACTAAAGACAGTAAAATAAAGACAAAGTAAGCACATGGCAAACTGAAGTAAAATATTAAAGCAAGCTGGTGCACTTCGCAACAAATTAACCTGTGTCAAATGGACTCGCCCTAGCAATAAAGACCCACTTCGTTGAAGTGTTATTTGTTTTTATCTTTTCTACCACGTGTTCCATGAGATATGTGTTTGACATGAATTTATGATATCGCAGTTCATTTTTTTACTAAATCGATAATGCCAAAAAAAACTTCCTGCTCAATTAAACCACCATATATGTGTGTACACGAGTAGATGAGCCTAGAAAAAGGGAATCACGGAATGAATAAGTGAATTACTTGTTCAAGAAATAGATCTGAGCTCGATACAAAGTACTCGCGTAGCCGCGCGGTCGTGTGTGTGTGTCAAGTCAAGTCATGCGAAAATGATCTTTATTTGTGTGTGTGTGTGTGTGTGTGTGTGTGCGTGCGCGTGCGTGTGCGTGCGTGTGCGTGTGCGTGTGCGTGCGTGCGCGCGCGCATAAGAAAACTGGAATAAGATTTATTTTGGTTAAGATGTAGATCAATGTCTTGGTTCATTGCTTTGTTCAGTCGCGCCTTTATTTTCTATTATTAGTCCGTCACCAAGATGGGCTGGTTTGTATTTTTGTTTTTAGTCCGTCACCAAGACGGACTATTGCGATGGGCTGGTTTGTATTTTTTTCTTCTTTTTTTTTTCTTCTTTTTTTTCTTTTCTGTCTGTCCCAAGGATATCTCCCGAACCGCTTGACCGAATCGCGTCAAATGTTGTGCGAAGGTGTGCCTCCTTAATAGGAAGAGATCGGCACAAACCATTTTGCCGTCGTGACCTTGACCTTGACGTACGACCTTGAAAACCGAAAATCTATTTTTAGCCATATCTCGGGCACCGATCAACATAGGATGTTGAAACTTGGCATGAAGGTGGTTTGGCTTATGCCCGTTCTGATGATGGCATACCGATCAAGGTCAAGGTCAAGGTCAAAAAGATCGCTGGAGCCTGAAAATTGGAGGGTCATTTTTTTCTCCTTCTGTCTGTCCCAAGGATATCTTTCGAACGGATTGACAGAATCACGTCAAATTGTGTGTGCTGGTGTGTCACCATGAGAGGAAGGCATCCGCGCAAACCATATTGCCGTCGTGACCTTGACCTTGGCGTACGACCTTGAAAACCGAAAATCTTTCAGGGGCCATAACTCCCACACCGTTAGTGTTAGAGTCTTCAAATTTGGCATGAAGGCACTTTGGCTTATGCCCGTTCTGATGGTGGCATACCGATCAAGGTCAAGGTCACGGTCCGGGCGATCTGTAGGCCTTGAAAGTGGTAGGGGTCTACACATTGGGTTTTAAGCCATATTTTCCACATTGGTACTTGACAGAAGCGCTTCAGATTGTGTGTGGTACTGTATACCCTAGAGAAGAAAACATCCGAGCATAAATTATCACCATGCTGACCTTGACCTTGAAGTGTGACCTTGAAAACCGAAATTTCCTTCTTTGCGCTATATGTTTCTTCTTCAAGCTGTATCTCGTGAACTAGAAGACAGAATCCCTTCCAATTTTGTGTCAGGATGTGACACTCTACGGGTTGTCGCAAGTGCGTGGCATTGCTGGTGACGGACATGTCTGCCACTCGGCGACGCCCTTGTTAATAAATACATCTTTGGGAACGAATGAGGCATATGTACTCAATCTGCAGTTTAAAAAAAAAAGGCAAGACTGAAAAAAACACCCACAAAGAACCGAGGAAATGGAGGGTGGTGCAGTGGTGGTGGTTAGTTAGTTAGTCTGTTATAGTCCCGTCAACAGCTATGGTTATCTCAGGACTGTCACTGCATAAAGTTCGACCACGTATAGCAAAACACAAATCCATGAATCTTAACAACGTACAAAACCTGCAAACAAAAAATGTAGTACAATTCATAACATGACACTTCCATTATTATACCCTATAGCACATAAGTCCACACAGTGCTGGAAACGTTGAGCCACTCTACTCTATTTATTGGATACAGGTTATATTAAAAAAACACAGTAAAAAAGGATAACAAATACATACTAGTAAGCTAAAATACAAAAAAAGGCTATATAAGCAAATATGCTCTGCAGAATGGACAACAGGTGCCCACTCAAGTGCGCAATTATCACACGTGGACGCCAGTGTACAATAAAAAAACAACCTGGCATGTCATAAATTGTAATAAGAAAAACGTGGAAGGGTTTTATAGAAAAAATGCAGGTGAATGGACCAATAAGGCAGAAAAAAGTAGACGCCAGAAAGCAAAAAGAAGAGAAAAGGCAGAGTCAAAGAGAGTGACAGAGTAGGGGAAGTTACTAGCATAGAACTTCCAGAAGAAGGGGGAACTATTTCTGCTGATAGACCCCCCGGTAACCCCACGGGAGGGCCCTAACCACATAAGCCAGCCTAAGCCGTTGCCCGCCTCCTACGACGAGGACGTGTGGTTGGACTTTAGGAGGCTGCTGGGCTACTCTCCGTAAGCCCACCCCCCCCCCCCCCCCCCCCCCCCCCCCCCACCATGATAGGTGGAAGCCCGCCGGGAGGAGGTGGTCAATCTGCACCTTTGCCAAATGTCATTAAAGCGTTTGCATTGCTACTCGTAGAATACCCCCCCCCCCCCCCTACCCCAACTCCCCCCCCCCCCCCCCAACAGCCAAATATTACTGAAAATTACAACTTTGTCTATAAATGCGGAAATTCAATCTGTCTCATCGGACGTGTTTTAACAGACTTAAGTATTTTTATTTCACATTTTCTTTTATTACTCATAGGTGCGTGTATGTTACGCATGAGTGCGTGCATGTGTCTGTGCTTGTGTGTAAGTATGTGTGTGAAATCTAACGACAAGATAACTCAATTCGGTTTTCTGTATATTAATAATGAAGCTTTGCTCCATCATGGAACATTTAAATCTCAATTTATGTCAAAATTCCATTATGTCTGGGTTTTTTTTACATGCACTGTCACAATTAATAATGAGTGATCAATGAAGAGTTTGTATCTTCGAAGCAAGTTACTTTGTTTTGGATTTTGTTGTTGTTATGGTTTGTGTTAACTAAGTTGCAGAAGCAAATTCTGGCGATAGTCGCGACGGAAGTAGGAGGGCGCATACATCATTAGTAAAACATATAAGGAGAAAGACCTTCTGCCTAACCTGGGTTTGGACCATTAACCACCACCACCCCCTTTTCTCCCCAGTTCAGCCGAGAAGGCCCATTTTGCCCTGTTCTGTTTTTCTTTTTCAGGCATGGTAATCTTTTGAGAAGTCTTTGAATTCAGAGAAAAGTGAACGTAGAAAAGCACCATGAATGGCTTATTACCCCTTGACCACACCGAGAGACATCTTCTGACCCCAAAACCATGTTCAGAGGAAAAGGCTTTCCACATACACACAAATATAAAATGATATTAAAAACATAATCCACCCTTACCACCCCGATACCCCATCTCTCACTATTGAGCACAACCACACTGAAAGATAAAACAGGAACAATTATTGTAAACAACATAATATGCAACGTAGTATAAACGAGAGAGAGAGAGAGAGAGAGAGAGAGAGAGAGAGAGAGAGAGAGAGAGAGAGAGAGAGAGAGAGAGAGAGAGAGAGAGAGAGAGAGAGAGAGAGGGGGGGGGGGGGGGGACAGAAGTGGAAAGGAAAATCGAGAAAGACAGACGGAGAGAGATGTTGAGGGGGAAAAAAGATGTGGGGGGGGGGGGGGGGGGGGGGGGGGGGGGGGGGGGGACACGGACACGGACACACACACACACATACACACGCGCACACATACACACGCGCGCGCGCGCACGCACGCGAGGACGGCCTCACCCACGCATACGATACAGATAATAGGGTTAGGGTTAGGGATAGGGTTAGGGTTAGGGTTAGATGGTTATAGTTCGCATGCGATAGGTAGATATTTCATGGCAGGTACTTATTTATCGTGACACCGGCCTTAGTACGTAAAACCCTAAATAAGTGGAAGAAAGAAGGATAAAAGTTTACGCATAGGCCTATAGGGGAAATTCGGACACGTGCGCAAATCTTATCCCTTCTTTGTTTCACTTATTTATGGATTGCGCACGGGTTTCCGCATGGAATATCCGCTTATGTGTGTACACGGCCTCAGTCTTTAATAAAAATGTTTTTAACTGAAAATTGCATATTAATTTTGTAAGGCATCCTCATTGGCTGACACAGTTGATGACAGGGGCCTCTGTGTGTGTGTGTGTGTGTGTGTGTGTGTGTGTGTGTGTGTGTGTGTGTGTGTGTGTGTGTGTGTGTGTGTGTGTGTGTGTGAGAGAGAGAGAGAGAGAGAGAGAGAGAGAGAGAGAGAGAGAGAGAGAGAGAGAGAGAGAGAGAGAGAGAGAGAGAGAGAGAGATTTGACGTTGTATCATAATGTCAAATCTAATTCACACTGTATCAATGCAATGATATGACAGTGCACGCATTCTTCTCTCGAAGTGCTTTTTTTGGGGGGGGACAAAAACAACAACCAAAAGGCATGCCATCGGCACTTTAGCATCAGCTAGGCTATGCCTAATTTTACAGGGCCGGATCCAGGTGGAGGGTTACCTGGGTTCCGTAACCCCCCCACCCCCCCCCCAAAAAAAAAAAAAAAAAATTAGAGAAAGATAAATAATAATAAAAGAAGAAAGACATAGAGTCCTACTTACTGCTTTGTTGTTCTAAGGTACAAAGTAAAGGGGGTTTTGGCACTTTATTTGGTCAAAAAGGCTTCAGTTGCCCTCTGACACCCACCAGGGGCGTTGCCCCTGGACCCCACCGGTGGCCTACTCCGGCCCCCAGACCCCCGCCCTTGTTTGGGCAAATGTTAAGATCAGCTCCCTCCGCTGTTCCATGGTGAAGTTGGCCAATCAGCTTAACGGAAAAAGGTAAATCGGAGGGAGCTGATTGGCCCTAACCCTAAGCCTTCACCCTGGAACAGCGGAGGGAGCTGATCTTAACATTGACGGAATTGACGAAGAGAATATCTCCTTTTTTCTGTCCACCACACCCCCTCCCCTCTAGTCTTCCTTCCATATCTTCTCAACACCTCCCCCTCCCCCCTTCCCCTTTTCCCTTCATGCCTGCCAGTTACCGATGCGTGTTTGTGCTAGGGCTTGACACCAGAAAGCCTGAATATACAAAGAGCTCGCACTCCGCAGCTGACTGACGCCGTGTTTTTTTTTACTCCCACCCTTTCACCTACACTACAGCTGGGGATCATTGTGATCTCGCTCACTGCCTACAACAATACTAACACTTCCCACCTACCTGGTGGGAAGTGAGAAAGTTGGCTTCATTCCTTGCAAGGTTTGTAGGCTGCGAAGTTATCACTCTTTGCAACATTTAGGCTTTTTGGTGTCACGCTGGCTGAACTTGCCCCTTACGCCCCTATAGCTTTGGTGACAATATGTAGGGGCCTATCATGTTCTTTGAAGCGGTTTTTTTTAAAATCCTGACCGACTGACTGACCGTTGTGACCACTTGTTAGTCTTTCCCCATTCCTTCTGGGCTAACTTGTTCAGCCCCCCCCCCCACCCCCCACTTCTATGGTTCTTAGCTTAGGGTGACAACGCAGTTTTAGTATTTTACCTCTGCCAGCAAGGCTATGTCTTTATCTTTGCCGTTGCCTATGTGTCTATATCTACCTGTTTGTCTGTTAATAAGCATTCATATATTTAGGACGTGATTTTGATTATGAGATTTGGAAACGACATAATAATATGTAGATATGTTAACTAATTTGCTATGGTGGTTTTTTTTAATAGTTTGCTTGTAAACATTTTATTTGTCTAGTATCACATATGATGTGAAAAGACAATAAATTAAAGATTCATTCAATCATATCACTGAGTTAAAGTTTTAAGTGTGGAAGGCTAATTACCTGTAATGATGGCAAGGGACGGGACCTAAATGTCAGACAAGCTCCTATGTCCGGACAGTAGCTTTTATAAAAACAACAACAATTAATTCCGTATTTGCGGTAATCTTTTTTAAAAAACATTGTCGAGAATAAAAAGAAAAAGTATGTAAATAGTTTTTTCGTGTCCTCAGACCTTATTCTATTTTTAAAACTTTGTTATGTATTTTTAAAAGTGGTCCTGAAAATTTTAATCTCCTAGCTCAGCCAACAGTTTTAATCTAACATTTTAAAACAAATGTAAATATTTATAACATAGAATAGTCTTGTGCGAGCCATGGCACTTATTAAAGACCTTTATTAAAGATAAACATGATCGAATTACAAGAAAAATACAAACTATAAATTAAAAAACATTTATATTTTGAGAAAATCTTTTTCATTTCCCCTCCCCCCCTTCTCCCCAAAATCTAAAAACTACAGTAATGTCCCATATGGCTTTGCCGAGAGGACGTAAAACATTAACTTAGCGAACAACAACAACAACAACGGCGAAGTAGGCCTACTGTAGTCAAATGATGCCTTCTAATAATGCAGCGATATAATATTTATGAGTTCATGAGTCAGAAATCATGGCTTATAAGGGCTTCTAGCGTAAACTGTTTAATAATTTGCCAATTTTATGCAAGCTTCTAACACTAAATGATGCAAATAAAATTTAGGTAATGTTGGTTCTATTTTGAGTCTTTAGCTTGGAAAGAAGCTAAAAAAAAATAGACGCGTGCATGGCTGAGACGATGTGCCGGCGAATCACCACGAGTTGTTGAATGCACAGCCTGAGGAGTGGGAGATCATCCGACAGCAAGACATCCACCGTCTGATGGAGTCCCATGCCGATGGTGTCCCAGGCTTTTTTGCTGTTCAAGGCGGTCACACCTTACTGATTTGAAAGCCTCCACACCCAAGGGAACCAATTGATTGAATGAATTGAGGATGCAGATGCACGCTCCATACATGCAGCTATCACCATGTTAAATATAAGAAAGCAATTCGTCTTGTGTTAATTTCAGTTATTTTTTTAAATTGAGATGAAATTTCGACTAGGCCTACAAGTTATGCGTTTCTTTTTTTGGACAATATAGGTTCGTGGGTCTCTTCTCTCCCCTCTCTTCCTCGGCCTCTTTCAGCCAAAGAGGCGCACCCAGTAAACGTCAACAGAAAACTGGACAAACGGGTCACTCACTCCTCTAATATGGCCAGGGCCAGGCTGGACCATTGAGAAAACACAAACCGCCAAAATTAATGTTTAAAACTGTTTGCGTTGAATCAATGTTGATAGGAACAGGCCAGGGGGAGGTCATTATGTAGAGCGAGTAACTAGAGCGTGAATACGCTATATCACCAGCCGCGCGGCGCAATTTCTGCTCCGGTGTCCTTGGTCTTTGACCAATGACCTTCATTTTTTTTTTAACTTGGTAAATTAACTTCACATGCGCTTGCCAAATTTTAGCCTCCTAGGTCCCTGTGTTCAAACGTTATCGTGGTGACATACATACATACAGACATACATACACATACATACATGCATACATACATACATTCATATATACATACATACATACATACATACATACATACATACATACATACATACATACATACATACATACATACATACATACATGCATACATACATAACATACATAACATACATACATACATAGCCAGCCAGCCAGGAACAAACAGACAATCACCACTGAAAACATTTCCAGCCTCGCTTGAGCGTCTGGTAACTAGCATAACTATGATAAGCACTGCTTGAGCGTGTACGTCTGGTAACTAGCATAATAAGCACTGCTTGAGTGTCTGATAACTAGCATAATAAGCACTGCTTGAGCGTCTGGTAACTAGCATAATAAGCACTGCTTGAGCGTCTGGTAACTAGCATAATAAGCACTGAGTGAGCGTCTGGTAACTAGCATAATAAGCACTGCTTGCGCGTCTGGTAACTAGCATAATAGGCACTGCTTGAGTGTCTGGTAACTAGCATAATAAGCACTGCTTGAGCGTCTGGTAACTAGCATAATAAGCACTGCTTGAGTGTCTGATAACTAGCATAATAAGCACTGCTTGAGCGTCTGGTAACTAGCATAATAAGCACTGCTTGAACGTCTGGTAACTAGCATAATAAGCACTGCTTGAACGTCTGATAACTAGCATAATAAGCACTGCTTGAACGTCTACGTCTGGTAACTAGCATAATAAGCACTGCTTGAGCGTCTACGTCTGGTAACTAGCATAATAAGCACTGCTTGAGCGTCTACGTCTGGTAACTAGCATAATAAGCACTGCTTGAGCGTCTACGTCTGGTAACTAGCATAATAGCGTCTGGTAACTAGCATAATAAGCACTGCTTGAGTGTCTACGTCTGGTAACTAGCATAATAAGCACTGCTTGAACGTCTGGTAACTAGCATAATAAGCACTGCTTGAGCGTCTACGTCTGGTAACTAGCATAATAAGCACTGCTTGAGCGTCTACGTCTGGTAACTAGCATAATAAGCACTGCTTGAACGTCTACGTCTGGTAACTAGCATAATAAGCACTGCTTGAGCGTCTACGTCTGGTAACTAGCATAATAAGCACTGCTTGAACGTCTGGTAACTAGCATAATAAGCACTGCTTGAGCGTCTGGTAACTAGCATAATAAGCACTGCTTGAACGTCTGGTAACTAGCATAATAAGCACTGCTTGAGCGTCTGGTAACTAACATAATAAGCACTGCTTGAACGTCTGGTAACTAGCATAATAAGCACTGCTTGAGCGTCTACGTCTGGTAACTAGCATAATAAGCACTGCTTGAACGTCTGTCTGGTAACTAGCATAATAAGCACTGCTTGAGCGTCTACGTCTGGTAACTAGCATAATAAGCACTGCTTGAGCGTCTACGTCTGGTAACTAGCATAATAAGCACTGCTTGAACGTCTACGTCTGGTAACTAGCATAATAAGCACTGCTTGAACGTCTACGTCTGGTAACTAGCATAATAAGCACTGCTTGAGCGTCTGGTAACTAGCATAATAAGCACTGCTTGAACGTCTGGTAACTAGCATAACTATAATAAGCACTGCTTGAGCGTCTGGTAACTAGCATAATAAGCACTGCTTGAGCGTCTGGTAACTAGCATAATAAGCACTGCTTGAGCGTCTGGTAACTAGCATAATAAGCACTGCTTGAACGTCTGGTAACTAGCATAATAAGCACTGCTTGAACGTCTGGTAACTAGCATAATAAGCACTGCTTGAGCGTCTGGTAACTAGCATAATAAGCACTGCTTGAACATCTGGTAACTAGCATAATAAGCACTGCTTGAGCGTCTGGTAACTAGCATAATAAGCACTGCTTGAACGTCTGGTAACTAGCATAATAAGCACTGCTTGAACGTCTGGTAACTAGCATAATAAGCACTGCTTGAACGTCTGGTAACTAGCATAACTATAATAAGCACTGCTTGAGCGTCTGGTAACTAGCATAATAAGCACTGCTTGGCGTCTGGTAACTAGCATAATAAGCACTGCTTGAACGTCTGGTAACTAGCATAATAAGCACTGCTTGTAACTAGGTAAACTAGTCACGTCTGGTAACTAGCATAATAAGCACTGCTTGAGCGTCTGGTAACTAGCATAATAAGCACTGCTTGAACATCTGGTAACTAGCATAATAAGCACTGCTTGAACGTCTGGTAACTAGCATAATAAGCACTGCTTGAACGTCTGATAACTAGCATAATAAGCACTGCTTGAACGTCTGGTAACTAGCATAATAAGCACTGCTTGAGCGTCTACGTCTGGTAACTAGCATAATAAGCACTGCTTGAGCGTCTACGTCTGGTAACTAGCATAATAAGCACTGCTTGAGCGTCTACGTCTGGTAACTAGCATAATAAGCACTGCTTGAGCGTCTGGTAACTAGCATAATTAGCACTGCTTGAGCGTCTGGTAACCAGCATAATAAGCACTGCTTGAGCGTCTACGTCTGGTAACTAGCATAATAAGCACTGCTTGAGCGTCTGGTAACTAGCATAATAAGCACTGCTTGAACGTCTGGTAACTAGCATAATAAGCACTGCTTGAGCGTCTACGTCTGGTAACTAGCATAATAAGCACTGCTTGAACGTCTGGTAACTAGCATAATAAGCACTGCTTGAGCGTCTACGTCTGGTAACTAGCATAATAAGCACTGCTTGAGCGTCTGGTAACTAGCATAATAAGCACTGCTTGAGCGTCTGGTAACTAGCATAATAAGCACTGCTTGAACATCTGGTAACTAGCATAATAAGCACTGCTTGAGCGTCTACGTCTGGTAACTAGCATAATAAGCACTGCTTGAGCGTCTACGTCTGGTAACTAGCATAATAAGCACTGCTTGAACGTCTACGTCTGGTAACTAGCATAATAAGCACTGCTTGAGCGTCTACGTCTGGTAACTAGCATAATAAGCACTGCTTGAACGTCTGGTAACTAGCATAATAAGCACTGCTTGAGCGTCTACGTCTGGTAACTAGCATAATAAGCACTGCTTGAGCGTCTACGTCTGGTAACTAGCATAATAAGCACTGCTTGAACGTCTACGTCTGGTAACTAGCATAATAAGCACTGCTTGAGCGTCTACGTCTGGTAACTAGCATAATAAGCACTGCTTGAGCGTCTACGTCTGGTAACTAGCATAATAAGCACTGCTTGAGCGTCTACGTCTGGTAACTAGCATAATAAGCACTGCTTGAGCGTCTGGTAACTAGCATAATAAGCACTGCTTGAGTGTCTACGTCTGGTAACTAGCATAATAAGCACTGCTTGAACGTCTGGTAACTAGCATAATAAGCACTGCTTGAGCGTCTACGTCTGGTAACTAGCATAATAAGCACTGCTTGAGTGTCTACGTCTGGTAACTAGCATAATAAGCACTGCTTGAGCGTCTACGTCTGGTAACTAGCATAATAAGCACTGCTTGAACGTCTACGTCTGGTAACTAGCATAATAAGCACTGCTTGAGCGTCTACGTCTGGTAACTAGCATAATAAGCACTGCTTGAACGTCTGGTAACTAGCATAATAAGCACTGCTTGAGCGTCTGGTAACTAGCATAATAAGCACTGCTTGAACGTCTGGTAACTAGCATAATAAGCACTGCTTGAGCGTCTGGTAACTAGCATAATAAGCACTGCTTGAACGTCTGGTAACTAGCATAATAAGCACTGCTTGAGCGTCTACGTCTGGTAACTAGCATAATAAGCACTGCTTGAACGTCTACGTCTGGTAACTAGCATAATAAGCACTGCTTGAGCGTCTACGTCTGGTAACTAGCATAATAAGCACTGCTTGAGCGTCTACGTCTGGTAACTAGCATAATAAGCACTGCTTGAACGTCTACGTCTGGTAACTAGCATAATAAGCACTGCTTGAACGTCTACGTCTGGTAACTAGCATAATAAGCACTGCTTGAACGTCTACGTCTGGTAACTAGCATAATAAGCACTGCTTGATCGTCTACGTCTGGTAACTAACATAATAAGCACTGCTTGAGCGTCTACGTCTGGTAACTAGCATAATAAGCACTGCTTGAGCGTCTACGTCTGGTAACTAGCATAATAAGCACTGCTTGAGCGTCTACGTCTGGTAACTAGCATAATAAGCACTGCTTGAACGTCTGGTAACTAGCATAATAAGCACTGCTTGAGCGTCTACGTCTGGTAACTAGCATAATAAGCACTGCTTGAACATCTGGTAACTAGCATAATAAGCACTGCTTGAGCGTCTACGTCTGGTAACTAGCATAATAAGCACTGCTTGAACGTCTGGTAACTAGCATAATAAGCACTGCTTGAGCGTCTGGTAACTAGCATAATAAGCACTGCTTGAACGTCTGGTAACTAGCATAATAAGCACTGCTTGAGCGTCTGGTAACTAGCATAATAAGCACTGCTTGAGCGTCGTCTGATAACTAGCATAATAAGCACTGCTTGAACATCTGGTAACTAGCATAATAAGCACTGCTTGAGCGTCTACGTCTGGTAACTAGCATAATAAGCACTGCTTGAGCGTCTACGTCTGGTAACTAGCATAATAAGCACTGCTTGAACGTCTACGTCTGGTAACTAGCATAATAAGCACTGCTTGATCGTCTACGTCTGGTAACTAACATAATAAGCACTGCTTGAGCGTCTACGTCTGGTAACTAGCATAATAGGCACTGCTTGAACGTCTGGTAACTAGCATAATAAGCACTGCTTGAACGTCTGATAACTAGCATCTCTTGATTTTAATCAAGTGTCTTTTCTTTCCAGACTCAGTTTCTGCTTTATAAAACTTTTTGTGGTGCCTTCATTAATTGCCTTATTGATTGCCTTTATTAATAAACAAAATCTTTTTACCAGTTCTGTGATAATGACCAACTTCTATTTTTGAACTACTGGATTTTCAAACTCTGCCTGTCCGTCTGTCCGTCTGTTTGTTTTCTTTTTCTTTCTCTCTGTATGAGCGCGTGCGCGGTTTCCTGGTAAGAAAAAAAAAAATTATTTCACGAAATTAAAAAGCTGCTAGTAGCCTATGTCAAGCTGAGTGATGTCCCCGAAACGAACGCGCTCCATTATTTCTATTGTACATTTTTGTTATTTCCTTTTCCCCCCTAAATCTCAAAGAAAACGACTGTGTGGGTTTTTTAATTTATATTATAGGACCCAGCCTTCTCTCTCTCTCTCTCTCTCTCTCTCTCTCTCTCTCTCTCTCTCTCTCTCTCTCTCTCTCTCTCTCTCTCTCTCTCTCTCTCTCTCTCTCTCTCTCTGATATAGGATTAGGTTTGATTTTGTCAATTATGTGTTTCTTCCTAAATGAGTGCACGTTAAAGATCAGTATGTAGAATAGGATTTGGTTTTATTTTGTCATGTGTATGTATTTACGTTTGGATTTGTGCATGTTAAATATGAGTATCTACAGTGGTCTTAGGTTGGATTTTGTCGTGTGTATCTGCTTAAATTTAAATTGTGCATGTCAAAGACGAGTATGTAAAGTAGGTTTAGGTTTGATTTTGTGATGAGTATGTGCTTAGTTTTACTTTTATGCGTGTTAAAGATGAGTACATAAAACGGGTTTAGGTTTGATTTCGTCATTGTATGTATTTACTTTTCACTATTTGCATACACATTCTAAGAATATGACTAGGTTTGTTTTTGTCACTCTTAATTTGTGCATGTTAATTATGAATAATGTAATATAGGAATATGTTTGATTTTGCCATGTGTACATACATTTACATTTAAAATTGTGCATGTTAAGATGAGTAGGTAAAGTAGAACTAGGTTTGACTTTATTACGTGCAAGTTTTCCCTTTCAAATAAGTACGTTTTGAAGATGAGTATTTAAAGTAAGATTAGGATTGATTTTGTCATGTGTTTGTGCACTTCTCAATTTGTGCATGTTAAAGATGAGTATGAAAAATAGGATTGTTTTTCCCCCAGTGTGTATGCGCTTACTTTTTGATTTATGCATGTTACAAATGAGTATAGTTAATAATATTAGGTTTGATTTCGTTATTTTTGTGCTACTAATAGGGTTGTATTTGGCATGCTTTATATTGCTTTGTCTGTGCTCATTTTCCTTTTTCATTTCTACTTTTATATTTGTAATTTTTTCCAGAGGGCTGGATGTAAAAAAGCATGTTATTGCTTATTCTATTACCCTCTATAAATAAAATTCATTCAATTCAATTCAATTCTCTCTCTCACTAAAAAAAAAAATACTGGCTTAAAATTGTAAAGATGGACGTGTTTAGACTACTAAGACAAGCGTGCATTAAGTTGAAAAACTTGGATGATAAAGGTAAAACGTGCTGGGTTAGTTTGGTTAGACATATTTTGTTTAGCTTAGCCTGATTTGGTTATGCATGGCTAAACCAGGGTGTTGGATGTGAAATAGCTTTCTTATCTTTACTCAAACAACGATTAAAAGATAATTACCTACAAGAATGGAATAGCTCAGTAATGAACAAAGACATGTATAATACCTATCGGCTTTTTAAACAATCATTTGAAAGTGAACATTATTTTGAATTTCTAGATATTAGGTGCTTCCGTGATGGGTTGGTCAAATTGAGAACTGGTGTGCTTCCAATAAATGGTTCGTCCTTCAGAACAACTTCCAGTGACAATTTAAACTTTCTTTGTCCCACATGTATGGTAGTTGAAGACGAACATCACTTTATACATGTTTGTCCCATATATAACGATATTACTGAGAAACAAATATTTAAGTGGAATTGAAAAGCATTATACTAATATACTTCTGAATGGATACATGACACTAACTCGTAAATTAGCCATGTTTATTTTCTATGCAAATTCGACAGAGAAATGTGATTGAGAATTTAGACAAATAATAAGTTGTGAGAATGCTCTTGTGCAAAGAAGAAAATAAAATATGTCTATATAACGTTGTTAACAGATGTTGGCTTGACTAGTATACGTTTGGTGTTATCATTTTT